>OY821522.1:19242085-19842085 GCA_963682025.1 Cordilura impudica | reverse complement strand
GGTAAGTCTTTAAGAAAATTTACTAAGGAAAAGATAAATTTTCAGAATTTTTGAGAAACTTTACTAAGGAAAGGTAAATTTTTAAGAAACTTTAGTAAGGAAAGTTAAATTTTTAAGAAAATTTACTAAGGAAAGGTAAATTTTCAGAATTTTTGAGAAAATTTACTAAGAAAAAGGAAATGAAAATTTTTACGAAAATTTACTAAGGAAAGGTAAATTTTTAAGAAAATTTACTAAGGAAAAGGTAGATTTTCAGAATTCTTTGGAAAATTTACTAAGAAAAGGCAAATTTTTAAGAAAATTTACTAAGGAAAGGTAAATTTTTAAGAAAGTTTACTAAGGATAAGGAAAATTTTCAGAATTTTTTTGGAAAATTTACTAAGGAAGGGTAAATTTTTAAGGAAATTTACTTAGGAAAAAGTAAATTTTCAGAATTTTTGAGAAAGTTTACTAATGAAAGGTAAATTTTTAAGAAAATTTACTAAGTAAAAGGTAAATTTTCAGAATTTTTGAGAAAATTTACTAAGGAAAGGTAAATTTTTAAGAAAATTTACTAAGGAAAAGGTAATTTTTTAAAAAATTTTCATAATTTTTGAGAAAATTTACTAAGGGAACGTAAATTTTTAAGAAAAATTACTAAGCAAAGGTACATTTTTTGGAAAATTTACTAAGGAAAGGTCAACTTTTAAGAAAATTTACTAAGCAAAAGTTAATTTATAAGAAAATTTACTAAGGAAATGTAAATTTTTAAGGAAATTTACTAAGGAAAAGATAAATTTTCAGAATTTTTGAGAAAATTTACTAAAGAAAGGAAAATTTTCAAGAAATTATTAAGGAAAAGGTAAATTTTCAGAATTTTTAAAAAAATTTACTAAGGAAAGATAAGTTTTTAAGAAAAATTACTAAGGAAAAGATAAATTTTTATGAAAATTTATAAGGAAAGGTAGATCTTTAATAAAATTTACTAAGGAAAGGTATATTTTTAAGAAAATTTACTAAGGAAAGGTAAATTTTTATGAAAATTTACTAAGGAAATGAGTATTTTTAAGAAAATTTACTAAGGAAAAGTAAATTTATAAGAAAATTTACTAAGGAAAGGTAAATTTTTAAGAAAATTTTCTAAGGAAAGGTCAATTTTTAAGAAAATTTACTAAGGAAAAGTAAATTTTTGAGAAAAATTACTAAGGAAGGGTAAATTTTTATGAAAATTTATAAGGAAAGTAAATTTTTAAGAAAAGTAAGTAAGGAAATTAAATTTTTAAGAAAATTTACTAACGAAAGGTAATTTTTAAGGAAATTTACAAAGGAAAAGGTAAATTTTCAGAATTTTTGAGAAAATTTAGTAAAGAAAGGTAAATTTTTAAGAAAATTTACTAAGGAAAGGTAAATTTTTATGAAAATTTACTAAGGAAATGGGTATATTTAAGAAAATTTACTAAGGAAAAGTATATTTATAAGAAAATTTACTAAGAAAAGATAAGTTTTTAAGAAAATTTACTAAGGAAAGGTCAACTTTTAAGGAAATTTACTAAGGAAAAGTTAATTTATAAGAAAATTTACTAAGGAAAAGTAAATTTTTAAGAAAATTTACCTAGGAAAAGGTAAATTTTCAGAATTTTTGAGAAAATTTACTAAGCAAAGGTAAATTTTTAAGAAAATTTACTAAGGAAAGGTAAATTTTTAAGAAAATTTACTAAGCATAAGGTAAATTTTCAGAATTTTTTGGAAAATTTACTAAGGAAAGGTAAATTTTTAAGGAAATTTACTAAGGAAAAGGTAAATTTTCAGAATTTTTGAGAAAATTTACTAACGAAAGGTAAATTTTTAAGAAAATTTACTAAGGGAAATGTAAATTTTCAGAATTTTTGAGAAAATTTACTAAGGAAAGTTAAATTTTTAAGAAAGGTAAATTTTTTAGAAAATTTACTAAGGAAAAGATAAATTTTCAGAATTTTTAGGAAAATTTACTAAGGAAAGGAAAATTTTTAAGAAATTATTAAGGAAAAGGTAAATTTTCAGAATTTTTAAGAAAAGTTACTAAGGAAAGATAAGTTTTTAAGAAAAATTACTAAGGAAAATATAAATTTTCAGAGTTTTTGAGAAAATTTACTAAGGAAAGGTAAATTAAAAAAAAAAAATACTAAGGAAAGGTAAATTTTTAAGAAAATTTACTAAGGAAAGGTACATTTTTGAGAAAAATTATTAAGGAATGGTAAATTTTTATGAAAATTTACAAGGAAAGTAAATTTTTAAGAAAAGTAAGTAAGGAAATTAAATTTTTAAGAAAATTTACTAAGGAAAGGTAAATTTTTAAGAAAATTTACTAAGGAGAGGTAAATTTTTATGAAAATTTACTAAGGAAATGAGTATTTTTAAGAAAATTTGCTAAGGAAAGGTAAATTTTTATGAAAATTTACTAAGGAAATGAGTATTTTTAAGAAAATTTACTAAGGAAAAGTAAATTTTTGAGAAAAATTACTAAGGAAGGGTAAATTTTTATGAAAATTTACAAGGAAAGTAAATTTTTAAGAAAAGTAAGTAAGGAAATTAAATTTTTAAGAAAATTTACTAACGAAAGGTAAAGTTTTAAGAAAATTTTCTAAGGAAATGGTAAATTTTCAGAATTTTTTGGAAAATCTGCTAAGGAAAGGTAAATTTTTAAGAAAATTTACAAAGGAGAGGTAAATTTTTAAGAAAATTTACTAAGAAAAAGAAAATTTTCAGAATTTTTTGGAAAATTTTCTAAGGAAAGTAAATTTTTAAGGAAATTTACTAAGGAAAAGTAAATTTATAAGAAAATTTACTAAGGAAAGGTCAATTTTTAAGAAAATTTACTAAGGAAAAATAAATTTATAAGAAAATTTACTAAGGGAAAGGTAAATTTTCAGAATTTTTGAGAAAATTTACTAAGGAAAGGTAAATTTTTATTAAGGAAAAGGTAAATTTTAAGAATTTTTGAGAAAATTTACTAAGGGAAGGTAAATTGTTAAGAAAATTTACTAAGGAGAGGTAAGTTTTTAAGAAAATTTACTAAGGAAAAGATAAATTTTCAGAATTTTTGAGAAACTTTACTAAGGAAAGGTAAATTTTTAAGAAACTTTAGTAAGGAAAGTTAAATTTTTAAGAAAATTTACTAAAGAAAGGCAAATTTTCAGAATTTTTGAGAAAATTTACTAAGAAAAAGGAAATGAAAATTTTTACGAAAATTTACTAAGGAAAGGTAAATTTTTAAGAAAATTTACTAAGGAAAAGTTAGAGTTTCAGAATTCTTTAGAAAATTTACTAAGAAAAGGTAAATTTTTAAGAAAATTTACTAAGGAAAGGTAAATTTTTAAGAAAGTTTACTAAGGATAAGGAAAATTTTCAGAATTTTTTTGGAAAATTTACTAAGGAAGGGTAAATTTTTAAGGAAATTTACTTAGGAAAAAGTAAATTTTCAGAATTTTTGAGAAAGTTTACTAATGAAAGGTAAATTTTTAAGAAAATTTACTAAGTAAAAGGTAAATTTTCAGAATTTTTGAGAAAATTTACTAAGGAAAGGTAAATTTTTAAGAAAATTTACTAAGGAAAAGGTAATTTTTTAAAAAATTTTCATAATTTTTGAGAAAATTTACTAAGGGAACGTAAATTTTTAAGAAAAATTACTAAGCAAAGGTAAATTTTTTGGAAAATTTACTAAGGAAAGGTCAACTTTTAAGAAAATTTACTAAGCAAAAGTTAATTTATAAGAAAAATTACTAAGGAAATGTAAATTTTTAAGGAAATTTACTAAGGAAAAGATAAATTTTCAGAATTTTTGAGAAAATTTACTAAAGAAAGGAAAATTTTCAAGAAATTATTAAGGAAAAGGTAAATTTTCAGAATTTTTAAAAAAATTAACTAAGGAAAGATAAGTTTTTAAGAAAAATTACTAAGGAAAAGATAAATTTTTATGAAAATTTATAAGGAAAGGTAAATCTTTAATAAAATTTACTAAGGAAAGGTATATTTTTAAGAAAATTTACTAAGGAAAGGTAAATTTTTATGAAAATTTACTAAGGAAATGAGTATTTTTAAGAAAATTTACTAAGGAAAAGTAAATTTATAAGAAAATTTACTAAGGAAAGGTAAATTTTTAAGAAAATTTTCTAAGGAAAGGTCAATTTTTAAGAAAATTTACTAAGGAAAAGTAAATTTATAAGAAAATTAACTAAGGAAAGGTAAATTTTAAAGAAAATTTTCTAAGGAAAGGTAAATTTTTAAGAAAATTTACCAAGGAAAAGGTAAATTTTCAGAATTTTTGAGAAATTTTACTAAGGAAAGGTAAATTTTTAAGAAAATTTATTAAGGAAAGATAAATTTTAATGGAAATTTACTAAGGAAATGAGTATATTTAAGAAAATTTACTAAGGAAAAGTAAATTTATAAGAAAATTTACTAAGGAAAGGTAAATTTTTAAGAAAATTTACTAAGGAAAGGTCAACTTTTAAGAAAATTTACTAAGAAAGGCAAATTTTTTAGAAAATTTACTAAGGAAAAGGTAGACTTTCAGAATACTTTGGAAAATTTACTAAGAAAAGGTAAATTTTTAAGAAAATTTACTAAGGAAAGGTAAATTTTTAAGAAAGGTTACTAAGGATAAGGAAAATTTTCAGAATTTTTGAGAAAATTTACTAAGAAAAAGGAAATGAAAATTTTTACGAAAATTTACTAAGGAAAGGTAAATTTTTAAGAAAATTTACTAAGGAAAAGTTAGAGTTTCAGAATTCTTTGGAAAATTTACTAAGAAAAGGTAAATTTTTAAGAAAATTTACTAAGGAAAGGTAAATTTTTAAGAAAGTTTACTAAGGATAAGGAAAATTTTCAGAATTTTTTTGGAAAATTTACTAAGGAAGGGTAAATTTTTAAGGAAATTTACTTAGGAAAAAGTAAATTTTCAGAATTTTTGAGAAAGTTTACTAATGAAAGGTAAATTTTTAAGAAAATTTACTAAGTAAAAGGTAAATTTTCAGAATTTTTGAGAAAATTTACTAAGGAAAGGTAAATTTTTAAGAAAATTTACTAAGGAAAAGGTAATTTTTTAAAAAATTTTCATAATTTTTGAGAAAATTTACTAAGGGAACGTAAATTTTTAAGAAAAATTACTAAGCAAAGGTAAATTTTTTGGAAAATTTACTAAGGAAAGGTCAACTTTTAAGAAAATTTACTAAGCAAAAGTTAATTTATAAGAAAAATTACTAAGGAAATGTAAATTTTTAAGGAAATTTACTAAGGAAAAGATAAATTTTCAGAATTTTTGAGAAAATTTACTAAAGAAAGGAAAATTTTCAAGAAATTATTAAGGAAAAGGTAAATTTTCAGAATTTTTAAAAAAATTAACTAAGGAAAGATAAGTTTTTAAGAAAAATTACTAAGGAAAAGATAAATTTTTATGAAAATTTATAAGGAAAGGTAAATCTTTAATAAAATTTACTAAGGAAAGGTATATTTTTAAGAAAATTTACTAAGGAAAGGTAAATTTTTATGAAAATTTACTAAGGAAATGAGTATTTTTAAGAAAATTTACTAAGGAAAAGTAAATTTATAAGAAAATTTACTAAGGAAAGGTAAATTTTTAAGAAAATTTTCTAAGGAAAGGTCAATTTTTAAGAAAATTTACTAAGGAAAAGTAAATTTATAAGAAAATTAACTAAGGAAAGGTAAATTTTAAAGAAAATTTTCTAAGGAAAGGTAAATTTTTAAAAAAATTTACCAAGGAAAAGGTAAATTTTCAGAATTTTTGAGAAATTTTACTAAGGAAAGGTAAATTTTTAAGAAAATTTATTAAGGAAAGATAAATTTTAATGGAAATTTACTAAGGAAATGAGTATATTTAAGAAAATTTACTAAGGAAAAGTAAATTTATAAGAAAATTTACTAAGGAAAGGTAAATTTTTAAGAAAATTTACTAAGGAAAGGTCAACTTTTAAGAAAATTTACTAAGGAAAGGCAAATTTTTTAGAAAATTTACTAAGGAAAAGGTAGACTTTCAGAATACTTTGGAAAATTTACTAAGAAAAGGTAAATTTTTAAGAAAATTTACTAAGGAAAGGTAAATTTTTAAGAAAGGTTACTAAGGATAAGGAAAATTTTCAGAATTTTTTGGAAAATTTACTAAGGAAAGGTAAATTTTTAAGGAAATTTACTAAGGAAAAGGTAGATTTTCAGAATTCTTTGGAAAATTTACTAAGAAAAGGTAAATTTTTAAGAAAATTTACTAAGGAAAGGTAAATTTTTATTAAGGAAAAGGTAAATTTTAAGAATTTTTGAGAAAATTTACTAAGGGAAGGTAAATTGTTAAGAAAATTTACTAAGGAGAGGTAAGTTTTTAAGAAAATTTACTAAGGAATAGATAAATTTTCAGAATTTTTGAGAAATTTTACTAAGGAAAGGTAAATTTTTAAGAAACTTTAGTAAGGAAAGTTAAATTTTTAAGAAAATTTACTAAGGAAAAGGTAAATTTTCAGAATTTTTGAGAAAATTTACTAAGTAAAAGGAAATGAAAATTTTTAAGAAAATTTACTAAGGAAAGGTAAATTTTTAAGAAAATTTACTAAGGAAAAGGTAGATTTTCAGTACTCTTTGGAAAACTTACTAAGAAAAGGTAAATTTTTAAGAAAATTTACTAAGGAAAGGTAAATTTTTAAGAAAGTTTACTAAGGATAAGGAAAATTTTCAGAATTTTTTGGAAATTTTCTAAGGAAAGGTAAATTTTTAAGGAAATTTACTAAGGAAAAGGTAAATTTTCAGAATTTTTGAGAAAATTTACTAAAGAAAGGTAAATTTTTAAGAAAATTTACTAAGGAAAAGGTAAATTTTCAGAATTTTTGAGAAAATTTACTAAGGAAAGGTCAATTTTTAAGAAAATTTACTAAGGAAAAATAAATTTATAAGAAAATTTACTAAGGGAAAGGTAAATTTTCAGAATTTTTGAGAAAATTTACTTAGGAAAGGTAAATTTTTATTAAGGAAAAGGTAAATTTTAAGAATTTTTGAGAAAATTTACTAAGGGAAGGTAAATTGTTAAGAAAATTTAATAAGGAGAGGTAAGTTTTTAAGAAAATTTACTAAGGAAAAGATAAGTTTTCAGAATTTTTGAGAAACTTAACTAAGGAAAGGTAAATTTTTAAGAAACTTTAGTAAGGAAAGTTAAATTTTTAAGAAAATTTACTAAGGAAAAGGTAAATTTTCAGAATTTTGGAGAAAATTTACTAAGAAAAAGGAAATGAAAATTTTTACGAAAATTTACTAAGGAAAGGTAAATTTTTAAGAAAATTTACTAAGGAAAAGATAGATTTTCAGAATTCTTTGGAAAATTTACTAAGAAAAGGTAAATTTTTAAGAAAATTTACTAAGGAAAGGTAAATTTTTAAGAAAGTTTACTAAGGATAAGGAAAATTTTCAGAATTTTTAGGAAAATTTACTAAGGAAATGTAAATTTTTAAGGAAATTTACTAAGGAAAAGGTAAATTTTCAGAATTTTTGAGAAAGTTTACTAATGAAAGGTAAATTTTTAAGAAAATTTACTAAGTAAAAGGTAAATTTTCAGAATTTTTGAGAAAATTTACTAAGGAAAGGTAAATTTTTAAGAAAATTTACTAAGGAAAAGGTAATTTTTTAAAAAATTTTCATAATTTTTGAGAAAATTTACTAAGGAACGTAAATTTTTAAGAAAAATTACTAAGCAAAAGTAAATTTTTTGGAAAATTTACTAAGGAGAGGTCAACTTTTAAGAAAATTTACTAAGCAAAAGTTTATTTATAAGAAAATTTACTAAGGAAATGTAAATTTTTAAGGAAATTTACTAAGAAAAAGATAAATTTTCAGAATTTTTGAGAAAATTTACTAAAGAAAGGAAAATTTTTAAGAAATTATTAAGGAAAATGTAAATTTTCAGAATTTTTAAGAAAATTTACTAAGGAGAGGTAAATTTTTATGAAAATTTACTAAGGAAAGCTAAATTTTTAAGAAAAATTACTAACGAAAGGTAAATTTTTAAGAAAAATTACTGAGGAAAAGTAAATTTTTATGAAAATTTACTAAGGAAATGAAAATTTTGAAGAAATTTTACTAAGGAAAGGTAAATTTTTAAGAAAATTTACTAAGGAAAAGTTAATTTTTCAGAATTCTTTTGGAAAATTTACTAAGGAAAGGTAAATTTTTAAGAAAATTTACTAAGGAAAGGTAAATTTTTAAGAAAATTTACTAAGGATAAGGAAAATTTTCAGAATTTTTTGGAAAATTTTCTAAGGAAAGGTAAATTTTTAAGGAAATTTACTAAGCAAAATGTAAATTTTCAGAATTTTTGAGAAAATTTACTAACGAAAGGTAAATTTTTAAGAAAATTTACTAAGGAAAAGGTAAATTTTCAGAATTTTTGAGAAAATTTACTAAGGAAAGGTAAATTTTTAAGAAAATTTACTAAGGAAAAGGTAAATTTTATGGAAAATTTTCAGAATTTTTGAGAAAATTTACTAAGGGAACGTAAATTTTTAAGAAAAATTACTAACCAAAGGAAAATTTTTTAGAAAATTTACTAAGGAAAAGGTAAATTTTCAGAATTTTTAGGAAAATTTACTAAGGAAAGGAAAATTTTTAAGAAATTATTAAGAAAAAAGTAAATTTTGAGAATTTTTAAGAAAATTTACTAAGGAAAGATAAGTTTTTTAAGAAAAATTACTAAAGAAAAGATAAATTTTAAGAAAATTTACTAAGGAAAGGTAAATTTTTATGAAAATTTACTAAGGAAATGGGTATATTTAAGAAAATTTACTAAGGAAAAGTAAATTTATAAGAAAATTTACTAAGAAAAGGTCAACTTTTAAGAAAATTTACTAAGGAAAAGTTAATTTATAAGAAAATTTACTAAGGAAAAGTAAATTTTTAAGAAAATTTACCTAGGAAAAGGTAAATTTTCAGAATTTTTGAGAAAATTTACTAAGCAAAGGTAAATTTTTAAGAAAATTTACTAAGGAAAGGTAAATTTTTAAGAAAATTTACTAAGCATAAGGTAAATTTTCAGAATTTTTTGGAAAATTTACTAAGGAAAGGTAAATTTTTAAGGAAATTTACTAAGGAAAAGTTAAATTTTCAGAATTTTTGAGAAAATTTACTAACGAAAGGTAAATTTTTAAGAAAATTTACTAAGGGAAATGTAAATTTTCAGAATTTTTGAGAAAATTTACTAAGGAAAGGTAAATTTTTAAGAAAACTTACTAAGGAAAAGGTAATTTTTTAAAAAAATTTCATAATTTTTGAGAAAATTTACTAAGGGAACATAAATTTTTTAGAAAAATTACTAAGCAAAGGTAAATTTTTTAGAAAATTTACTAAGGAAAAGATAAATTTTCAGAATTTTTAGAAAAATTTACTAAGGAAAGGAAAATTTTTAAGAAATTATTAAGGAAAAGGTAAATTTTCAGAAGTTTTAAGAAAAGTTACTAAGGAAAGATAAGTTTTTAAGAAAAATTACTAAGGAAAAGATAAATTTTCAGAGTTTTTGAGAAAATTTACTAAGGAAAGGTAAATTAAAAAAAAAAAAAATACTAAGGAAAGGTAAATTTTTAAGAAAATTTACTAAGGATAGGTACATTTTTGAGAAAAATTACTAAGGAATGGTAAATTTTTATGAAAATTTACAAGGAAAGTAAATTTTTAAGAAAAGTAAGTAAGGAAATTAAATTTTAAGAAAATTTACTAAGGAAAGGTAAATTTACTAAGGAGAGGTAAATTTTTATGAAAATTTACTAAGGAAATGAGTATTTTTAAGAAAATTTACAAAGGAAAAGTAAATTTTTATGAAAATTTACTAAGGAAATGAGTATTTTTAAGAAAATTTACTAAGGAAAAGTAAATTTTTGAGAAAAATTACTAAGGAAGGGTAAATTTTTATGAAAATTTATAAGGAAAGTAAATTTTTAAGAAAAGTAAGTAAGGAAATTAAATTTTTAAGAAAATTTACTAACGAAAGGTAAATTTTTAAGAAAATTTTCTAAGGAAATGGTAAATTTTCAGAATTTTTGGGAAAATCTGCTAAGGAAAGGTAAATTTTTAAGAAAATTTACAAAGGAGAGGTAAATTTTTAAGAAAATTTACTAAGAAAAAGAAAATTTTCAGAATTTTTTGGAAAATTTTCTAAGGAACGTAAATTTTTAAGGAAATTTACTAAGGAAAAGTAAGTTTATAAGAAAATTTACTAAGGAAAGGTAAATTTTTAAGAAAATTTACTAAGGAAAGGTCAATTTTTAAGAAAATTTACTAAGGAAAAATAAATTTATAAGAAAATTTACTAAGGGAAAGGTAAATTTTCAGAATTTTTGAGAAAATTTACTAAGGAAAGGTAAATTTTTATTAAGGAAAAGGTAAATTTTAAGAATTTTTGAGAAAATTTACTAAGGGAAGGTAAATTGTTAAGAAAATTTACTAAGGAGAGGTAAGTTTTTAAGAAAATTTACTAAGGAAAAGATAAATTTTCAGAATTTTTGAGAAACTTTACTAAGAAAAGGTAAATTTTTAAGAAACTTTAGTAAGGAAAGTTAAATTTTTAAGAAAATTTACTAAGGAAAAGGTAAATTTTCAGAATTTTTGAGAAAATTTACTAAGAAAAAGGAAATGAAAATTTTTACGAAAATTTACTAAGGAAAGGTAAATTTTTAAGAAAATTTACTAAGGAAAAGGTAGATTTTCAGAATTCTTTGGAAAATTTACTAAGAAAAGGTAAATTTTTAAGAAAATTTACTAAGGAAAGGTAAATTTTTAAGAAAGTTTACTAAGGATAAGGAAAATTTTCAGAATTTTTTGGAAAATTTACTAAGGAAAGGTAAATTTTTAAGGAAATTTACTAAGGAAAAGGTAACTTTTCAGAATTTTTGAGAAAGTTTACTAATGAAAGGTAAATTTTTAAGAAAATTTACTAAGTAAAAGGTAAATTTTCAGAATTTTTGAGAAAATTTACTAAGGAAAGGTAAATTTTTAAGAAAATTTACTAAGGAAAAGGTAATTTTTTAAAAAATTTTCATAATTTTTGAGAAAATTTACTAAGGGAACGTAAATTTTTAAGAAAAATTACTAAGCAAAGGTAAATTTTTTGGAAAATTTACTAAGGAAAGGTCAACTTTTAAGAAAATTTACTAAGCAAAAGTTAATTTATAAGAAAATTTACTAAGGAAATGTAAATTTTTAAGGAAATTTACTAAGGAAAAGATAAATTTTCAGAATTTTTGAGAAAATTTACTAAAGAAAGGAAAATTTTTAAGAAATTATTAAGGAAAAGGTAAATTTTCAGAAGTTTTAAAAAAATTTACTAAGGAAAGATAAGTTTTTAAGAAAAATTACTAAGGAAAAGGTAAATTTTTATGAAAATTTATAAGGAAAGGTTAATTTTTAATAAAATTTACTAAGGAAAGGTAAATTTTTAAGAAAATTTACTAAGGAAAGGTAAATTTTTATGAAAATTTACTAAGGAAATGAGTATTTTTAAGAAAATTTACTAAGGAAAAGTAAATTTATAAGAAAATTAACAAAGGAAAGGTAAATTTTTAAGAAAATTTTCTAAGGAAAGGTAAATTTTTAAGAAAATTTATCAAGGAAAAGGTAAATTTTCAGAATTTTTGAGAAAATTTACTAAGGAAAGGTAAATTTTTAAGAAAATTTACTAAGGAAAGGTAAATTTTTATGAAAATTTACTAAGGAAATGAGTATATTTAAGAAAATTTACTAAGGAAAAGTAAATTTATAAGAAATTTACTAAGGAAAGGTAAATTTTTAAGAAAATTTACTAAGGAAAGGTCAACTTTTAAGAAAATTTACTAAGGAAAGGTAAATTTTGAAGAAAATTTACTAAGGAAAACTAAATTTTTATGAAAATTTACTAAGGAAATGACTATATTTAAGAAAATTTACTAAGGAAAAGTAAATTTATAAGAAAATTTACAAACGAAAGGTCAACTTTTAAGAAAATTTACTAAGCAAAAGTAAATTTATAAGAAAATTTACTAAGGAAAGGTAAATTTTTAAGAAAATTTACAAGGAAAAGGTAAATTTTCAGAATTTTTTGGAAAATTTAATAAGGAAAGGTAAATTGTTAAGGAAATTTACTAAGGAAAAGGTAAATTTTCAGAATTTTTGAGAAAATTTACTAACGAAAGGTAAATTTTTAAGAAAATTTACTAAGGAAAATGTAAATTTTCAGAATTTTTGAGAAAATTTACTAAGGCAAGGTAAATTTTTAAGAAAATCTACTAAGGAAGCGTTAATTTTTTAAAAAAATTTCTTCATTTTTGAGAAAATTTACTAAGGGAACGTAAATTTTTAAGAAAAATTACAAAGCAAAGGTAAATTTTTTAGAAAATTTACTAAGGAAAAGATAAATTTTCAGAATTTTTAGGAAAATTTACTAAGGAAAGGAAAATTTTGAAGAAATTATTAAGGAAAAGGTAAATTTTCAGAATTTTTAAGAAAAGTTACTAAGGAAAGATAAGTTTTTAAGAAAAATTACTAAGGAAAAGATAAATTTTCAGAATTTTTGAGAAAATTTACTAAGGAAAGGTAAATTTAAAAAAAAAATACTAAGGAAAGGTAAATTTTTAAGAAAATTTACTAAGGAAAGGTAAATTTTTTAGAAAAATTGCTAAGGAAAGGTAAATTTTTATGAAAATTTACAAGGAAAGTAAATTTTTAAGAAAAGTAAGTAAGGAAATTAAATTTTTAAGAAAATTTACTAAGGAAAGGTAAATTTTTAAGAAAATTTACTAAGGAGAGGTAAATTTTTATGAAAATTTACTAAGGAAATGAGTATTTTTAAGAAAATTTACTAAGGAAAAGTAAATTTTTATGAAAATTTAATAAGAAAATGAGTATTTTTAAGAAAATTTACTAAGGAAAAGTAAATTTTTGAGAAAAAATACTAAGGAAAGGTAAATTTTTATGAAAATTTATATGGAAAGTAAATTTTTAAGAAAAGTAAGTAAGGAAATTAATTTTTAAGAAAATTTACTAAGCATAAGGTAAATTTTCAGAATTTTTTGGAAAATTTAATAAGGAAAGGTAAGTTTTTAAGAAAATTTACAAAGGAGAGGTAAATTTTTAAGAAAATTTACTAAGGATTTACTAAGCAAAGGTAAATTTTTAAGAAAATTTACAAAGGAAAGGTAAATTTTTAAGAAAATTTACTAAGCATAAGGTAAATTTTCAGAATTTTTTGGAAAATTTAATAAGGAAAGGTAAATTGTTAAGGAAATTTACTAAGGAAAAGGTAAATTTTCAGAATTTTTGAGAAAATTTACTAACGAAAGGTAAATTTTTAAGAAAATTTACTAAGGAAAATGTAAATTTTCAGAATTTTTGAGAAAATTTACTAAGGCAAGGTAAATTTTTAAGAAAATTTACTAAGGAAAAGTTAATTTTTTAAAAAAATTTCTTCATTTTTGAGAAAATTTACTAAGGGAACGTAAATTTTTAAGAAAAATTACAAAGCAAAGGTAAATTTTTTAGAAAATTTACTAAGGAAAAGATAAATTTTCAGAATTTTTAGGAAAATTTACTAAGGAAAGGAAAATTTTGAAGAAATTATTAAGGAAAAGGTAAATTTCCAGAATTTTTAAGAAAAGTTACTAAGGAAAGATAAGTTTTTAAGAAAAATTACTAAGGAAAAGATAAATTTTCAGAATTTTTGAGAAAATTTAGTAAGGAAAGGTAAATTTAAAAAAAAAAATACTAAGGAAAGGTAAATTTTTAAGAAAATTTACTAAGGAAAGGTAAATTTTTTAGAAAAATTGCTAAGGAAAGGTAAATTTTTATGAAAATTTACAAGGAAAGTAAATTTTTAAGAAAAGTAAGTAAGGAAATTAAATTTTTAAGAAAATTTACTAAGGAAAGGTAAATTTTTAAGAAAATTTACTAAGGAGAGGTAAATTTTTATGAAAATTTACTAAGGAAATGAGTATTTTTAAGAAAATTTACAAAGGAAAAGTAAATTTTTATGAAAATTTACTAAGGAAATGAGTATTTTTAAGAAAATTTACTAAGGAAAAGTAAATTTTTGAGAAAAAATACTAAGGAAAGGTAAATTTTTATGACAATTTATAAGGAAAGTAAATTTTTAAGAAAAGTAAGTAAGGAAATTAATTTTTAAGAAAATTTACTAAGCATAAGGTAAATTTTCAGAATTTTTTGGAAAATTTACTAAGGAAAGGTAAATTTTTAAGAAAATTTACAAAGGAGAGGTAAATTTTTAAGAAAATTTACTAAGGAAAAGAAAATTTTCAGCATTTTTTTGGAAAATTTTCTAAGGAAAGGTAAATTTTTAAGGAAATTTACTAAGGAAAAGTAAATTTATAAGAAAATTTACTAAGGAAAAGGAAGGTTTTCAGAATTCTTTGGAAAATTTACTAAGAAAAGGTAAATTTTTAAGAAAATTTACTAAGGAAAGGTAAATTTTGAAGAAAGTTTACTAAGGATAAGGAAAATTTTCAGAATTTTTTGGAAAATTTACTAAGGAAAGGTAAATTTTTAAGGAAATTTACTAAGGAAAAGGTAAATTTTCAGAATTTTTGAGAAAGTTTCCTAACGAAAGGTAAATTTTTAAGAAAATTTACTAAGTAAAAGGTAAATTTTCAGAATTTTTGAGAAAATTTTTAAAAAAATTTACTAAGGAAAAGGTAATTTTTTAAAAAATTTTCATAATTTTTGAGAAAATTTACTAAGGGAACGTAAATTTTTAAGAAAAATTACTAAGCAAAGGTAAATTTTTTAGAAAATTTACTAAGGAAAGGTCAACTTTTAAGAAAATTTACTAAGCAAAAGTTAATTTATAAGAAAATTTACTAAGGAAATGTAAATTTTTAAGGAAATTTACTAAGGAAAAGATAAATTTTCAGAATTTTTGAGAAAATTTACTAAGGAATGGAAAATTTTTAAGAAATTATTAAGGAAAAGGTAAATTTTCAGAATTTTTGAGAAAATTTACTAAGGAAAGGTAAATTTTTAAGAAAATTTACTAAGGAAAGGTAAATTTTTATGAAAATTTACTAAGGAAATGAGTATATTTAAGAAAATTTACTAAGGAAAAGTAAATTTATAAGAAAATTTACTAAGGGAAGGTAAATTTTTAAGAAAATTTACAAAGGAAAGGTAAATTTTTAAGAAAATTTACTAAGCATAAGGTAAATTTTCAGAATTTTTTGGAAAATTTAATAAGGAAAGGTAAATTGTTAAGGAAATTTACTAAGGAAAAGGTAAATTTTCAGAATTTTTGAGAAAATTTACTAACGAAAGGTAAATTTTTAAGAAAATTTACTAAGGAAAATGTAAATTTTCAGAATTTTTGAGAAAATTTACTAAGGCAAGGTAAATTTTTAAGAAAATTTACTAAGGAAAAGTTAATTTTTTAAAAAAATTTCTTCATTTTTGAGAAAATTTACTAAGGGAACGTAAATTTTTAAGAAAAATTACAAAGCAAAGGTAAATTTTTTAGAAAATTTACTAAGGAAAAGATAAATTTTCAGAATTTTTAGGAAAATTTACTAAGGAAAGGAAAATTTTGAAGAAATTATTAAGGAAAAGGTAAATTTTCAG
Organism: Cordilura impudica; assembly: GCA_963682025.1. NCBI lineage: Eukaryota > Metazoa > Arthropoda > Insecta > Diptera > Scathophagidae > Cordilura > Cordilura impudica. The sequence continues at coordinate 19,826,494 of OY821522.1, read as the reverse complement.
AATTTTTAAGAAAAGTTACTAAGGAAAGATAAGTTTTTAAGAAAAATTACTAAGGAAAAGATAAATTTTCAGAATTTTTGAGAAAATTTAGTAAGGAAAGGTAAATTTAAAAAAAAAAAATACTAAGGAAAGGTAAATTTTTAAGAAAATTTACTAAGGAAAGGTAAATTTTTTAGAAAAATTGCTAAGGAAAGGTAAATTTTTATGAAAATTTACAAGGAAAGTAAATTTTTAAGAAAAGTAAGTAAGGAAATTAAATTTTTAAGAAAATTTACTAAGGAAAGGTAAATTTTTAAGAAAATTTACTAAGGAGAGGTAAATTTTTATGAAAATTTACTAAGGAAATGAGTATTTTTAAGAAAATTTACAAAGGAAAAGTAAATTTTTATGAAAATTTACTAAGGAAATGAGTATTTTTAAGAAAATTTACTAAGGAAAAGTAAATTTTTGAGAAAAAATAATAAGGAAAGGTAAATTTTTATGAAAATTTATAAGGAAAGTAAATTTTTAAGAAAAGTAAGTAAGGAAGTTAATTTTTAAGAAAATTTACTAAGCATAAGGTAAATTTTCAGAATTTTTTGGAAAATTTACTAAGGAAAGGTAAATTTTTAAGAAAATTTACAAAGGAGAGGTAAATTTTTAAGAAAATTTACTAAGGAAAAGAAAATTTTCAGCATTTTTTTGGAAAATTTTCTAAGGAAAGGTAAATTTTTAAGGAAATTTACTAAGGAAAAGTAAATTTATAAGAAAATTTACTAAGGAAAAGGAAGATTTTCAGAATTCTTTGGAAAATTTACTAAGAAAAGGTAAATTTTTAAGAAAATTTACTAAGGAAAGGTAAATTTTGAAGAAAGTTTACTAAGGATAAGGAAAATTTTCAGAATTTTTTGGAAAATTTACAAAGGAAAGGTAAATTTTTAAGGAAATTTATTAAGGAAAATGTAAATTTTCAGAATTTTTGAGAAAGTTTCCTAACGAAAGGTAAATTTTTAAGAAAATTTACTAAGTAAAAGGTAAATTTTCAGAATTTTTGAGAAAATTTTTTAAAAAAATTTACTAAGGAAAAGGTAATTTTTTAAAAAATTTTCATAATTTTTGAGAAAATTTACTAAGGGAACGTAAATTTTTAAGAAAAATTACTAAGCAAAGGTAAATTTTTTAGAAAATTTACTAAGGAAAGGTCAACTTTTAAGAAAATTTACTAAGCAAAAGTTAATTTATAAGAAAATTTACTAAGGAAATGTAAATTTTTAAGGAAATTTACTAAGGAAAAGGTAAATTTTCAGAATTTTTGAGAAAATTTACTAAGGAAAGGTAAATTTTTAAGAAAATTTACTAAGGAAAGGTAAATTTTTATGAAAATTTACTAAGGAAATGAGTATATTTAAGAAAATTTACTAAGGAAAAGTAAATTTATAAGAAAATTTACTAAGGGAAGGTAAATTTTTAAGAAAATTTACTAAGGAAAGGTCAACTTTTAAGAAAATTTACTAAGGAAAGGTAAATTTTTAAGAAAATTTACTAAGGAAAAGTAAATTTTTATGAAAATTTACTAAGGAAATGAGTATATTTAAGAAAATTTACTAAGGAAAAGTAAATTTATAAGAAAATTTACTAAGGAAAGGTAAATTTTTAAGAAAATTTAGTAAGGAAAGGTCAACTTTTAAGAAAATTCACTAAGCAAAAGTAAATTTTTAAGAAAATTTACAAGGAAAAGGTAAATTTTCAGAATTTTTGAGAAAATTTACTAAGGAGAGGTAAATTTTTAAGAAAATATACTAACGAAAAGGTAATTTTTTAGAATTCTTTTGGAAAATTTACTAAGTAAAGGTAAATTTTTAAGAAAATTTACTAAGGAAAGGTAAATTTTTAAGCAAATTTACTAAGGATAAGGAAAATTTTCAGAATTTTTTGGAAAATTTACTAAGGAAAAGTAAATTTTTAAGGAAATTTAATAAGGAAAAGGTAAATATTCAGAATTTTTGAGAAAATTTACTAACGAAAGGTAAATTTTTAAGAAAATTTACTAAGGAAAAGGTAAATTTTCAGAATTTTTGAGAAAATTTACTAAGGAAAGGTAAATTTTTAAGAAAATTTACTAAGGAAAAGGTAAATTTTATGGAAAATTTTCAGAATTTTTGAGAAAATTTACTAAGGGAACGTAAATTTTTAAGAAAAATTACTAACCAAAGGTAAATTTTTTAGAAAATTTACTAAGGAAAAGGTAAATTTTCAGAATTTTTAGGAAAATTTACTAAGGAAAGGAAAATTTTTAAGAAATTATTAAGGAAAAGGTAAATTTTCAGAATTTTTAAGAAAATTTACTAAGGAAAGATAAGTTTTTAAGAAAAATTACTAAAGAGAAGATAAATTTTCAAAATTTTTGAGAAACTTTACAAAGGAAAGGTAAATTTTTAAGAAAATTTACTAAGGAAAGGTAAAGTTTTGAGAAAAATTACTAAGGAAAGGTAAATTTTTATGAAAATTTATAAGGAAAGGTAAATTTTTAAGAAAATTTACTAAGGAAGGGTAAATTTTTAAGAAAATTTACTAAGGAAAGGTAAATTTTTATGAAAATTTACTAAGGAAATGAATATTTTTAAGAAAATTTACTAAGGAAAAGTAAATTTATAATAAAATTTAATAAGGAAAGGTTAATTTTTAAGAAAATTTTCTAAGGAAAGGTCAATTTTTAAGAAAATTTACTAAGGAAAAGTAAATCTATAAGAAAATTTACTAACGAAAGGTAAATTTTTAAGAAAATTTTCTAAGGAAAGGTAATTTTTAAGAAAATTTACCAAGGAAAAGGTAAATTTTCAGAATTTTTGAGAAAATTTACTAAAGAAAGGTAAATTTTTAAGAACATTTACTAAGGAAAGGTAAATTTTTATGAAAATTTACTAAGGAAATGAGTATATTTAAGAAAATTTACTAAGGAAAAGTAAATTTATAAGAAAATTTACTAAGAAAAGATAAATTTTTAAGAAAATTTACTAAGGAAAGGTCAACTTTTAAGAAAATTTACTAAGGAAAAGTTAATTTATAAGAAAATTTACTAAGGAAAAGTAAATTTTTAAGAAAATTTACCAAGGAAAAGGTAAATTTTCAGAATTTTTGAGAAAATTTACTAAGCAAAGGTAAATTTTTAAGAAAATTTACTAAGGAAAGGTAAATTTATAAGAAAATTTACTAAGCATAAGGTAAATTTTCAGAATTTTTGGAAAATTTAATAAGGAAAGGTAAATTGTTAAGGAAATTTACTAAGGAAAAGGTAAATTTTCAGAATTTTTGAGAAAATTTACTAACGAAAGGTAAATTTTTAAGAAAATTTACTAAGGAAAATGTAAATTTTCAGAATTTTTGAGAAAATTTACTAAGGAAAGGTAAATTTTTAAGCAAATTTACAAAGGAAAAGGTAATTTTTTAAAAAACTTTCTCCATTTTTGAGAAAATTTACTAAGGGAACGTAAATTTTTAAAAAAAATTACTAAGCAAAGGTAAATTTTTTAGAAAATTTACTAAGGAAAAGATAAATTTTCAGAATTTTTAGGAAAATTTACTAAGGAAAGGAAAATTTTGAAGAAATTATTAAGGAAAAGGTAAATTTTCAGCATTTTTAAGAAAAGTTACTAAGGAAAGATAAGTTTTTAAGAAAAATTACTAAGGAAAAGATAAATTTTCAGAATTTTTGAGAAAATTTACTAAGGAAAGGTAAATTAAAAAAAAAAAAATACTAAGGAAAGGTAAATTTTTAAGAAAATTTACTAAGGAAAGGTAAATTTTTTAGAAAAATTACTAAGGAAAGGTAAATTTTTATGAAAATTTACAAGGAAAATAAATTTTTAAGAAAAGTAAGTAAGGAAATTAAATTTTTAAGAAAATTTACTAAGGAAAAGTAAATTTTTAAGAAAATTTACTAAGGAGAGGTAAATTTTTATGAAAATTTACTAAGGAAATGAGTATCTTTAAGAAAATTTACTAAGGAAAAGTAAATTTTTGAGAAAAAATACTAAGGAAAGGTAAATTTTCATAAAAATTTTCATTTTCATAAAAATTTTCATAAAAATTTACCTCTCCTTAGTAAATTTTCTTAAAAATTTACTTTTCCTTAGTAAATTTTCTTAAAAATTTAATTTCCTTACTTACTTTTCTTAAAAATTTACTTTCCTTGTAAATTTTCATAAAAATTTACCTTTCCTTAGCAATTTTTCTAAAAAATTTACCTTTCCTTAGTAAATTTTCTTAAAAATTTACCTTTCCTTAGTATTTTTTTTTTTAAATTTACCTTTCCTTAGTAAATTTTCTCAAAAATTCTGAAAATTTATCTTTTCCTTAGTAATTTTTCTTAAAAACTTATCTTTCCTTAGTAACTTTTCTTAAAAATTCTGAAAATTTACCTTTTCCTTAATAATTTCTTCAAAATTTTCCTTTCCTTAGTAAATTTTCCTAAAAATTCTGAAAATTTATCTTTTCCTTAGTAAATTTTCTAAAAAATTTACCTTTGCTTAGTAATTTTTTTTAAAAATTTACGTTCCCTTAGTAAATTTTCTCAAAAATGGAGAAATTTTTTTAAAAAATTACCTTTTCCTTTGTAAATTTTCTTAAAAATTTACCTTTCCTTAGTAAATTTTCTCAAAAATTCTGAAAATTTACATTTTCCTTAGTAAATTATCTTAAAAATTTACCTTTCGTTAGTAAATTTTCTCAAAAATTCTGAAAATTTACCTTTTCCTTAGTAAATTTCCTTAACAATTTACCTTTCCTTATTAAATTTTCCAAAAATTCTGAAAATTTACCTTATGCTTAGTAAGTTTTCTTATAAATTTACCTTTCCTTTGTAAATTTTCTTAAAAATTTACCTTTGCTTAGTAAATTTTCTCAAAAATTCTGAAAATTTACCTTTTCCTTGGTAAATTTTCTTAAAAATTTACTTTTCCTTAGTAAATTTTCTTATAAATTAACTTTTCCTTAGTAAATTTTCTTAAAAGTTGACATTTCCTTAGTAAATTTTCTTAAAAATTTATCTTTTCTTAGTAAATTTTCTTATAAATTTACTTTTCCTTAGTAAATTTTCTTAAATATACTCATTTCCTTAGTAAATTTTTATAAAAATTTACCTTTCCTTAGTAAATGTTCTTAAAAATTTACCTTTCTTTAGTAAATTTTCTCAAAAATTCTGAAAATTTACCTTTTCCTTGGTAAATTTTCTTAAAAATTACCTTTCCTTAGAAAATTTTCTTAAAAATTTACCTTTCCTTAGTAAATTTTCTTATAAATTTACTTTTCCTTAGTAAATTTTCTTAAAAATTGACCTTTCCTTAGAAAATTTTCTTAAAAATGAACCTTTCCTTATTAAATTTTATTATAAATTTACTTTTCCTTAGTAAATTTTCTTAAAAATATTCATTTCCTTAGTAAATTTTCATAAAAATTTACCTTTCCTTATAAATTTTCATAAAAATTTACCTTTCCTTAGTAATTTTTCTCAAAACTTTACCTTTCCTTAGTAAATTTTCTTAAAAATTTACCTTTCCTTAGTAAAGTTTCTCAAAAATTCTGAAAATTTATCTTTTCTTTAGTAATTTTTCTTAAAAACTTATCTTTCCTTAGTAAATTTTCTTAAAAATTCTGAAAATTTACCTTTTCCTTAATAATTTCTTAAAAATTTTCCTTTCCTTAGTAAATTTTCCTAAAAATTCTGAAAATTTACCTTTTCCTTAGTAAATTTTCTAAAAAATTTACCTTTGGTTAGTAATTTTTCTTAAAAATTTACGTTCCCTTAGTAAATTTTCTCAAAAATTCTGAAAATTTTCCATAAAATTTACCTTTTCCTTAGTAAATTTTCTTAAAAATTTACATTTCCTTAGTAAATTTTCTCAAAAATTCTGAAAATTTACCTTTTCCTTAGTAAATTTTCTTAAAAATTTACCTTTCGTTAGTAAATTTTCTCAAAAAGGAAAGGTAAATTTTTTAGAAAAATTACTAAGGAAAGGTAAATTTTTATGAAAATTTACAAGGAAAATAAATTTTTAAGAAAAGTAAGTAAGGAAATTAAATTTTTAAGAAAATTTACTAAGGAGAGGTAAATTTTTAAGAAAATTTACTAAGGAGAGGTAAATTTTTATGAAAATTTACTAAGGAAATGAGTATTTTTAAGAAAATTTACTAAGGAAAAGTAAATTTTTGAGAAAAAATACTAAGGAAAGGTAAATTTTTATGAAAATTTATAAGGAAAGTAAATTTTTAAGAAAAGTAAGTAAGGAAATTAAATTTTTAAGAAAATTTACTAAGCATAAGGTAAATTTTCAGAATTTTTGGAAAATTTACTAAGGAAAGGTAAATTTTTAAGAAAATTTACAAAGGAGAGGTAAATTTTTAAGAAAATTTACTAAGGAAAAGAAAATTTTTTATGAAAATTTATAAGGAAAGTAAATTTTTAAGAAAAGTAAGTAAGGAAATTAAATTTTTAAGAAAATTTACTAAGCATAAGGTAAATTTTCAGAATTTTTTGGAAAATTTACTAAGAAAAGGTAAATTTTTAAGAAAATTTACAAAGGAGAGGTAAATTTTTAAGAAAATTTACTAAGGAAAAGAAAATTTTCAGCATTTTTTGGAAAATTTTCTAAGGAAAGGTAAATTTTTAAGGAAATTTACTAAGGAAAAGTAAATTTATAAGAAAATTAACTAAGGAAAGGTAAATTTTTAAGAAAATTTACTAAGGAAAGGTCAATTTTTAAGAAAATTTACTAAGGAAAAGTAAATTTATAAGAAAATTTACTAAGGGAAAGGTAAATTTTCAGAATTTTTGAGAAAATTTACTAAGGAAAGGTAAATTTTTATTAAGGAAAAGGTAAATTTTAAGAATTTTTGAGAAAATTTACTAAGGGAAGGTAAATTGTTAAGAAAATTTACTAAGGAGAGGTAAGTTTTTAAGAAAATTTACTAAGAAAAGATAAATTTTCAGAATTTTTGAGAAACTTTACTAAGGAAAGGTAAATTTTTAAGAAACTTTACTAAGGAAAGTTAAATTTTTAAGAAAATTTACTAAGGAAAAGGTAAATTTTCAGAATTTTTGAGAAAATTTACTAAGAAAAGGGAAAGGTAAATTTTTATGAAAATTTACTAAGGAAAGGTAAATTTTTAAGAAAAATTACTGAGGAAAACTAAATTTTTATGAAAATTTACTAAGGAAATGAAAATTTTTAAGAAAATTTACTAAGGAAAGGTAAATTTTTAAGAAAATTTACTAAGGAAAAGGTAGATTTTCAGAATTCTTTGGAAAATTTACTAAGGAAAGGTAAATTTTTAAGAAAATTTACTAAGGAAAGGTAAATTTTTAAGAAAGTTTACTAAGGAGAAGGAAAATTTTCAGAATTTTTTGGAAAATTTACTAAGGAAAGGTAAATTTTTAAGGAAATTTACTAAGGAAAAGTTAAATTTTCAGAATTTTTGAGAAAGTTTACTAACGAAAGGTAAATTTTTAAGAAAATTTACTAAGTAAAAGGTAAATTTTCAGAATTTTTGAGAAAATTTACTAAGGTAAGGTAAATTTTTAAGAAAATTTACTAAGGAAAAGGTAATTTTTTAAAAAATTTTCATAATTTTTGAGAAAATTTACTAAGGGAACGTAAATTTTTAAGAAAAATTACTAAGCAAAGGTAAATTTTTTAGAAAATTTACTAAGGAAAGGTCAACTTTTAAGAAAATTTACCAAGAAAAAGGTAAATTTTCAGAATTTTTGAGAAAATTTACTAAGGAAAGTTAAATTTTTAAGAAAATTTACTAAGGAAAAGTATATTTTTATGAAAATTTACTAAGGAAATGAGTATATTTAAGAAAATTTACTAAGGAAAAGTAAATTTATAAGAAAATTTACTAAGGAAAGGTAAAGTTTTAAGAAAATTTACTAAGGAAAGGTCAACTTTTAAGAAAATTTACTAATCAGAAGTTAATTTATAAGAAAATTTACTAAAAAAATGTAAATTTTTAAGGAAATTTACTAAGGAAAAGATAAATTTTCAGAATTTTTGAGAAAATTTACTAAGGAAAGGAAAATTTTTAAGAAATTATTAAGGAAAAGGTAAATTTTCAGAATTTTTAAAAAAATTTACTAAGGAAAGATAAGTTTTTAAGAAAAATTACTAAGGAAAAGATAAATTTTCAGAATTTTTGAGAAAATTTACTAAGGGAAGGTAAATTTAAAAAAAGAATACTAAGGAAAGGTAAATTTTTAAGAAAATTTAAAATTTAAATTTGTTTACAATACTTCAACTTCCTTTTAATTCAACAATGGGTCTCAGATATATACTATTTAGATCTGTTACGAGACCCGTTTGGCACTAGCGTGATTGGACCGACTAGCTCTCTGCGGTTTTATCAAGGTGTGCATCCATCCCTCAACACTAGTCCTAGGCTCGCACCAATAAAAAAACTAACAAAAAAAAACTATCACTTTTACCACACATCTGGAGTGGGAGGAAGATGTTGGCCTCCAGTCGCCCTGCCCAACCATGGTCACATTTCATCCGAACTATAAATTCCGTGACCCCAAAAACCCGCTTGCCTTCACCACTTACCTTTTTATTAACCTACCCCTATTCAACTAATTTAACCAATCATATTTTTTTTTCTAATTCAATACATAATTTTTATTAATACATTCCTATATCTAACCATACCACAAAAAAAAAACAAACTGCTAAATTACAAATTTTTACATATATTTTTAACTTGAAATTTAGAACAAAAAACAAATAAACGTTATAATTGATTATATTAAACTTTAATAAAATTTACGCTGCGGCCCTTTATGCCAAAAACTCAAAAACAAAAAAAAATAATTTACTTTTCACTTAATAAAGTTAATTTAACCAAGAAAAACTATATTAACAAAAAAAAATAATTATGTTCACTAAAAAGAAAATTGAAAATATAGATATGTATGTATATGCATGTAATTGTGTACAAAAAAAAACTATACCAAACATTTTCGAAAATACGCCATCTCTATATTTGAGGCCATTTTTATAACAAACAATAAAAAAATTATCTATTTGCCGCGTTTTTATCCGTAGACGCCTACACAAGATGGATGACCATTCACAAGGCTTTAGCTATACATTCTGGTTCCTAATTTTGTCCTAAATTTCCACTTGGCCTGAAGGAGCTCCCTAAAACCTGTGCTGGACCACACCAAAAAAAAAATATATTCTAACTTTCACTTGCGAATAATATCGATTCTTGTGTTTTTTTTTTTTTTTATAAGGCCTTATTAATTTTGGCACACAAATACATTTTCACACCAAAAAAAAAAAACACAAAAATAAACTTAACCCTAATGCTACTTATTTATACTTATAAATACACATATATATACATAACACAACACTAAATATACATATCAAATTTTTGTTTTCAGATATTTGCTCTTGACTTTTTCCAAATTGCACGGACCGTTATTTCCGCATGATGCTGATGGACTTCGGACTTAACTTTACATAAAATATTTAGAGGTTACCTGGATTTACACGGAGATTTTATGTGGACTGGTTCCTTTTGGACTTAACTTGGTCTTCTCTAATTAAACGAACCTCGTCGTGAACTACTCCCAAAAATCTTATATATGTCGCAGGACCTGCCACCGACGAAGGCCAGACCCAAGTCTCCTTTCCTTTTTTTTTAGTATTTTGTAGGAAATAACTCTATTTGCCACTGATTTCACAACAATATGTCCTCCAGGATAACCTAAATTTTTTCAACATCATTTCCTGGAAATTACTAAATTTCCGTATCATTTACATACCTCTATAACCACCGTAATTTTATTTATTTTATCCTTGTTGTTCGGTTCGCCCAGTTTAAAAATTTTTTTAAACCTTTTTAGTTTTCTTTTTGTTTGGTTCCCACTTTTTCACTTGATCACAAAGTTTTTCACTGTCTCAAAGTTCTATGGTTATCTTTTCTGATTTTTTAAGCAAAAAATTTTTCTTTTCTTTTTCCGCTGACACTTCCGAACTCAATGGTTTGTTAACTAGCAATGGCTCCTTATTAAATTTTTGTCGTAAGCTTGGGTAAAATTCTTTCCAAAACAGCCATATTAATATTTTATTCCAAAACAAAATTACCTAATTTAACTATCCCTTTCATTAAAATTCCTATCTTTCTATCTCTTTTTTAAACTACCGTAAAATATCCTGAAACTATCTATTTTTATCGCTTCCTAGCTTCAAACCCTTTATTTTCTCATTTCGACATTCCAAATTTAACGTTCCAAATTAACTTCATTCATAAAAAACGTTTTTATCTATACGCTGCACGATACACTAACAAAACGTACATCTTTACAGTGTATATAAAAAAAACACCTCTATACATACGTTTTTTTACAACCATGTTTCATCTATCAACCTCAGTTATTTCATACACATGGTTACAGAAGAAGCGTAAGTATGAACATTTTTATATATTTAATTTTTTTAAACATTTTTTTCCATCCTTCCAGTATATCCGACCCCACAACGCAACGCCCACAACCCAACTACATCTGCTCAGCATCCATCATTTTCGAATTCCAATCGCTATGGTAAGTTCTGTTAAAAAAAAACTGCTTACACTCTCGACTCAAGGGCTTAGATTCCCAGTCTATTGGGCCACCGCAACAAAACACAGGTGTTGGCTAAGGACTGCCGACGACAAAACCGGTGTGCGTGGACATCATGCGTCTTCCCTACGTGGGGAACTCCCACACCCTGAAGTCTCGTAAGCCGGGCCTAAATCTGAATTTTATTACGACGTTTGTATGTTCAGGTAAGTGTTTTCACACCAATTCTATTTTATCACAGCTTGAATCAGTTTTGTTTCTAACTATTTAATCTTATTTGCAGGTACATAATGACGGTTTCCGAAACGATTTACGTTGAGACATGGATATTATTAGGGCAGTATATTGGTTTACTTGATTTAAAGGATTGCTACTTTGTGTATTTTGTCTTTTTCTTTTCAGGTACTTTTCGAAATTCTATGAATGAGTTAATTTTGGACCCATGGGACATTAGTGTTGACTATTCGACAATGCACTAGCAAAAAAAAAAAAAATATTAAATCAGGTAAAAACTTGTATATATATATATAAATAATTTAATAACATACGTGTATAATTACGGACAATCTGTACATTAAAACAAACGAAAATTCATTGGCAAAATTTTCGCTCCTTAATTCTAATATTGCACTTGGGATAATCTTTAAATATGTTTATCAAAAAAAAATTTATATATCTATATATATAAAATTGAATGTGTGTTTGTTTATTTGTTTGTTTGTGTGTACCTTATAGGAGACCAAACCTCTGGACCGATCTTCCTGAAATTTTCACAGCATTTAACTGGGACTCTGGCATGATTAATAGGGTACTTTTTTTTGACCACGCCCACTTTTACGCCCACTTTTTTAAAATTATGTAATTGCTCCCATATAGTTTTTAACAGATTTACTTCAAATTGTATACACATTATACTCCAGGCGAGGTAGAAATAAACATTTCTTACGCCACGCCCCCTTTCACGCCCTTTTTCACGCCAAATTTTTTTTGAAAGTTTTCTGGAAGGAATAATATGCTATATAAATTTTTGATTGGACAAAGGGGCGGTGCCACGCCCATATAACCCAAAATTTGAAAAAGTCATATCACGGGAATTTTTTTACCTACAGCAGTCATATTTGGTACATATGGTATTAGCATGAATAGAAATACATACAAGAAGAAAAGTGGGCGGGGCCACGCCCCTTTTTAGAAAAATAAAAAATCGTAATATCTTCTAAACTACTGGAAGGATTGTCATGAAATTTTCACAAAAGGATATTTTTGCGAAATAATAAGACCTTAGCTATATAAAGTTGTTAGTGGGCAAAGGGGCGTGGCGTATATATAAAAACGTTGATGCATTTGATTGTAACGAATGATCTCCGGAACCATAAGAGCTATCGAGGTAGGATTTCCAGCATAGGTTCGGTTCGAGCTCTTCTGTGTTTTTTTTTTAGTTTTAACCCTCTAGCTGGCGTTGGGGTCAAGTTAAAAACAAAAATTTTTACTTTCAGCGCGATTTGACTGCAATTCAGAATGAACGTATGTTTCGTCATAAGAAATTTTTGTATGTATAAATGGACCCGATAGGTGGCGCTGGGTAAAGTTATTTCGAATATTCTTATTTATGGTGTGATTTTAATGAAACTAAGAATGTACATATATGTATGTTAGAAACATTTTTTTATTGGACCCGGTAGATGGCGCTGTCGTTCGAAAAATAATGAGTTGTCAAATTTATATAAATTTTAATAAATAAACTCACAAACGTTTTTATATATAAATATTCTAACGAAAAAGAAGGAAAAAGCCGCTACATTATTGCATGGTGGCCGCACAGCTCATTCAGCACTCAAATCACCGTTAAACGTACAAAAAAATGAGAATGCCGTCTGTAATATCAAAAAACATTCCGGTATGGCAAAAGTTCTGCAAAAATGCAGTATTTTTATTTGGGATGAATGTACCATGGCTCACAAACATTGTGATTTGATTTGATAAAAGATTTGAAAGGCAATGAAAGATTTTTTGGTGAAGCTCTCATTTTATTATCTGGAGATCTTCGTCACACATTTTATATAGGTATATACAGATTCTAACTAAAATAAAAATTCATTGAGGGCAAAACAACGTTTGCCGGGTCCAGCTAGTATATATATAAACCTTCAACAAAATAAGTGTATAATTACGGACAATACTGGACATTTAGGCATGAAAACAACATGAAATATTTTTTTATGTATAATTATATATGTATAACGTTTTCGTTTCTTATATCCTAATATTGCACGTATATTTATATCACAGATTTGTTGCTTGCCCATACTTTAATATCTTTCGCATGATAAATGCCTATAATTTTTCCATGCAAGATCTCAATTTTATAAATGTTGTTCCCTATCGGTTGCCGGACTCTACATTTAAGGAGTTTCTTGCATGCAATTCGTTCGTCAGTGACCGTGGTATCGTTACAGTGAAAACACCCTCGTCTGTTATGAGCTGTTTGTTGCTTAATTCGACTGTTTTGTTCATCTCGCCGTAATTCCGGACTCAGATAAATGTTATTGTACCAGGTGACTAACGACTCTCAGTTCTTAATGGCATAGTTCCCCAGAACGCTCACGGAGTCGCACCAATGGCACAATGACGGTTACAGACGTAACCTGCTTAGAAACGTTGGCCCAATTGTTGAACAATTACACCGAATTATTCATTGTAATGATACTGATTTCACTGGCAAACATCTCATCGAAAGTGATCTTTATGACCTCGGTACTGATACTATTTATATTTGATTTTTGCATTTTTCAAGCCCTTATATCTTTGGCATGGAATACCCCTATAGGTTTACCCTGCATATTTTCCAGTTCGTACATATTATTGCCTATCGGTTTTAGTACCCTACATTTAATAAATTTCTTGCAAAATTTTGCATTTATGTTTTTCCCGAAATCGCTTAATACGGTGTTGCGTCTATAAACTTCTTGACCTGGCACAAATTTAACATTACGAGCTCGTTTATTGTACCTTTCTGAACTTTTTTTCATAGGCTTCGTGCATGTTTGCCTTAATCCTTTCCCTGATCAATTCCAGCTTTTCATTCGATTTTAATTTAACTATCTCGTGATCCGACAAAGACATTAGTTTTCTGGCTAATTTATAATCGCTTCCACTGGAAAACATGTGGAACCCACACAACGCGAAAAATGGAGTGACACCAGTCGCTGAGTGAACCGATGTTCTTAATGCACACTCTATTTCGGACAGGTACATGTCCCAGTCTCTGTGATCGTCTTCCAGATATGACCTAATCGCATTCAAAACAGATTGGTTAACCCTTTCTGAAGCGTTCGACTGTGGACTATAAACAGCTGTTTTAATGTGTTGAATTTTATACGCCTCAATCATATTTTGGAAATTTTTCGAAACAAATTGTGCCCCATTATCGCTGTGGATTATTTCCGGTACGCCAAATTTATGGAATATTTCATGCACTAAAAATTTCACTACATTATTTGTTGTGGCTTCTCTCATTGCTTTCAAAAATGTGAATTTGGTGAAATGATCCACAACGATAAAGATATAGCAATTTCCATTCTTTGACCTCGGATATTTCCCCAGGAAATCAATATACAGCTTTTGGAATGGTCGATCAGTCACTACTTCTTGCCCTATACTCGGCATAAGTCTTTGATTTGCCGGTTTAGTTTCTTTACAAATCTGACAAGCTTTCACATATTCTTTTACTTGCTGTGTCATTCTTGGCCAATAAAAGAAACGCTTTACTCTTTCTATAGTTTTAGCTATTCCACCATGTCCGGAAGTATTTGTGTTATGAGCTTTTTCGATAATTGCTTGCGTGATGTTTGAAGGTAGCCAGAGTTTCCAGATATATTCATCACTTTCATCTTGATCAAACACGGTTTTTTTAAATATCAACCCATCTTCTACTTTCAAATCTGGTAGATTTTCAACATTTTCCTCTATCTTCTTTATCAGCTCCAGATATTCTTCGCTTTCGAATTCGGTAGTTTCGAAATCTAAGAAATCTTCTTTTTCTAACTCGCTGATTTCTAGATTTTGTGGCAGTCTCGACAACATATCAGCTACTACGTTTTCTGATGCTTTCCTATGGGTTATATCGAAATTATATGCCTGTAGCTGCAAAGACCATCTTGCCAATCTTCCACTCAAGTCTTTTAATGTCATCAGCCACTGAAGGCTGGCGTGATCGGTAACCACGGTAAATGGCATCATCTCTACATACTGCCTGAATTTTTTTATCGCCATGACAGCTGCTAAGCATTCTTTTTCTGTCACACTGTAGTTCCGTTGACAGTTGTTTAATTTTTGTGAGTAGAATGCAATTGGGTGCTCTTCATTTTTATCATTAAGCTGATATAGCACAGCTCCAATACCATATTCTGATGCGTCACATTGTATGTAGAATCTTTTAGAGAAATCTGCGTGCCTCAAAACAGGAGCCGTTGTAAGCGCTCTTTTTAATTTTTCAAACGCCTCTTTCGCTTCTGACGTCATTATGAATTTCTTGGATTTTTTTAAGGTATCAGTCAAAGATGCTGAAATTGACGCAAAATCTTTGATGAAGCGCCTATACCATCCTGCAGTTCCCAAAAAGCTACGCACTTCCCTAGTGTTCTTTGGTAGTTTTATATCCTTTATTGCCTGCACTTTTTCTGGATCTGTTCTCAACATTCCTCCGCCAATTATGAAACCCAAATATTTTAATTCTTGGAAACAGAATTTCGACTTTTTCAAACCTATTGTAAGATTTGCATCTCGCAGACATTTGGCTACTTCTCCTAAAAGCTTCATATGTTCTTCAAACGTGCTTGAAACCACTAGCAAATCATCTAAGTATATAAAGACGTTATCTTTAAGTCTTTGCGGTATAACTCTATCCATTAGCCTACATAGACGTTGCGCCGCGTTGCATAAGCCAAATGGCATGACCCTGAATTGGTACAGCGGTCTCCCAGCGACTGTGAATGCGGTATAAGGTTTGCTCTCGTCGTCTAATTCTATTTGCCAAAATGCGTATTTAAGATCGACGCTGCTTATAAAATACGTTTCGTCGATACGACTCAAAATGCCATCTATATTTTGCAATGGATATGCATCCTTAACAGTTACTTTGTTGAGCTTCCTGGCATCAAGACAAAAACGATTTTTCCCTGGCTTCCTAACAATAGTAGTGCGATTGCTCCACGGACTCTCGCTTTCCTCTATTACATTTAGTTTTAACATCAAATCAATCTCCTCATATATTATCTGTTGCACTGCCGGTGATATTGGGTAATATCTGTCCTTGACCGTGTTGTGAAACAGGGTTTCACATGTATAAGATTAGTATAAGATTAGATTATTGATAATAATAGTAATAATAATAACAATAATATAATAATAATAATAATAATAATAATAATAATAATAATAATAATAATAATAATAATAACAATTAAAATATAACATAACAGAAACAATAATAATACCGCAAACAACCATAACTGAAATATAAATTCATTTAATTAATAACGATCGATTTTTCTCGAGCGTAATTATTAAATGTTTTCTTTCAAGAAACATACATACAACCCAATTTAGCATGGTAACGTACATTGGCTCATTTGCTTATGTTTGAATTTTTTGTCACTTTCAATGTGGAGCAATACGATATTGTTCCGCATTGACAGGTGTTGTGCTGTTTATTTTTTTCGGTTACCATGCGTTGGTTTGTATTCTTTTTTTTAGAGTTTTTTTTGTATCGCAATTTTCTGTTATTGCAATTTTTAGCAATAACATTGACTTAATTTTCTTTTCCGCGTATATTAAATGTTAACGTATGTCTTTTTGTTTTTCCCACGGTATTTGCGATATTATTATTTGTTTTCTTTTTGTTATTGGTTAGTTAACTATTTAAGTATGCCATGGCCATGAACTGCATTGCGTTATGGTCAATGTTTGTTTTTTTTTTTTTATTTTATATTATTGCTGATATTTTATTTCCTTGTTTCTTTGTATGTTTGTTTATTTTTTTCAATTAATTTAATTTTCATAAGTTAATATTAAGATTTTTGTATAAATAAAGAAGAAACAGTGCAATACGGCAGCAGATGAAAACTAGAGCACACATAGCTACATTGACGCCGTTTGGGCGTCGATTGACAGCGCTTGCCAGCGCTAAAACAGAATAGGCAAAGCCGGGTTTTTTTTTTGTTTGTTTAGTTTCAGCTCCTTTAGGAGCATAACATTAATGGCGCAGCCGGTCTTCGGACCAAAAATCGTTCCTTGTTTTATTAATTATTTGATTTTTTTTTATCAGGTGTAGGGAGTTAGTTGTGAAGATATAACGCCAACATTATTGGTTAACATTAAAATCGTTCGTTGTTAGGATAATTAATTATTTGTTTTATTGTACTATTTACCAGGTGTAGGTAGTTAATTGTCTTAGGTTGTTTTATTTATTTTAGTTTTTCGGGTCAATTAATGTTTAGATTATTGGATTCGTTTGGAGAATAATATTTTTTTTTTTTGTTTTTGTGTGTTTAGTTTGTTACTACTTTATTGTTTTTGGATTTTTTTTAGTTTTTCGAAATGTGCAGTTAATTTTCATTGATTGTTTTATAGATTGTTTTAGAGGATATTGCATGCGTTTTAATTTTTGCGTGTATTTTAATTTAGTTTTGATTTATCAGATAGTTAGTTTTCACTGGGAAATATTGAATGTATTTTGTAGAGTATTAAATATATATATATTTTTTTGTTTCTTTTACAAATTTGGGATCGTCTTTAATTTGGATTTTGTTCATTTTTTTATGTTTAGTCAGGGAATGGTCTTAAAGTTGATTTTTATTTTTATTGCGTAATTTTATCAAATATATTATATCACATATATTAAATATGGGTTGCGAGTAGGGTTTGAATATTTATGAGTTTGAATATTTATTGGTTTTTTTTTTTTTTTTTTTTTTGCAATATATTTAATTGAGTTTTTATTATGTTTGTTCGAAAGCGCATCATTTTTATGTAAGTGGTCTGATTGTTTTTTTTTAATTATTTGTGAAAATTAAGTTATTGATGAATTTCCGTTATTTTTAAATTACAGATGAATGTTTAATTATAGGTTGGTTTGTTACTCTCAGATTTTATTGTTTTTATTATTTTTTCAATTAATTATTTTAGCAATCAAAGCGATATAATTTTTTCTGTTTTTGTTTTATTTAGAACTATAAAGATCATTTTTTTTACGCTTTAGTAGGGACTGGGTTGGTAAATTCGTATGGAGCAAACACTGGTCGAATTAGAACAAGCGAAACAGCTTCTAGCGGACTTCAGGGCAAAGACGGATTATTTCCTCGAAAGGCTTTGGGGTGAGGTCAGACGTCGGTGCCAGACCCAGGATAATTTTCATCTCATAAAGGCTAAGGTTGACGGTACCTGGAAAATCACTAGATTGGAAGAGGCCGATCTAGTGCTAGAGGAGTTGTGCCGGTTGGTTGAAACTCAAGAGGAGTGTAATACCGGGAAGATCTTGGAACTTAAGGAGGAATTGGAGGCTCTCCAAAATCAAAACAAGAGACTTAAGAACGAAATTCAGGAGAATCTAAAGGAGGCCGAGATTTTAGACAAAGAGAACGAGGCCCTACGGAGGACAATATCGGGTACAGGCGCGTCCTCGGTCAGAAGATTAGAGTTCGAGGACCTCGAGGAAGCCAATAGGAGAATTTCCGAGTTGCAGGGTCAGCTACGTTTAGCACAACAAGAGCGCAGTATACAGACGGGGGATCTGTACCATAAGGAGCCTAGGGGGCAACAGCCAACACAGATGATGTCCTCCCAGGATATTCTGAAAACGGTCAAGGCGTTAGTGCCTACGTTCGGCGGCGAGCCATCGCCAAGCCTGCAAACAGAAGTGTATAAATTCATTGATGGATGTAGGTTGGCGGCGAAAGGGGTACCGCCGGAAAAGGTGGAAGAATATTTGGAAATTGTGAAACAGAGGCTTTACGGGGATGCGTACCAGTTGGTGAGGCTACGTACTTTTACGTCAGTAGATGAGCTGTTGGCACTTGTAAAGTTAACATATTTAAAGAGTAGGTCGCTTGACTCGGTGCTAAGGGAGCTATATGAAGCCTGCCAAAGGAGGGATGAGGATGTGAGACAGTTTGCTAGGCGTCTTCAGACATTAGCAGCAACAGCTCATGCCATACTTGATGAAAACTATAAAGGGAGAAAGGACGAGATAATGACTATTGAGATAGAAAGAAAGGTAAAATCTGCATTCACATCTGGCCTGAGGGATCCAATGCTGCGTGGTAGGATGTTGGCAAGCAGCTCATGTAAGTTGGACGATCTCTTGATTGAAGCACTGGCGGCTCAAGCAATTCTTTGGCGGGGGGATGATCCTCCGTTAAGGGGTGTAAATTTTAACGAGGAGTACACCCGCGAGGATCCAGTCTCGGGTCTCGTGGCAGCCGTAGAACAGCTGTTGCGCAGGACGGAGGCAGATAGGGCAGCTCCGCTCAACAATGCTGGGTCAAGTGGTACGGCATACAATAATGCTGGGTCAAGTGGCAATGCATACAATAATGCTGGGTCAAGTGGCAATGCATACAAAGCACCGCCCTGTTCGTTCTGTCAAAGGGCGGGACACACTCGTGATGTATGCTGGACGAGAAAAAATACCCCATATTGTGTTGAATGTAGAATATACGGCCATGAGCCAGGTAGGAACTGTGGTAGGGGACCCTCGACGATGGAGAGAGGGCAACCTGGAGGTTTGAGACCGAAAGGGAAATGCTATAATTGCGGCAAGGAGGGACATTTTGGTAGGCAATGTACACAGGGGAGAAATGTGTCGGGAAACGGGCAGGGCCACCGACTCGATCACGCGAAAGTCTAATACCGTTGGTAACATCGGAATCTGCGAAGGCGGCTGAGGTAGAACCCATTGCGGGGTCGTATATGAATATAGGGGGGATTTCAGCTAGGTGTAGTTACGCAGATTCGGTGTTTGTAAGATTGCCATGTGCTTGGGCAAAGACGGGGTGTCTGAATTTATTAGTGGATACAGGGGCAGACACCAGCCTGGTAAAGGACAGCAGTCTTACGGGGGATATTAGTGTGGACGGGACGGTGGTAAAGGACCTGCGAGGAGCATTCGGAGGATTCTCCAGAACTATAGGGTTAGTCAGGATTGAGCATTCGGACATCGCCGAATTGGGGTTCGATATGCATTGTGTGGATAAGCATGATAATTTGCCGGGAGATGGTATTTTAGGTCGCGATAATCTATGGGGACGCTCCGTCACTGATACGATTAATCTTTCTCTGAAACTGTACTCGAATGGAGGTGAGTGGAACTTACCTCTGGTTTCTTTGAGGGATGCCACGGGTTCGGGGGCAGTAAATATCGTGGAGAAAACCATAGTGGCGAAGGCGAGAACAGTGTCTATTGCAACCATGGGGATCAATACTAAACATACTACAGTGGTAGTGGAGAAGCAAGAATTGTCACCAGGAGTATATCTAGGGGCCGCGCTAACCAACGTAAAGGATGGGGTGGTGAAAGCGCCCATTCTGAATTCTACTGAGGTTGACTACTACCTAAAGGATGGGTTTATGCCAAAATTCAGTGGATTAGTAAATTTAACAGATCCAGGTGCTGGTTTGGTGACGCACGTGCAGGAGGTAGATGCCAAGGAGAGGGTCAGTAGGATAATGGCCACAATAAAGACCGATGCCGACTTGAATAGTGAGGAAATGTCGTCCATTCAGGCGATATGCGCAACGTACCATGATATCTTTTGGTTAGAGGGTGATAAACTATCTTGCACGAATATGGTGAAACATAAAATTCCCGTGCAGCCTGGACAGCTGCCGATTAATCAAAAGCAGTACAGGTTACCTCAGATGCATCGTGAGGAAATTAATCGGCAGGTCCAGAAGCTCCAGGACGATGGCATAATTTCGCATAGTGTGTCACCGTGGAATTCGCCATTACTATTGGTTCCAAAGAAGTCGTCGAAAGCAGGGACCAAGAGCTGGCGACTAGTGGTAGACTTTCGTAAACTGAATGAAGCAACTCTGAAACAGGTATTTCCCATTCCAAGGATGGATGAAATTTTGGACCAGTTGGGCAGCAGCAGATATTTTTCCACATTGGATTTGGCCAGTGGTTATCATCAGGTGGAAATGGATAAACAGGACAAAGAAAAAACAGCATTTAGTACGGCGTTAGGTCACTTTGAATTCAATAGGATGCCATTCGGATTAACAGGCGCACCGGCAACCTTCCAAAGGTTAATGAATCATGTGCTAACAGGTCTTCAGGGCATTGAATGTTTTGTATATTTGGACGATATTGTCATATATGGTAGTAGTCTGGCCGAACACGACTCAAGGCTATGTAAGGTGCTGCAGCTGTTGAAGGAAAATAATTTAAAGGTAAAAACGGAGAAATGTAACTTGCTGAGGCGAGAAATAGTGTATTTGGGCCATAAGTGTTCGGAGAATGGAGCGCTTCCCGACCCAGAAAAGGTGAAATGCGTTAAGGATTTTCCGCCACCAAGGAACAAAAAGGAAGTGCAATCGTTTTTAGGACTGGTAAATTATTACCGTAAGTTCATTCCCGGGACGGCCAACATTGCCTTGCCAATAAATAAATTGCTTCGCAAGGATCATGCGTTCAATTGGACACCAGGCTGCCAGCGTGCCTTCGAGGAGCTTAAAAAGGCGATAATGTCGCCTCCAGTGTTGGCATACCCTGATTTTTCAAAACCTTTCGTGTTAACCACGGATGCTAGCGGGGGAGCGATAGGAGCGGTTCTTTCCCAGGATAGTGGCGGGGGCGATCGGCCCATTGCGTTTGCAAGCCGTTCGTTGAATGGGGCGGAAACTCGATACTCCACGATAGAGAAGGAGTTTCTGGCAATCGTATGGGCGGTGAAAAATTTCCGGCCATACTTGTTGGGTCGGCACTTTAAGATTTTTACCGATCATCAACCACTGAAAGGCATTGCGAACTTGAAGGATCAAACTTCAAGGTTGGCGCGCTTTAGACATAAGCTGTCAGAATATGATTTTGAAATCTGGTACAAGCCGGGCAAGAAGAATCAGAATGCGGATGCACTCAGCAGGATACCATATTCGACGGAGGAAATACTGATGGTTAAAACTAGAGCCATGTCGAAGGGCGATGGAAAAAATCATGCGGGGAGCTCAGGTTACGAGAAGGACAAGGTGGTTCACAGCGGGAACAAAGAGAGTAGTGAAAAAGGACCAAGCGATGTTAATGACCCACCGGTCGAGGTAGTGGTCGATGGGGAACCAAGGTATGTGGTGCTAAAGGATCCTAAAGAGATCGTGACAGTGTTAAAGGATTTTCACGATAGTCCTTTGGGCGGTCACGTGGGTGTGCAGGCGACCGTTAAAAGGATAAGGAGGCAATTTCGCTGGGTCGGCATGCACAGAGATATTAAACAATATGTGAAGAAGTGCGTTAAATGTCAGCAAAATAAGAGTGCCAAGAAAACGTTTATGCCAATGGTCCTCACGGACACTTCTAGTCGACCTTTTCAGAAGGTATATATGGATATGGTGGGACCTCTCCCTGAAAGCACTACGGGTAACAAATTGATATTGACTTTTCAAGATGATTTTTCGAAATTTATGTTGTGCGCAGCAATGCCGGATGGAGAGGCTAGTACTGTGGCGAAAGTTTTCTTTAACGAAATTATAGCTAAGTATGGGGTTCCAAGCATGCTGGTCACGGACAATGGGACAAATTTCATGTCAAAGGTATTTTCGGATACCTGTAGGCTGTTAGGGGTCAAGAAATTGAACATCACTCCATATCACCCGCAGGCAAACGGCTCATTGGAAAGGAGTCACCGTCCTTTGGCGGAGTACCTGAGGAGCTTCGTCAATGAGGATGGCAGCAATTGGGATCAATGGTTGGCACCGGCGATGCATGTGCATAACAACACTGTACATTCATCTACGGGGCAGACCCCATTTAAGACATTATACGGTTTCGACATCGACTTACCGACCAACCTAAGTAGAAAATGTACACCACTTTACAATACGGATGACCCAAACAAGGTCCTTAAATATCAGATACAGCGCTCGCATGAACTAGTGCGAAAGAATCAGACGAGGGCTAAGTTGTTGTCGAAAAAGGCTTATGATAGGAACGTAAATGCTGTGTCCTTTGCAGTAGGTGATAGGGTGCTTGTTAGGAACAACACCAGGAAAAATAAGTTTTCACCCATTTGGACTGGACCTTATGAGGTAGTTGGGGTAAACAGTCCAGTAACGTCCACGGTGCGCATAAAGGGGAAGAATCGTAAGTGGCATAATAACCATTTACGGGCGTTCCACCAGTGATCGCATTATTTGGTCTGAAATCATTCCGTTTAATATACATGTCCATGATGAAGGTTTTGTTTTGTTGTTTATTTTAGTAATTGTGTATTTGAGGTGGTGAGGGGAAGGTTGGGGGTTTACGCGTAACCCGCCGACAAGTGTCTCCCACCAGGAAGCCTCAGTTTTCTTATATGGAGGGTGACGCCATGTGTAGCGGGCACACCTCAGTGGTTGAGAATGGTTCAACGGATTGAATCTGGTATGGGGAGTCAGAAGCGAGTCTCGCAAAATTCGCGGCATACACTGTAGGGAGGGTTTTTGCCGAGAATAGCCTCACAGTGGCCCGGTTCCGGTTTGCGGAATGCAACAGGAAACCGTTCTGCTCCAGAGAAGGATGACGCGTTGTGTGCGGTCATGACTTATATGGGTGGCAGTGTCTAGAAGGGACACGTGCCGTAATTTGTTGTTATTTATTTTGAAGTGTTTTGGAAGTTTTAGGTTGGACATGTGTATACAAGGGTGCTTAGATATGATTTCGGTCGGACCACCGATGGATCGGCTTGCTGGGGCCTTATTGCCGTAGAAATAGGAAGAGTACTGCTGTTAGGGAAAAATGCTTTATTTATTTTATTTATTAGAGCAAAAGTAACCATTCAGTAAAATACAGTGATTTGAGTTGTTTTTCTGTCAAAGGTGTAAATGCGAATTGGTATAGTATTAGCTGAGAATTTTTTTTTTCCCTATGACATTTTTCTTTTAGCATAGGTTGGAGATAACTGGAATTTGGAGTCGTCTGGATGGTCGCCGCACTCCTACGGTTGGGCCGACGAGGCCCACGAGATACTTTTCGAATGCAGCGGACACTCTGATGGAGGAGAAAATATATTTTAAAAAAATATATATATATATAAGAAAAGATATTAAAAAGAACAGAAAAAAAAATAATAAGAAAAGATGGGAAATCTCCCCATGTAAAAAAAAAATAAATATTAATAACAAGAAAAGATGGGAGATTCCTCACGTTTTAAAACTAAAAACGATTGAAAAAAAAGAGAAAAAAAAATATATATATAATAATAATGAGAAAAGATGGGAGTTCTCCTCACCTAAAAAAAAATTAAAAGAGAAGACTCCCCCACATAAAAAAAAAAAAAAACAATGGTTGAAAAAAAAAAAAAAAACAATATATATATATAAGTATAAAAAAAAAAAAAATAAGAAAAGATGGGAGGCCCCCTCCGTAAAAAAGAAAAGAGAAATAAGAAAAAAAAAATTGGAGGTCTCCCCATACATACATATTTTAAAAAAAAAAAAAGCAAAACAAAACAGCGAATATGTATAGATAGTAGCATACATATTTGTTTAAAAAAAAAAAAAGTAAGAAGATAAAGATAAAAAGTAAGAAACATACATATCTATTTAAAAAGACATATTTTAAAGAAAAAAAAAATAGTAGCATACATACTTGTTAAAGGAAAAAGAATATATAGACATTAAACTTACATATTTAAAAAAATATAAAAAAAACTACATATTTAAAAAATATATATATATATTAACATACATAAAAAAAAAGGAGAATATAAATACATTTTTAGAAAAAAAAAAAATAATATATTAAAAAAAAAAAAAAGAAGATATATTAAGATATACTATTAGCATACACATATTGAGAGAAATATATTTAAAAAAAAAAAAAGAATATGTACATATTATATTAGTAGAAGAAAAAATTTGGAAAAAGAGAGGAAGGAATTAATCCTTAAATAGCTATTGATCAAGAAAAAAAAAACGGAATTATTGTATTAAAATATGAGTAGAAAATATATCTACAGTTTAGTCAGTTGTAAATAGTATAGGAAATACTCAATTTTTTTATATATTAGTAGAGTTAGGAAATTCCGACCCAAGTCCACGGTGAACGAGGTGGAGCAACAGTCATCCAGAAAACGGTAGAGGCAGCAGAGAGCAGTAGGCTGACAGGTCTGATGGGTGGCCACATGACGGACATAGGGGTGAATGCCTGTACGGAGCTGATGATCCAACCCCAGATGCAAGGGCGAATTGCGAACGAATCCATCGAGAATTCTATATGCGATGGATTGGCTATTGGTTTGGTTCCAGCGAAACAACATTCCTGTTTAGTTTGTCAGGGATGGCGTCAGGAGGAAGGTTAAGCTGAACTATATCCGTTTGGCAAAGCAGCAAGCCGATTCCTGTGGCGATGACTAACCATTTCCATCATTGCGAATCATTTGAAAACTTTCGGTTCTCGCCTTGGATCACCGTTTGCGACAAGTTTCATCATTGAAGGTGATCAGGGGAGTGCTCAGATCTTATGTTGAATACCACAGTAAGCACCAATTGACTAACGGGAAATTAACAATCCGTTGCTGAAAGTACTGTCCCCAATGCCGTCATCCAAGTGACAGGCCAAAATTTGTTTTACGAAGCGGCCAGCCAAAGTAATTTTTTTTTTACAAAGAAGGTGGCTAAGAATTCGTTTTATGAAGCAACAGGCCAACGATTGTCATGGTGTAGTATTGGAATCGAATCACAGGAATGGTTATATGCATTAGTAGTATCTTCATCATCAGCATTGGTTCCGGATTCGTCCTTATCAATTTGGTTATTATCAGCAGCCTTAACACCAACATTATCATCAGCAACAACATTATCATCAACACCAACATCATCTTCAGCATCAACATTATCATTATCATCAGCAACAACATTTCTCACCAACATCATCTTCAGCATCAACATTATCATCATCATCAGCAGCAGCAGAATCAACAATAGCGGCAGCAGAAGCAGCGTGCCAGTTCAGTGTCGCTGGTAAACGATTGGGAATCGTTTCCGTGGAAAGGGGGAGGAATGTTGTGAAACAGGGTTTCACATGTATAAGATTAGTATAAGATTAGATTATTGATAATAATAGTAATAATAATAACAATAATATAATAATAATAATAATAATAATAATAATAATAATAATAATAATAACAATTAAAATATAACATAACAGAAACAATAATAATACCGCAAACAACCATAACTGAAATATAAATTCATTTAATTAATAACGATCGATTTTTCTCGAGCGTAATTATTAAATGTTTTCTTTCAAGAAACATACATACAACCCAATTTAGCATGGTAACGTACATTGCCTCATTTGCTTATGTTTGAATTTTTTGTCACTTTCAATGTGGAGCAATACGATATTGTTCCGCATTGACAGGTGTTGTGCTGTTTATTTTTTTCGGTTACCATGCGTTGGTTTGTATTCTTTTTTTTAGAGTTTTTTTTGTATCGCAATTTTCTGTTATTGCAATTTTTAGCAATAACATTGACTTAATTTTCTTTTCCGCGTATATTAAATGTTAACGTATGTCTTTTTGTTTTTCCCACGGTATTTGCGATATTATTATTTGTTTTCTTTTTGTTATTGGTTAGTTAACTATTTAAGTATGCCATGGCCATGAACTGCATTGCGTTATGGTCAATGTTTGTTTTTTTTTTTTTTTTTATATTATTGCTGATATTTTATTTCCTTGTTTCTTTGTATGTTTGTTTATTTTTTTCAATTAATTTAATTTTCATAAGTTAATATTAAGATTTTTGTATAAATAAAGAAGAAACAGTGCATAACGGCAGCAGATGAAAACTAGAGGCCGCACTGTTTGGTACGGAATCTGGTTTTGTTTATTTTTTTTATTTTTTCACAGCTACATTGACGCCGTTTGGGCGTCGATTGACAGCGCTTGCCAGCGCTAAAACAGAATAGGCAAAGCCGGGTTTTTTTTTTGTTTGTTTAGTTTCAGCTCCTTTAGGAGCATAACAACCGGTACAGCGCCTTCTACCAGAGTGATTTTATGCTTTTCTAACGTCGTGTGACCTAAACCATTTTCTTCAAAATTATAAAAAGTTTTTACTACATTGTCTAATTCGTTCTGCTGTTCTTCAGTAAGTTCGTGTGGTCTTAGTCGGTAGTCTGTTCTATTTTTAACAAAGTCTTGTTCAAATTTAGGCAAATCTATTTCCTCTACGCCAAGTATTTCAGGAGCCAAGCTAAAATTTCTCCAGAAGTCTATACCTAAATAAAGAACTTGTTCCAAATCAGGGCAAAGATAAAATAGCATTTTATGCTCTTTCTCTTTGTACTTTATGGATAAATTTATTTTTCCAAGCATTCTATGTTGTTGACCGCTGCACTGTGGCTCAAATTTTGATTTCATTGGCCAAAAGTCAAATTTTTTTTTGTCATCGATTTTTAAAATTTTTACTCCTTTTTGTAGCTTATATATCCAGATTAAGGTAGCCAAAAAATTAGGTTAAACTATTGATAATTGTGGGCGTGGCATGCTGTCAAACTCAACTGTTTTTTTTAATTCAGCAAAAGGTGTTTTTTTTTTGTTTTTTATCAAAAATAAATGGTTACTACTCGCAAGCTATCATCGATATTGGCCTGCGGTCTTTTTTATAATGTTAGTAGGATTATAGTCTTTAGTTTTTGTAAGTAGTCACAGTTCTAACGTTTGATATTAGGGGCGTTATGAAATATTTATGAAACCACTATATTTTTCTCAAATTTAAACTTTAGTGGAATAGAACTTCTAAAGGAAGTAAGGGAACAAGAAACGTATACCACCCGGAGAAAGGCGAATGTATCCTGTTTAACCCTATATATACTTTTGCACCCCCCACGAGCCCCCGGTAGAACACTTTTTTCATTTTAATGAAATTACTCTAAAAAAATTACTCTAAAAAAAATTTTGTTTTTTTACTTTAGACTACGTAAAAGTAAAATAATTAAATAAAATACCTGCGAAAGGGTTTATTGGCTTTGTTTTGATCAGCAAAAAAATAAGTCATAAAATGATCACAATAGGTTCTACAGTAAACAAATGATCTCTTTCTTAATTTACCTGTTGTCAAATTTAAGGGTCAACCAAAGTCATAAACAATTTTATAAGTTTGTCAATAATCGCGGCACTAAACCACTAAAGATAAAAAACCACCCCATATTGGCGAGAAACTAATTAGTTTTACCTGATATTGAAGTCTGGATAACAAGTGCAGTTTTGTTCAATTTAAGTACTACCTGCTATGAAATTAAAGATCAATGTGTGAATAACATGTACCTAAAAATGTATAAAATAACGGATTCTATAAGGGATTACTCAATAATAAGTTAATACTTCAAGTGTACGGACGTATATTCGCAAGTGATAAAAAGTGATAAAAAAGTGATAACAGACGCAAATAAAAATATTGAGAAAAATATGGAGAACTTTAGTTATAAAGAACTGGCCGAAGAGTATTTTCGAAACAAAAACCAGGAAGATGTTCTTAGTTACGTTAAAATAAAATTAAACTTAAATTCGTCTAGTACCGAAATACAAGAGCAATTATCTAATTTCGTCAAAGTACTAAAAAAACGATTGAAAGAAGTTAACTACTGTAAACAAAAGTTTTATAATAAAAGTGCAAACTGGTTAGAAGGCCAACTTAATGTTGGTGGAGAAACAGCAAAGCTAGATAAGGCTGGAAGACCACGCAAATCATTGGACAACTGCAGCGATAGATCTAAGAGGCGGAAACTTAAAAATTTTAACGAGGAAATTGGTTCTACAAATATAAAAGAATCTTTTCTACATCAATTACGAGCACAAAACCAATTAACAAAAGTGGATATCATTGAAAAAACTTGTAATGCTAGTCCAGTGAGAACAAAGCGAATTCTTAAAAGTATACCAACTCCGAGCGATGCAAAACAGTACACAAATGAGGAGGCATTAGCATTATTTCTGGATTTGAAATTAACAAAACACCAATATATTCAGCTCAGATTGCGTGCGATTGAAAAAGGCTCAAATATGTATCCAGCATATCATCACATAACAGCTGCTAAAATAGACTGTTTGCCATCAAAGGACACTATTACAATCACACCAATTTCGGCAGAAGTACAACTACAATCTTTACTTGATCACACAGCCAAACGCTTGCTACAATCAATAACAGGAACTGAGTTAAAGAAATATGGAAACACAAAGTTAATTCTATTTTGTAAATGGGGATGTGATGGTTCTTCGGGACAAAAACAATACAAACAAGTTGTATGTGAAAATATTTCGGACTCAGATATGTTCATGGTATCATTTGTACCATTGCGATTGAAAAAGATTTTGGAAGATTCGGAGCCTTCGAGTAGTACAACGCAAACAATGGATATTTGGAAAAATGAGACACCATCTTCTACGAGATACTGCAGGCCAATCAAATTTGAATTCAAAAAAGAAAGTCATGATGCCATTAACAAAGAAGTTAGTGATATCAAGGCCCAAATAGCAACACTACAGCCATTACAATTACAGTTAGATGGGCAGCAAATTGAAGTAAGCTACCAATTAGTGCTGACAATGATAGATGGAAAAGTAGGTCAGGCTTTGACTAACACGAAGGCTGCATCCAGCTGCATTATATGCCAAGCAACATCAAGCCAATTAAACCAAGTCCCGACAAAATCATTCGATAATACCGATGCCTTCGAATTTGGATTATCACCACTACATGCAAGAATACGACTTATGGAACACATACTAAAAATCAGTTATGATTTGGATTTCGGGCCTTCAGGATCAATAAGAAACAACGAAACCAACAAAGAGTTAAGAAGTTCAAAAAAGAAACATGTTCAAGATGAATATCGCAAATTTGGATTGATTATAGATCAGCCAAAACAAGGGTCAGGCAATACAAATGATGGCAATACCGCAAGAAGATTCTTTTCAGATCCAGAAACAGCATCTGAAATAACAGGAGTGGATTTAAACCTTATTTTCAGATTTAAAATAATCCTAGAAGTACTTGCGTGCAATGAAGAAATTGACTCTAGAAAATTTGGAGATTATGCTAAGGAAACTGCAAAAATATATACAACCAACTACCCATGGAGAAATATGTCTGCAACAGTCCACAAAATCCTTTATCATGGAGAAGATGTCATTAAATATCATTTGGTGCCACTTGGAGATCTATCAGAGGAGGCTCAGGAAAAAAGGAACAAGGATTACAGATTTTATAGATAGCACAATACTAGAAAAATGTCACGAAATTCCACAAATGAAGATCTATTTAATATATTATTGGCAACGTCAGATCCGTTCATCTCCAGTATTCGAAATCAATGGAAAGTGGAACATCGGGATTTAGATGAAGAAGCCAAAAAACTACTAAAGAACAGAAATAGCACAGAACAAAATATGGAATATTTGCAATCAATATTTGAGTCTAATGAATAATAATTATAATTGCCTTTCATTGTTATTTAAGTACGAAAAACATAGTATTAGTAAAAAATAATAATAAACAGAACCTACCATTGTTACAAATGCTATTTAAATCTATTGCAGTTTTTATTCTTAAAAGGTTTCCCACATATGAATGCAATGTTTTAATAGATAAGAAAGATTCAAAAAATAAGAACCCATATTTTCATATCAAAATTAAAAAAAAAATTAGAATCATTGCGCTAATGTTTAGCAGATTTATTTAGCTAGTGTAACAAATTAGGCAGCAAACACTAATAAATTTTTCTGTAGTAATAATAATATTCCTTGAGTGTCAGCAAATTGCAAATTTGATAGCAAACATTTTTAATTTTTTAGTAATACTAGTTAAATTTCTAGTGAATTTTACTATTTTGTTGCGTGTAAAAATTTTTTTGAGTGTAAAAATTTTTTTGAGTGTAAGCATTAAAAAAATTTCATTATTACAAAAAATGTTTATAATAATTATTTAACTCCAAATATGACACTTTCTAATAAATAAAAATAAATAAAAAAAAAACATATATCACGCTAAAAGTTAAAAAAAATCAAAAGTTAAACTTTGACCTAGAATTCCTTAAAAAGTACTCAATCAATTTAAATGAAATTCACACTGAGTCAAGATCAACTATCTATCTATCTATTAAAAAAAACAGTACTAAAATATTTTGATCGGTTCAAAAGTTACAGAATTTTGGCCAATGAAAAATGATTTTCAGCCACTGTGCGCTGGCAGTTTTCACACAGGTCACCATTGGTTGAATACTTAGATTAGAATCCTGAACAAATTCCCTACAACCTTTTCCTAAAATACTAATTGATGCTCCTGTATCTAACAGTCCGTTAAAAATTTGTCCTTCAATTTCTACATCAGCGAAAACGCGTGGATCTCCTTGCACCTTAGTTGCTCTATGGACAGACTCAATAACGCACCGCTTCATTCGACGGCGTTCTGCAAATTTTTTTCTAATTTTTACAATCCGAGCTGAGGGTTTTCTAATAGAAAGTTCTGAACCAAAAATTCTCGATCTAGCTTCCTCATAATTTTGCTGCCTTATTTCTACCGGTAAACGATGTTTAATGTTTGCTAAATTTTTATCGGTACTTGCTAATTTTATTTTATCTCTTAACCTAACATTTTCAATTCTAATCGTCTCATCTGGTTCTCTTAATCTTTTGATGATGCGGGGTTCTCGGACCGACGCGGGCCCCCCGTTAATCCCACGCCCCGTTTTGAGTTTCCCGGCTGGCAAGTTGGACAGATGTGCTCAAGATTTCCGTGAGTACCTGCCGCGGTGGCCTGACCTCACGGTGCACTTAACACCGGGTGGAAACTATGCGTCCACCGGCGCCCTCGCAGTACGAGTACCAATTTGAGGCATGCATTTGGGCATGACCTCCCTCTTGGATGAGGAGCGGAGTACTATCTAAAACTCCTACCGATCTATGGGTCACGGCACCCGGTCGCAATGCAACTCCACATCGAGCTTGCGCTCTACCCGCGATTTGGGTCTAAACCACAGCCACCACGATGCTCCCAAACGGGGCCGCACCACTGCCAGGCTGGAATAAATTCCAGGGGCTCCTGACACCCGTGGTACCAGAATAAAGCCTCCGGTCAGGCTTCGTAGCCGAGACTACTACCAGTTGAACTCCAAACA
Source organism: Cordilura impudica (assembly GCA_963682025.1). NCBI lineage: Eukaryota > Metazoa > Arthropoda > Insecta > Diptera > Scathophagidae > Cordilura > Cordilura impudica. Next base: position 19,794,524 of record OY821522.1, on the reverse strand, counting down.
GTTCGGGACTGGTGGCCCTAGACGACAAACAAAAGACATGAAACACAAAGGACACAACAATGAACAGCCACATTCTGAGTCGGCATATGCCCCCTCAGCAGCAGCACACAAAAGGACTACAATGAACGTAACACATAAAACAACAAGAACGACGCGCAGGAAACATGTAGCAGCAACAACAGCAAACACCAGGGAGAGAGCTGAAGACGGTGCACCGTTGTGGAGGGACAGATACCGATGTATCAGCCCCCGTCAACAGTCATACTCATATCTGAGATCCAGGCACGACGATGTGCACTACTGGAGCGACCACCCATTGGCAGTTAAGCACCACCACGGATGCCCGCATCAGAGGCCACCTATACTAACCGTCCAGTTCTCCTACGATTGAATACGCCCCTTGCGTATTCACCTAAATTTCTAACAGTCCGCCCGTCCTCTAATGCCCTACTCAAATCCCATCCTGTCGACGTCCGTAAAATCCCCATCCTATCCAAATTCCTAATATCACTATAAAGTGAACACCCGGTCAAAACATGTACGACGTCCTCCGGCCCTTCCCCACACCTACAGTCCGGCGTATCGGACAGGCCCCTCTTCTGCAGAAAAGCATTCAAGGAGCCATGCCCAGTCAGTAAAAAGCCCAGGCTAAGGCCGAAGCCAAAGTCCGGGCGGTCTCTAACGAAGGTCACGTCCTTAATAAACTCGTACGTTGTTCGGCCTTTATCCGTCTCAGTCCAACGTGAACGCCATCTTGCAAGAAGATGCTCGTCCAGCAGGAGTTTCACCTGCCTCAAGTCTAAATCAGCGATTTCAGTCGAAGTTATCCAATCATGCCCTGATAGTGGCAGTCCCTTCTTGACCTTGAAAGTAATACCACGACGTACCACGTCCAAGTCAAGGGGAGGTGCACCTAACAAAACTTGAAGAGCATCTGTCGAAACTGTGTGACAAACTGGCATGCAAGCCAGCATTGCCACTCTCTGACAAGACAAGATTCGTTTCTTGCCCATAGCAGACAGAGCGGTGCCGTACCATACAGACGAGCCGAATGTTGCACAAGCAACAAACAGATCACTATATATGGTACGGACAGCTCTCCTGCTAAGACCCCAGTCATTCCTAAGGATGCGTCTGACTCCTCCTACAACTGTCGTCAATTTGTCCTTTAGTGTGGAAAGATGAACTAGAAAGTTCATTCTTTCACCCATGGTTATGCCCAAATACCTAACCTGAGTCACGTATCGAATGCTGGCATTGCCAGATCGAACTACAGGTGGGCGAGCCTGCGATAAACTGCCTTTAAGCAGCATGGTAACGGTCTTTTCTCTAGATACTTCGACACCAACACTGTTCCCCCACTCATTGATTACACGCATGGCCCCTCACCCTTTCTCTCCAGTTCAGCTCGAGACTGACCTTCGATTAAGATGAGCAAGTCATCCGCGTAAGCACAAAGTTGGTGGGTTGTCCTTAGAGACCTTAACAAGGGATCCATCATTAGGTTCCATATAAATGGACCGCAGATGGACCCTTGCGGGCAGCCCCTAACAACCTCCCTGCAAACAGTGTCGTTGGCTCCTACCGCAAAAACTTTCCTACCACTAAAGTAGCTTCTCCACAAGGAGAGCTCTCTACAACCTACTGTCCGCAGTCTGTCCAGTACCCTATCCCACGAGAGGTAATCAAACGCACCTTTAAAGTCAACAAATATGCCAAGGACATATTTGTTCGGACAGTCAGTCACACAATTACGGACATGATGCCAAGCATCCTCCACGGATTTCCCTTCTTTAAAACCGAACTGAAACTCAGAAGCAACCTCATTGTAGGATTCCTTCAGTCTGTTGACCATAATCCTCTCCAGCACTTTTCCAAGTACTGGGAGAAGGCTTATGCCCCGATAGGAGCGAGGATCGCTCCTCACTCTATCGGGAGACTTCAGGAGCACCACAACTTTGGCTTGCTTCCAAGCCCCAGGGAAGTACCCCTCACTAATGCACCTCCTGTAGATTGCCTCCAGGTATTCCAAGGGTCGTTTCTGCTGTCCTGCACAAAAGTCCTCCAATCCTCCTCCTTGACACGAACAATCTCGTCTTTGTACGTCCTCAAGGCGGCCAGATAATCAACTTTACGCTGAGCAAGATCTTCAGCATTGGAACGCCTTCCCCTTTGGAATCGCTTCCTCAGGCGTCGAACATTCCTCCGCATCATATCCAGCTCCCGAGACCACCATTTAAGTCCTCTGTGTCGAGTCTGGCGACAACGACCCAGAAGAGTGTCGTTCACTGTGGACATCCATTGATCTATCTGGTCGACTTGACTGTCTATTGTCCAAGCCCTAAATTCTGCAATTGGCACATCCAGCGCTGTGCCCCTAAAGGCATCAGCGTAGATGTCCCAATTGACGTCATGTACTCGCCACCTGCGTGGCATGTCCGTCCCGTTCGTAGCCCGATGATGAGAGACCACAACCTCAATGAGGCTATGGTCACTCACCCCAAAGTCATCCCTAATCTTCCAACTAATGTCAAACTCTGAAGCTACCCTCCCATTACCTAACGTCACGTCAATGTCACTACAACCTCCTGGACCATCAAAGGTGTACATCTCACTAGGCTCATTGAGAACAATGAGCCGCTTCGTGACCAGCCATTCACTAAGCATAACACCTCGCATGTAGTTCGGATGAGCAGAAGCATTTCTGCTCATCTTGGAGAACCACATGGGAGAGCATGCGTTTGCGTCTAGAGCTAGGATTATAGGTGAGCTACTATCCAGTAGTAGTACCGAATCCATGTACCCCAAATAGGGTTCAAGAGGCGTTCCGAACCTACAGTAGATGCTCGTCAGTAACATTCTACCAAAACCCCCTTCTACACTAACGCAGATTCCCCAAACACTCCTACTAATGACGGTACAGTCCACATCCCTATCCCTAACAACAATAGCGGCGCTACCACCGTCGTCTGTAAACGCGCGCATACCCCCAGGTAAACCCCTGATGCAGCCATCCGTAATATACGGCTCCTGCACTAGGGCAAAACTCGCGCCCAGGTTACACATCGCCTGACCTAGCTCGCAGATCACGGAGTATGACCGCTGACAGTTAAGCTGCAAGATTTTTAAATCTGTTCCCTCCATTTTAATGGCGTGCGTTCGCTCTGGCGACTATGGCGCTGTAAACGGGACAGGCTGCGGACATCATGAGATGCCCTGCCGGAAGTCCCTTGAACGCGCAATTCCGACATCTAATCTCGTTTTCGCACCGTGAGGCTTTATGGCCGGCGGTACCGCATAGGCGACAAACTTCGTAAGGCATTCGACAGTCCCTAATCATATGGTCGAACCCTAGGCACCTGTAGCAGCACGGAACAGCATCGTGATGTCGCACCGCAAACGAAAACCAGTTGATGTAGCATCTTCCGACATCGGTCAGCAGCTCCATAGCGCGAGCGTTGCCCTCCAGGACAACGTTAACCGGGCCGCCATTAACCTTCCACGGGCTGGACACCAAGCGAACGCTCCTTTTAAAGACTTCCTCGGACATCTGCTCCTTGAGGTTCTTCTCGTACAGCTCGCTCATAAATTCATCCGGAGTGATTTCCGGATGAACTCGCTGCACGACGACCTTCGGTCCGAGCTTGTCTCTCACCGACACCTCCAACCCAACCTCACCGAACTTAGCGTTCTTCACCACCCTCTCCCTTTCAGCTACTGACGGGGTTCGTATAACCGCTCCGCCATCGCGCATCGGCCGTAGTGCGTGAACACGTACCCCAAGGGTGGGGCCCACCTCCTTCTGCACCTTCTCGACTACTTCCTTAGAGGTGACGCCTTTCTTCCCCTTCACCACAACGGACCACGTTTCCACCGGCTTGGGCACCACAGCAACACCACCAGACAAACCACCAGACATAGCACCATCGGACATACCAACATTTGACACACCTCGCCTGACCGCCATCTGAGGCCTCATGGAAGCCCTCGAAGCCACTGGCTGTGCTCCGACCACCTTTCCGCCCTCGTAGACTTCCAAACGCCCCTTCAGCCGCTCGTTTTCCGCCATTAAGCTGAAGAGCAGCTGCTCGAAAGCACCAACATGGCCCATGACCGCCTTGGCCAGCCGTGAATCTACTCCATCGCCCATCACCAGCTCCAACACGTCGGCACTTACATCCTTCATCCTGCCGACCATGCCAGTATCACGAACTGACCGGGCCCTCATGCGGTCACGCGTCTTCCTGGTCGTGACACCAGACGCCTTTTCACATACACCAGCACAGTCCACCAACTCCTCAGCCGAAACAGCAGCACCACCAGCAGCAGCAACACCAGCAGCAGCCCCAGCAGCAACACCAGCAGCAGCACCAACAGCAACACCAGCAGCAGCACCAGCAGCAGCACCAGCAGCAACACCAGCTGGCCGCTTGAATTTCGGAGAGCCAAACTTAACCCTCTTGATTTCTTCGTCCATCTCCGTGCTGGACAACTCGCTCTCCGTGTGACGGAGCAGACTACCACCCGCCGGGGGTGCACCAGTACCACACCCATCGGTAGTCGCCATGTCCGACGCGTCACCTTTTGGCTTCACGGCCCGCTTTCTGGGCGGCGGCGGCATCTCACAACTTAATTTAATGTACTAACCTTTTTTGTTTTCAGCACTACCTTTTCTTCAGCAATCAATATTCGTCAACGGAAGGACAGACAAACCGACGGAAGGACGGACAAACCGACGGAAGGACGGACGCTTAGACTTTGCAAAACGAGCGGAAAGACGGACACACGCGCTGGCTGCGTATATTTTATATCGCTTTATACGCCACCTATTGGCCGATGTACGAACGACAGTAGTAATGTCGCAAACCGTACCGACACTAACCACGGCAAGTAGCTAGTACACAAACCGTTTACACTCATTCGCATCGCCAGAGGTTCTTTCTTTGATTGTCGAGTTTAACCTCACTTTTCCCCGGAGAAAATGAGACTCCAAATTTTGCTGTGTTCAGCGGAGCACCCTTAACAACAACAATTTATTGTATTTACCAAGTCACTATCTTCACACTAATACCACTGTAAGTCACTATCTTTATTATTTACTTTTCACTATTTGCTTTCACTGCGTAAACACGTCCGAACCGTTCAACTGATAAACACCGAATGAGGCAAGTTGGACAGTTGGGCGTGATTACGTTAGGCTTCCCGCAGCGATAGCAAAATAACGATCTTTCCGTAGATGGACACTCCATAAACACGTGCCCCGCCACTTTACAGTTCCAACAGACAATAGGTTGTTTTTGTTGGTTCAGACGAAAAGCTGCCACTTCTTCACACTCCTGGCTGTATTCATCAGGCCCAGGCTGATTTTCGTACTGATCACCATATATTTCGTTAATCTGCCTAACTGGTCTTATGGGTTGTTGCGCTTGCCTCATTTCTCTCCTTGGGAAATTCCGTTCAGCTTCGTTGCATTCAACTCTTAGCTGCTCAACAGATGAAACATTTATGGGATAGACGATCCTTCCCACGCTCTCCTTGACATTGCGTTTCAGTATTTTGATTATGTCGTACTCCGGAATGGATTGTACCAGTTTGGCACGTAAGCGACACATGACGTGAAAGAACTGATCTATCGTTTCGTTAGGCTGTTGTTTCCTTTCCACTAAGTCTCTCATTATTTCAAAATTTGACCGAGAGGTTTGGTATTGGCTCAATAAAGCTTGTTTAAGTCCAGGCCATTTAACGTAGTAATGGGTCTGAATAAATAGCCAGTACCAATCCTTTGCCGGACCCGAAACTAAAAGGTGAAAATCCCTCAAAATTTCGTCAAACGGAATTTCATATTGAGCTTGTAAACGCTCGATTCGAAAAATAAAATCTTCTACACTCATTCGCATCGTAGTGCCGTCAAAATTTAGACCCCACTTGTCGATACGAATCCAAACCTGATTACTACGATGTCCCCCGTCAGTGCTTATTGGTACCGTTCTATGAATGGGCATGCTTGGGGTGCCAATTCTAAAACTGGGTTGAATTTGATTTTCAATTGTGAAACCTATTGGTTGATTCGAAGTCGAGGTATTTTCCCTAACTGGCATTTCGTTAGCCCTAACATCTTGTGGCGTCTGGATACCACTTTGATCGCTACCGGGTTCACTCGAAACTAACACATGTTCCCTTTGTGCAGCATGAGAAACATTATTTGCAGTCGGTTGGTTCGCCAACGTAATCCTTGTCAGATCACTGACAGCCTTAGCCAAATCACTGATTGTTTTTCTAATTTCACCCATTTCACCTTGTACCATGTTCCTCATTCGTTGTTCTAATGACTCTTCAACCGTAACCGAAGTTGCATTTTCTTCCGAACCCGCACGGAAGCCCGGGTCCAAAGGTGGATTATTAGATCTTCCCGCATTACCTGATACAATGGTCCCTGACAGATCTATAAACTGTCCTAAATCTGCGTTATTGTTGGGGTTATTCATATCTGAAATGGCTGGTTTGGATCTAGCTTGCTTGGGTTGTGTGTGTTGGACAGACCTATTAGAATCAAATACAACCTTACGCTTTCTTACGTTTGATTGGGCTCTTGTTTCTATATTCATGCCCTTTTATTGACAAGAAAACTTTTCTGATCTTTGATCATTAAATTTTAATCAAACAAACAAAAAAAAAATATCGGTAAGCAAAAAAAAATCACGGAGAATATGTAATATATACGTATCTACTAAGAAAAATGTTTTTATAGTAATAATAAAATAAAAATAAAAAAAATAAAAATAATAAAAATAATAAAAAAAATAAAAATAATAAAAATAATAAAAATAATAAAAAAAAATAAAAATAATAAAAATAAAAAAAAATTTATGATAATGTAATATGCACAAATAAATAAATAAAAATATAAAAAAAATTTTTCACATATGCATAAATAAACTTTTCTAAACTCTCAATATTTATCTATACTTATATATTTATTTAAACTAATGCTTTTCTATATTTCCTTATTTCAGGGGTGGTTAATAAAAGTTGTGGTGGCGTTTGCGGTTATAATTTCGTGGACTCTCCTAAGAGCATCTCTAGATGTGTTAATCAAACAATCATAATGAAATATGTAAATTAATTTTTTTAATTAATTAAGATTAAAAACCGATTAATTTTCATTTGTAAATAATTAGTTTTTTATTTTAAATAGTTCAATTATTTTTATTCTGAATAGTTATTCTTTTTATTGAAGCCAATTACAAGATTTTATTATTTTTGTTTCTAAAACCAATTACAAGATTTTATTATTTTTGTATTTAATGCCAATTACAAGATTTTATTATTTTGTATTTAATGTACCTACTATGTAGGCTTGAGTTCTCCACGAAGACTAACTTTACATTTCTTTTTACTATACTAAATATAGGAAAAGAAATGCCGTTCCTCTGCGACAAAGAAACACCACCGAAAAATATTAAAAACAAAAATCATCGATAAATGCCGATCAGCAAAACAGATGGTTGACATAAACAATTCCCAAGTGCATTGCCTTCATTTCACAATAGTGATTGTGAAACCATAAACAATTTCAAGTGCAGCAACCTGAGAACCGTTTATGTTTCATAATTGGGCAAACCATTGGTAACAATAAAATGCCAATGAATGCAAAAGGGATTGGGACAGAAACAAAATAAAAAAAATGGAAATGAGTGCAATACGAGATTGCGACAAAAGAATAAATGTTAAACATAGCAATAAGATATTGCGACATACTCGTGCCCGTTGTGAGTAATTTGATTCGGGCAAAACATTCATAAAATAAATGACGAAATAAAATATTCGCCAAGCTGGGTGGTAACATAATTGTTTTCTTTGCACTTAGAAAATAAGTAAATGGTTAATGAATGATAACACTTTAGATGATTTAACCATAACGGACGGACTGTTTACCATAATTGTCGGTATGTCTTTCACAGTATATGAGACATACCTTAACTACTCCCCCTTTTAAGTTTCAGACGTCCCCGTCTGATGGCACTACAAATCACGTTGGGTTGTCAAGCCGAAATCGCGTAAAAAAAAAATAAATATTTAGTCAAATCTGTGGGTGTTTCTAAGTTGCTGGGAAAAAAAAAATTCTTTTACAATTTCAAATCATAAAATTACAGAGAGAAAATTAATTTCTTATTTCCTAATTGCTTAATATAATGTGGTTACATCCATTTTGTTAGATCTACTCACTATGTGAGTTGTTTAATTTAAGATTAGTTTTACATTTTCATTTAAATTTTCTTTTTTAAATAAGATAAGGTTGCAACATTTTGCTACAACTCCCTACTATGTAGGTTTTCATTTCTTTTTTTTTTTATTTAATTAGTTTTAGGATTTCTAAAAATTTTCTTATATGTTTTTTATAATTTTCTCTTCCACAAATTTAATTCTTGTCTTTAATATTAAAAAAAAAATTCTTTATTTTAATGTGGGTGCAATTATTTCATTGCACCTCCTTACTATGTAAGTTGTAATAAAAAAAAGGTTCTTCGATGTGCATGGGAATTTTTGTTCCGTTAGCGAATTCATCGAATCCATGTTTAGATTTCATTTTCTTCTAAAAAATTTGAATTCATTTTTTACAAAAAAATTTAGAATAATTTATGCTATTTAATTTATAAAAATAATAATAAAATGAGGTATTTATTACATAATTGCTTAATTTAATGTGGATGCAACTATTTTGTTGCATCTCCTCACTATGTGAGTTGATATTTTGTTTCATTCCTTTGTTTTAAGTTTTAGTTGCAATTGTTGTGTTTAGAAAATCAAATGCCAAAATTTTCCTCAAAAATAGTGCTTTAATTTTATTTACTGTTGAAGCTTCTCATTTTAAAATGTATTGTTTTTCTTAAAAAAAATCAATTTTAAAAAGTTTTTTCCCTTTTCAAAAAAAAAAAAATATTCTGGCAATTACGTTCCCTATTGGGATTTTTATTTCTTCCTTTCTGTAAATGCGATGAGGTGAATGTCCGTGGTCTAAGTCATTAATTGTCAGAAGTATTTTGGGAATCCTTATACCCTAATGGGTTTCCGTTTAGCGTTGTTCCTTAGGTATTTAGCCCTTGCTATACTTTTTAGCCTAGTTATTGCACTGGATAGTCTGCGTAAGGTTTCCCTATCTTCTTCCCTAATGGTGTAAAGATCTATTAGTGTCTCCAATTCGTCTTCTATCTCTGGATAATGTTCAGATGAAGTGTCAGAGTCGTACGTCATTTTGAAAAGAAAAATAGTTTTAGCCTAGGATAATTTATTTATGGAACAAAAAAGGATTTTAAATATTTAAATATTAATAAATTGTTCGCAACGGATTTAGGATTAGATAATTTTTTCTTTTTTTTTGATAGAATTTAGTTTAAAAAAATTTTAAGTATTTAATATTATTATTATTTAATATTATTAGGATAATAAATAGTTAAAAAAAAATTTTTTTTAAAAATAATTTAATTTACAATAACACCAAAGTTTATTTGAAGGTATTTTAATTTTACAGAATTTACGATTTATTTAGAAGTTAATTTACAAAAAAGTATTTATCAGGATTTAAAACAAAATTTAAGGTTTATAAAAGTTTTTTCTTAAAAAAAATTGTTTATAATAATGTTACTTAGTAACTTACAACCATATTGTTGACTTCATTTTGTTGATGTTGCTGCGTTCGGCCAGATCGTCTGCAAAGTTTGGAGATTTAGGCACTTCCCTTAGACTGCTTGATTGAGGAGTGGTTGGATTTGATTGTTCAGTTTGGTTTATTTCACCGAATTTTTGTTCACAAGGTGGTGGGAGATAAGGAACACTTTTCTTATTTAGTTCGAAATTGCGTATTTGAGAGTTAGATTTATTTAACGAAATCTAGCTTTCCACACTTAAATACTTTAGTTTTCGTTCGAGTTTTACTTTTCCGATAGGTCCTTACCGAGTTGGGCGCCAATTAATTTTTTTAATTAATTAAGATTAAAAACCGATTAATTTTCATTTGTAAATAATTAGTTTTTTATTTTAAATAGTTCAATTATTTTTATTCTGAATAGTTATTCTTTTTATTGAAGCCAATTACAAGATTTTATTATTTTTGTTTCTAAAACCAATTACAAGATTTTATTATTTTTGTATTTAATGCCAATTACAAGATTTTATTATTTTGTATTTAATGTACCTACTATGTAGGCTTGAGTTCTCCACGAAGACTAACTTTACATTTCTTTTTACTATACTAAATATAGGAAAAGAAATGCCGTTCCTCTGCGACAGAGAAACACCACCGAAAAATATTAAAAACAAAAATCATCGATAAATGCCGATCAGCAAAACAGATGGTTGACATAAACAATTCCCAAGTGCATTGCCTTCATTTCACAATAGTGATTGTGAAACCATAAACAATTTCAAGTGCAGCAACCTGAGAACCGTTTATGTTTCATAATTGGGCAAACCATTGGTAACAATAAAATGCCAATGAATGCAAAAGGGATTGGGACAGAAACAAAATAAAAAAAATGCAAATGAGTGCAATACGAGATTGCGACAAAAGAATAAATGTTAAACATAGCAATAAGATATTGCGACATACTCGTGCCCGTTGTGAGTAATTTGATTCGGGCAAAACATTCATAAAATAAATGACGAAATAAAATATTCGTCAAGCTGGGTGGTAACATAATTGTTTTCTTTGCACTTAGAAAATAAGTAAATGGTTAATGAATGATAACACTTTAGATGATTTAACCATAACGGACGGACTGTTTACCATAATTGTCGGTATGTCTTTCACAGTATATGAGACATACCTTAACTTGTATAAGTAAAACTTTTCTTTTCATCTTATTCATGCTTTGGTATCCTCCTTTTTCTAGGAAAACCCCAAAGGCCAGTTTTTCCACCTTCCGATACTCGGGACCTCTAAACTATTGTTTGAGCGGCTATCGAACGGTTTGCAGACTGCTCCATGAATAAAATCTTAAGCTGAAACTACAATACAACACAAAATAAGGAGGTAAGTGTGTACCAATAGGGTCGTGATAATCTCGATCACCTACGAACATCACTGCACTTCCTAAGAACTGGACACCTTTACTTCAAATGTTTTACGAATTACACAGAAAAACCTTTACTTGTACACTGACTTCCCGGGAATTACCTAGAACGGCTACAAGGTTGGTAACCTTATGTAATGGAAAACACTTAAAAGCAAAAACGATGGGCTATTGTACTAACTCTATTGGTTTATTATCTTGTGCATCGCTGTTTTACACAACAAAAACTTAAAAATTTTTGAAGCGTCTATGACGCTGAAAGTCTTCCGATTGGGCGCCATATTGTTACGAGACCCGTTTGGCACTAGCGTGATTGGACCGACTAGCTCTCTGCGGTTTTATCAGGGTGTGCATCCATCCCTCAACACTAGTCCTAGGCTCGCACCAATAAAAAAACTAACAAAAAAAAACTATCACTTTTACCACACATCTGTAGTGGGAGGAAGATGTTGGCCTCCAGTCACCCTGCCCAACCATGGTCACATTTCATCCGAACTATAAATTCCGTGACCCCAAAAACCCGCTTGCCTTCACCACTTACCTTTTTATTAACCTACCCCTATTCAACTAATTTAACCAATCATATTTTTTTTTCTAATTCAATACATAATTTTTATACCCTATACCACTATGTGGTTTGGGTATAATGACTTTGTGCTGCTGTTTGTAACAACCAAAAATATTTGACCTACACCCATCTTTAATTATACCGATCGAATCAGAATCACTATCTGATTCGATTTAACGATGTCCGTCCGTCCGTCCGTCCGTCTGTGTGTCCATGTAAAGCTTGTAATCAAACTGCAGGTCGCAAATATGAATATATTTTGACGAAATTTGGTATTTTATCTTTTATCGGCCATGTGATGAACGCTATTGAAATTGGTGAGAATCGGTCCATGTTCAGACCTAGCCCCCATACAAATGACCCCTATGAAATCAGCATATATTGCCATAAGATCCAAATTATCATACAAATCTTAGTCAAATTGGGTTTGTATATATTTATTACATCCATTAATCAGTAGTCCAAAAATGATCCCTATTGGACAACTCTTAATCATAGGCCCCATATAGAGCTGCTTCCCGATCTTCACTTAAATTTATCAAAAAACAAAAATATTGCACTGATTCTTCTCAAATTTTGTTTGTATATATTTTTCCAAAATGCAAGAGACCTTACCACACATCGTGAGGATCGGTCCATTTTTGGGCCTAGTCCCCATATTGATATTACATCCGATATGAAATTTTTCATATCTGCAGCCAAAAAAATTAAGAAAAATCCCACTCAAATTTGGTTTATGCTTATTTTCTATATCCAGTTAGTTGGGTCTGAGAGATAGTGTCTCTAAACGCATGGTATAGGGTATCATATAGTCGGTCTAGACCGACTATAATTTTCTTACTTGTTATTAATACATTCCTATATCTAACCATACCACAAAAAAAAAACAAACTGCTAAATTACAAATTTTTACATATATTTTTAACTTGAAATTTAGAACAAAAAACAAATAAACGTTATAATTGATTATATTAAACTTTAATAAAATTTACGCTGCGGCCCTTTATGCCAAAAACTCAAAAACAAAAAAAAATAATTTACTTTTCACTTAATAACGTTAATTTAACCAACAAAAACTATATTAACAAAAAAAAATAATTATGTTCACTAAAAAGAAATTTGAAAATATATAGATATGTATGTATATGCATGTAATTGTGTACAAAAAAAAACTATACCAAACATTTTCGAAAATACGCCATCTCTATATTTGAGGCCATTTTTATAACAAACAAAAAAAAAATTATCTATTTGCCGCGTTTTTATCCGTAGACGCCTACACAAGGTGGATGACCATTCACAAGGCTTTAGCTATACATTCTGGTTCCTAATTTTGTCCTAAATTTCCACTTGGCCTGAAGGAGCTCCCTAAAACCTGTGCTGGACCACACCAAAAAAAAAAAATATATTCTAACTTTCACTTGCGAATAATATCGATTCTTGTGTTTTTTTTTTTTTTTTATAAGGCCTTATTAATTTTGGCACACAAATACATTTTCACACCAAAAAAAAAAAAAACACAAAAATAAACTTAACCCTAATGCTACTTATTTATACTTATAAATAAACATATATATACATAACACAACACTAAATATACATATCAAATTTTTGTTTTCAGATATTTGCTCTTGACTTTTTCCAAATTGCACGGACCGTTATTTCCGCATGATGCTGATGGACTTCGGACTTAACTTTACATAAAATATTTAGAGGTTACCTGGATTTACACGGAGATTTTATGTGGACTGGTTCCTTTTGGACTTAACTTGGTCTTCTCTAAATAAACGAACCTCGTCGTGAACTACTCCCAAAAATCTTCTGGTCTCCACTAATATATATGTCGCAGGACCTGCCACCGACGAAGGCCAGACCCAAGTCTTCTTTCCTTTTTTTTTAGTATTTTGTAGGAAATAACTTTATTTGCCACTGATTTCACAACAATATGTCCTCCAGGATAACCTAAATTTTTTCAACATCATTTCCTGGAAATTACTAAATTTCCGTATCATTTACATACCTCTATAACCACCGTAATTTTATTTATTTTATCCTTGTTGTTCGGTTCGCCCAGTTTAAAAATTTTTTTAAACCTTTTTAGTTTTCTTTTTGTTTGGTTCCCACTTTTTCACTTGATCACAAAGTTTTTCACTGTCTCAAAGTTCTATGGTTATCTTTTCTGATTTTTTTAAGCAAAAAATTTTTCTTTTCTTTTTCCGCTGACACTTCCGAACTCAATGGTTTGTTAACTAGCAATGGCTCCTTATTAAATTTTTGTCGTAAGCTTGGGTAAAATTCTTTCCAAAACAGCCATATTAATATTTTATTCCAAAACAAAATTACCTAATTTAACTATCCCTTTCATTAAAATTCCTATCTTTCTATCTCTTTTTTAAACTACCGTAAAATATCCTGAAACTATCTATTTTTATCGCTTCCTAGCTTCAAACCCTTTATTTTCTCATTTCGACATTCCAAATTTAACGTTCCAAATTAACTTCATTCATAAAAAACGTTTATCTATACGCTGCACGATACACTAACAAAACGTACATCTTTACAGTGTATATAAAAAAAAAACCTCTATACATACGTTTTTTTACAACCATGTTTCATCTATCAACCTCAATTATTTCCTACACATGGTTACAGAAGAAGCGTAAGTATGAACATTTTTATATATTTAATTTTTTATACATTTTTTTTCCATCCTTCCAGTATATCCGACCCCACAACGCAACGCCCACAACCCAACTACATCTGCTCAGCATCCTTCATTTTCGAATTCCAATCGCTATGGTAAGTTCTGTTAAAAAAAACTGCTTACACTATCGACTCAAGGGCTTAGATTCCCAGTCTATTGGGCCACCGCAACAGATCTCTATATGTTTCACCATTGCCTAATGAAATAAAGTATATAGTTGAAGAACTATCTACTGAAGCAGTTGAGTTATATGATATTTTTTCAGTTTTAATAAAATTTTTTGAATTGGTGGTGATTAAAGTAAATCTAGTTTGCTTTTGATACATTCAAAACATTCAGACATCTTTAATTTTCAAAAATATCTTTAATGTTCTTTCTTCCACGTTTTGATTTAATATAGGGTTATGTTTTAACCGTTTAAGTTTTATACGTTTTCCTTCTCCTTTTTCAAATTTATTTAATCTTTCTAAAGTAACTTTTTTAATACGGTAGTAGTAGTGTTATGGCGTTTCTAAATCACTTTTTCAGTACATTTAGTGTTAGAAATATTATTAGTTATGTTGAATTTCGCAATGTATAACAAAAATCGCACCCATATTCGCCTTACTTAGAGTTGAAAACCGAATATTTAGCAAACCTACAATCCTAAATTCCAAAAGTTCTGCCTATTCACCATATTATAAATAATAAAAGATCAGAGGCATAACTTTTTTTGAGTTCATAATGTTCTATTGTATATAACAAGATGAGGTTGTTATAAAAAACAAATATAAGTAAAAAAAAAAGTTATGCGTCTAATGTTTGTGTATATGTAAACGAAAAAACAACTGCATGTTAACATGTGTGTGTGTTAGTAAACATGTTAACATCCAATTCTTATTTCGTTTATATATTGACAGAACTGTCAATTTAGCAAAATCACAAATACAATGGATGAAATAAAAATCAACAGATGAATAATTTTGTTTCATTGTTATTTTATTTACAAAAAATATTTTTAAAATACTTATTATTAATACATCATTTAAATTGGTCAATTTTGGTAACGGTACTATCATGTCATTATATATATGAAAAAAAAAACAGACGCGATGACTGACTAAGACAAAATTCGATAGCATGGTAGCATTTTTATCCGGTAATCGAGCTGCCAGATCCATGGTTGCATAAAAGGGACATAAAAAAAAATTCTTAACAAAACTGCTTCGTATCGAGATCTCGCATTGGCGAAACGAACAGGGTACGATTTTAACTCTGGGGGAGCTTAAAAAAAGAAAAAAAAAGATAATGTACGTGTGGCATGACCCACGAAGCCGGGCAATAAATTAAAAAAAATCGAATAGCTGTGTCTCAAAACGTTGACATTTTAAACGCGTATATCTGAAGCGTGGTATTTTCCGATGAAATTCCCTTGAAGATCTTCTATTTCATACAGTGCTGTACCAATTTTCTTCCTGATCCTACACTTAACGAATTTGGGGTTAAATTTTGCATTTATGCCTTTCTTGAAGTCGCTCTGCGAATGGTTATTCCTAAATACTTCCTGAACTACTATGAAATTGACTGGTTTCGATCTGGTGTTGTAAGTCCTACTTGCCTTCTCATGAGCGATGTCGAGGTTCCTACAAATTCTTTCCCGCACATTTTGCAGTCTGTCAGAGTGTTTTACAACTGTGCCGTCGGACAGGATGTTTAGGTTGTCTAGAATGGAATAAGAGGATCCATGTAAGATCATATTTTGACCAAATGCAGCGAAATACGGTGAGCACTGTATGGCGATATGGTAATCGCTACGCAGACTGGACAGTATCTTAGATATATTTCGATCCCAATCTGTGTGATCTGGGTCATTACTAAGAAAATATCTAATTTTTGAAATGAATGCCCTATTCGCTCTTTCTGAGCCATTTGCTTGTGGCGAGTAAAACCCGGTTGTTATATGGGTAATACCATAAACGGAGAAGAAATCTTTTATCTCCTTAGATGTGAATTGTTTTGTGTTATCGCTATGAACATACTGTGGGACGCCATAGGTACAGAAGATCTCATGTTGAAAAAACTCAATAACATTATTCGATGTAGCTGCTTTTAAAGGTTTTAGAAATAAAAATTTGGTAAGATGGTCTATGACAATAAAAAACTGACAATTTTTCATTTTGCTGCAAGGGTATGGCCCTAAAAAGTCGCAATAAAATCTTTGAAACGGGCGAATTGTTATGAATTGATTCCCCATAGGCGGGCGCAAAATTTTATTGCTGGGTTTGATAATCTTACAATCTTCACAACGTTTTATAAAGTCTTTTACATCACGCGCCATTCGCGGCCAGAAATATTTTTGTCTAATTCTAAAACGAGTTTTTGGTAACCACCATGGCACCCTATATCATGGGCAGATTTGATAATACCCTCGGTTAAGGTTTTGGGTACCCATAGCCTCCAAAGATTTTCCTCATCGTCTACCCCATCTCGAAATTTAACCCGTTTGTAAACGAAGTTTTCGGACAGACATAAATCTGGTAGGGCGTTACAGTTACGCAAAATTTCATCTTTCAATTTATTATATTCATCGCAATTAAATTCAGAGGAACTAATACTTCGGTTAGATTGTAATCTAATTCGAGTTCGTCAACGTCAAATCTAGAGAGTGAGTCTGGTACTACGTTCAAGGATCCCTTCCTATGTTCCATAACGAAATCGAAATTCTGTAGTTTCAAGTTCCACTGAGCCAGCCTACCGCTTAGATCTTTTTGACTCATAAACCATCGAAGACTCGAATGGTCTGTCACGATTTTGAAAGGAAGCCCCTCTACATATTGTCTAAACCGTTTTACACAAATTATGGCTGCCAAACACTCTATTTCTGTGACCGTGTAGTTTCGTTGTGCCTTATTTAGTTTCTGGGACACAAACGCGATGGGACGCTCTCTGCCTTGATCATCTAATTGGTATAATACTCCACCAATTCCTATACGAGACGCATCGCATTGAATAACGAACTCTTTACTAAAATCTGGCTTTGCCAAAACAGGTGCTTCCGAGAGAGCTGATTTTAACTTGGTGAACGAACTTATTGCTTCCTGAGAAAGTCGAAAAGGTTTATTTGATTTCCGCAAGCAGTCTGTGAGCGGACTGGCAAGATCTGAAAAATTGTTTATGAATGTTCTATACCAGTTGGCCATGCCAACAAAACGTCTAACTTGACGTGGCGATTTTGGTGTTGAGAATTGGGCAATTGCCTCAACCTTGTCAGGATCAACTTTTAGGGTACCTCCACCAATATGGTATCCAAGATATTTTATTTCTTTTTGGCAAAATTTGCTTTTCCATACATTAATTGTGAGACCCGCAGACTTTAGACATTGTGCTGCTTGAGGGAGTAATTGAATATGTGTATCGAAATCTTGGCTACATACCAGAAGATCATCCAGATAGATGAAAACATTGTCTCAGCCTTGAAGGAATGGTTTTATCCATGAGACGACTCATGGTCTGAGGGCCATTGCATAAGCCAAATGGCATTACCCTATATTGGTATAAGGGCCTACCAGGAACGGCAAAAGCAGTATTTTCCTTTGATGTCTCTGACAATTTAATTTGGAAAAATGCGTTCTTCAGATCAATTCCGCTTATATAATGGGTATCTTTCAGGCGACTTAGCAACCCATTTATGTGTGGGAGAGGGTATGAATCTTTTCTAGTCAAAGGATTAATTTTTCTGCAGTCAAGGCAAAGTCTAATTTTCCCTGGCTTACGAACTGTTACGATTGGGCTACACCACGGGGAATTCGACTCCTCTATCACTCCAAGAGCCAATAATCTATCTAACTCTTCGTAAACTTCTGCTTGCCTAGGGGGCGAAAGCGGGTAGTGTTTTGACTTCACGGGGGTGGCATCACCGGTATTGATGTGGTGTTCAAGAAGGTGTGTACACCCTAAGCCTAACTTTTCATAAGATGGAAACTTTAAAATAACGCTTTCAAGCTTTAATTTCTGCTCGGGGTTGAGATCGTGAAAAATAGAGTCGGGCTTCTTGTCAAGTTCTATGCAAGATATTTCGGGAATAATTTGGGGTGCAAGAGCAAAAACTCTCCAAAAGTCCACACCAAGGTATCCCTCTTGAACCAAAGCTGGCACTACATAGAAAACAATAGATTTTGTCACTCCCTTTAACGTAACTGGCAGTGAGCAGAACCCTAACACTTCAGTTTTTGATCCATTCGCAGCTAAAATACTGGATTTGAAGTTTTTCAATTTTTTTTTTTTTTTTTTTTTTTTTTTTTTTTAAAGTATACATAGGGGTTTTAAACGTTATATTTTGCTATGAACACTAAGCGTTCCTTCCCCAATACCGATACATTAGCTCCAGAGTCTAAGAGGCCTAACAACTCATGGTCGAAAATTTTAATTTTAGCAAATGGTTTACCCTCTTCAGAACTTGACAGGCAACTAGCTTCAACAGCTTTTCTGTAATTTTTTATTGTTTTATGACGCAGTCTACTTTTAAGGATTTGCCGTGAGGGCTTAATCTTAAAAGATCTACGCTTTATATCATAACGTTTTTGCTTAAGTTCGTGCAAGGAAATATTTTGAACGTCCGGTTTTTGGTTTAAAAGACGGGGAGGCAAAACCCCCTGTGGGGGTTTACACTCGGTGTCATATGTGAACTCGGGATTTATTTTAAGGACCGAGCATCCCCGGTCGCCCACTCGCTCCGACGCCTGTTTCCCTCACTTGAAACAGAACAGATGTCGGCCTTCGTCAGGACAGTAAATGTAACTATGCCCCATCTGATGGCAATTCCAATACTTTATTGCTGAGTAGTCATTTTTCTTAAACGGTTTGGTCATATTTAAAGCTTCTACTTGTGGGTCAGATTCTTGGTCTAATTTATCTGACGTTATATCGACAGAAATCTCGTTTACTAGCCGTGGTCGAAAAGCGCTAACAGTTTTGTTCTCTAAAAGAACCTTTTCAGCTTTTCTAGCCAAGAGGCGAAGTTCCCCTAAATCTTTTGGGTCAGATATGAACAGCATTACTTTAAGCTCTGGGTTTACGTTTTTCTTTATAATTTCAATCAAGGAAATGTCGGAAATCGGATTTCTT
Source organism: Cordilura impudica (assembly GCA_963682025.1). Lineage (NCBI taxonomy): Eukaryota > Metazoa > Arthropoda > Insecta > Diptera > Scathophagidae > Cordilura > Cordilura impudica. Next base: position 19,775,080 of record OY821522.1, on the reverse strand, counting down.
ATCCTTAAATTTAAACGCACTATTGAAGTATGAAAGTCATCGTAACATTCCTTCTGCAGTTGCCTGCGTGTTGAAATTTTCAACAAAATTTCGTGGTCGGTTTCTAATGCCCCGAATTCCTTAGAAAGAGCTTCTTTCAATTCATTATAAGTAGTGTTTGGGTTTTGCTTAACATAGTCCCAATACCAGGTTTCCGCTTTACTTGTGAGGAATATATGAAAATTTGATAATATGTAATCTTGTGGACACTGAGAGCGATGACTAAGAGTGTCTAATTTGAAAAGAAAATCGGTGACACTCCCCTCCCCACTAAAAGAAACTTTCCAGTTTATTAGTTTGACCGAAATATATGCCGATGGAGTATTTGAAAACGAATTATTGTGTGAGCTAACCGCTGGTCCAGGAGGAACTGAAATTGGTCTATCATTTCTAGGAATACCTATGGTGTCCTTTAATGCGCTAAATTCCCTTCTAAATTCTTCCTGCGTGTTTCTTGGAAATGTTGCATCAACGCATCTAGTGTGCTAGCATTAGGGTTTTGTGGGGCTTCTCCCAAATTTTCCTCCCTTGAAGCCATTTCTAAATTGCTAAAATCCTGTTGGTCATCAATGAAATCAGTTGCTTGCATTGAGTTGTCTAAAGACTGAAAGTTGGAACTTGCTATCCTAGCTGTGCTATTTCCTTTTCTATTTAAAAGTTTTGAGCCTATCCCTCTCCCTGTCGTCAAAGAAGTAACTGTTTTGCTTGATGTCGCGGATGGTGTACCTCTACCTCTAGTTAAAAGGGACTTTCGCTTTAGAAGTGCTTGCAGTGTATCTCGAAGAATTTGTGCTTTGCCGCGTATTGGGTCTGTGCATAATATAACCAAAACTATGACCACGTTCGTTACCCCCTCTTTCGATTTAGTGATAGAGATTTCAAAAGGTTTTAAAGATTATAAAATATTTTGAAATATTTTTTTATTTGTAAAGCGACTAACCATATAAGAACATTTTCGCGTAAAATTTTAAAAATCAGAATCGTTTCGCGGAAAAGCGATCAAAAAAAAATTAACATCAAGTTATCACCGAATGAAAAAAAAAACTTGTAAATTATTAGAAGAAAAAAAACACAAAAGAACTGAGCAAGAAAAATACAAGCTGAATAGAAATTGTATTAAGCTGGGAAAAGAACTGTATATTTATATATATATGTATATGTATACATAAGTATCAAAAGCAAAATAAATGTTTTCTTTTATATAATTTTAATATAAAATAATTGTCAAAATTCTGATGTTTCCAAATTAATATGACTACAAGAGCAAAAAAAATATAATATATGTAGATATCAAAATCTCAAATTGAAAATCTTTTAAAATAATATGCCCAAGAGGAATGTCGGGACACTGCAGGTAATGGTGTAAAAAAATGGTCATAACATTTTTTTATGAGAATGCGTAGGTACTTAATACTCTGTCTCTTCTCATCCTTGCTTGGCCCATCAATTCACTTTCTTTTTATATTTAGAAATTTGATGCCTCAAATGAAAAAAAATCTTTGTCAGAACACCATGATTAAATTATGAAACATAATTTTTATATCGCGGCTTGGCTATCCAATAAAACAAAAAAATTAGACAAGGACTTATACGGTATGTATTCAGAGAAAATAAAAGTTTGTTTCCATTAAATTGAGGCCTTATGGCAACTGACGACTGACACACTCTTTGTCAGCCCGGACTTATAATTTCTCAAAGGAATAAAAACAAAATCTGTGGTGTTAGCTATATGTTCCGACTGTACCTTTTTTTTTTTTTAAATTTATGTTATTAGGTTTTGCATGGCAATTGACATTAGAATATCTCTTCCAATGAATCAAGACTCATGACTAACTGTAAAACAAAACAAAATAAAACTGTACACCTCGTGGCAAAAAAAATCTGCTAAACACTCGAGCTCAAAGAGCCTTTACGTTGGGCGCCATATATGTTACGCGTCGTTTTCACTACGTTAGAAAATACAAAAAAAATGAAATGGCATGGCATGATGTAATATTATCCCCCCCGGCTAGCTTCTCGGGTTGGCAATTCTATGACCCCGTATCCCTAACGCGTAAGCATATAGCTAAACTCCCATGCCGAATAACCATGAGTTTAGCAAAATACGAAAAATTAAAAAAACTGCTTTTCGAATGTTTTTAGGATTTCTCTACCACGAAGTGTTTCCTGTTGTGATCATTCTACCCACCCACCATTACCTACCTTTCATCCCTACATTCCTCTTGATTATTTAATTTAATGCTTCATTTTTTTTTCTTAACTTATATTATTTATTTAAAAAAAATTTCTTTCTCCATTTTTACATCTACCACTTATATGTATATATATGTTTGCATTATCAAATTACACTTATGTAGACTTTTATTTAAATATAGGTAACAGCATGAAAGTTATTCTGGTGACCATAGTGATCTTATTATTCTAAAAAAAAATTTCTTATTCAAAATCTTAATTCTAATCTAAAATTAGGGACAATTTTATTATAACCATGTAAGCAAAAAAAAATCAATTATGGATAAGGGAATAATAATAACAGTTTGTAAAGAAAATTTATTTATACTTAACGACGTCTAATTCTTTGTGTTGCTGTTGGTCGCTGCTACTCTGTCGCTGGGGTTGTGCTTTGGGTCTGACGCTGCAATGCCGTAGCCATGGCTGCAATATTGACGGTATTTGGCGTTGTTGCTTATTTCGTTTTTCATCTGATTGTACAAAATTTTAAATTCGTAATTTTCTTTCGATTTTCATTTCAGATTTATGTTTCTACAATTTATAATTTACATTTTTAGATTTTCTCGTTTTCAAAATTTACACTTGTTTAGTTTTTCTTGTCAGGTTTATGCTAGATGGTTTTACAGTTCATAGTACACATTTCTTTAGTTTTTAATATTTAACAAAATCTTTACTTATATTTAGTTTTCGGAATTTAACAAAATCTTAACTTTTCCTTATAAATTTAGCTTTTTCTTATTTTTTTGATTTTACACATTATACTTTCAGTTTTCCATAATTCTCTGGTAATCTTTTTCTTAAATTCAAGTTTTACATTTCTCTCTCCTTTCAGCTTAATATAGTTTATTCAGTTTTTTAATTTACGCTTTTTCTTTTCAGGTCTTTGATTACAATCCTTTTTTTTTTTTCTTTCTTTTGACATAGCTTTTATTTTATTTGAAACATAAATTTTAACTTTCACGTTTTTACTTTTAGATCTTTAATTAAAATTTTGTCTTATTTCTTTTCATCTTTTATTTTACTTTTGACATAGCTTTTATTTTATTTGAATCATAAATTTTAACTTTCACGTTTTTACTTTTATGTCTTTAATTAAAATTTTGTCTTAATTCTTTTCTAGCATTAAACTTATTATATTTTAAGTTTTCAATTTATTTTTGTTTTCAATAGCATGATTTATTCTTTTAACTATCAAACGCGAACTCTTCAACTTTTAACTGCTAACTAACTGACCTCACGCAATGTTGCTCTTTTTAAACTCTCAACTTATCTCGCGTTTCTTCTGTCTTTCTTCGTTAATGTTAAGGTGTCATCTTATGATTGGTCAATTTTGGTAACGGTACTATCATGTCATTATATATATGAAAAAAAAACAGACGCGATGACTGCCTAAGACAAAACTCGATAGCATGGTAGCATTTTTATCCGGTAATCGAGCTGCCAGATCCATGGTTGTATAAAAGGGACATAAAAAAAATTCTTAACAAAACTGCTTCGTATCGAGATCTCGCATTGACGAAACGAACAGGGTAGGATTTTAACTCTGGGGGAGCTTAAAAAAAGAAAAAAAAAAAGATAATGTCCGTGTGGCATGACCCACGAAGCCGGGCAATAAATTAAAAAAAATCGAATAGCTGTGTGTCAAAACGTTGACATTTTAAGCGCGTATATCTGAAGCGTGGTATTATCCGATAAAATTCCCTTGAAGATCTTCTATTTCATACAGTGCTGTACCAATTTTCTTCCTGATCCTACACTTAACGAATTTGGGGTTAAATTTTGCATTCATGCCTTTCTTGAAGTCGCTCTGCGAATGGTTATTCCTAAATACTTCCTCACCTACTATGAAATTGACTGGTTTCGATCTGGTGTTGTAAGTCCTACTTGCCTTCTCATGAGCGATGTCGAGGTTCCTACAAATTCTTTCCCGCACATTTTGCAGTCTGTCAGAGTGTTTTACAACTGTGCCGTCGGACAGGATGTTTAGGTTGTCTAGAATGGAATAAGAGGATCCATGTAAGATCATATTTTGACCAAATGCAGCGAAATACGGTGAGCACTGTATGGCGGAATGGTAATCGCTACGCAGACTGGACAGTATCTTAAAATAATTCGATCACAATTTGTGTGATCTGGGTCATTCTTAAGAAAATATCTAATTTTTTAAATGATTTCCCTATTCGATCTTCCTGAGGCATTTGCCTGTGGCGAGTAAAACCCGGTTGTTATATGGGTAATACCATAAACGGAGAAGAAATCTTTTATCTCCTTAGATGTGAATTGTTTTGCGTTATCGCTATGCACATACTGTGGGACCCCATAGGTACAGAAGATCTCATGTTGAAAAAACTCAATAACATTATTATGACCACGTTCGTTACCCCCTCTTTCGATTTAGTGATAGAGATTTCAAAAGGTTTTAAAGATTATAAAATATTTTGAAATATTTTTTTTATTTGTAAAGCGACTGACCATATAAGCAAATTTTCGCGTAAAATTTTAAAAATCAGAATCGTTTCGCGAAAAAGCGATCAAAAAAAAAAAATTAACATCAAGTTATCACCGAATGAGAAAAAAAACTTGTAAATTATTAGAAGAGAAAAAAACACAAAAGAACAGAGCAAAGAAAAATACAAGCTGAATAGAAATTGTATTAAGCTGGGAAAAGAACTGTATATTTATATATATATGTATATGTATACATAAGTATCAAAAGCAAAATAAATGTTTTATTTTATATAATCTTATATATAAAATTCTTCTGTCGCAGTGTTTGTGGTAAAATTCCGCCGAAACGGCTCGACCGATTCTCATGAAATTTTGTGCGCATATTGGGTAGGTCTGAGAATCGGACAACGTTTATTTTTTTTTTTGATATGGCCACTGGGAGGGGTACCCCCCATACAAAGTGAACTTTTAAAATCAGATATGTGGAGTACTATGATAGCCATAAGTGCCACGCCCACTTGAGATATCAAAAAAAAAATACCTGTTGTACGTTTCTGAGACCTACCCAATATCCACACAAAATTTCATGAGAATCGGTCAAGTCGTTTCGGAGGAGTTCAATTACAGAGACCGCGACACGAGAATTTTATATATAAGAAGTTAAACTCCTCATTTTTTGTTTTTTTTTTTTTATTTTTTTATTTAGTGCGATTTGACTGCAATTCAGAATGTATGTATGTTTTATCATAGGAAATTATTGTACGTATAAATGGACTCGATAGATGGCGCTAGGGTAAAGTCATTTCGAATATTCTTATTTACGGTGCGATTTTACTGAAACTAAGAATGTACATATATGTATGTTAGATGATGCCAAAAATTTTTTTGTTGGACCCGGTAGATGGCACTGGCGTTCGAAAAATAATGAGTTGTCAAATTTATTTAAATTTTATAAGTTCCAAAATTCACAAACGTTTTTATATATAAGATATTCTAACTAAAAAGGAAGGAAAAATTGCATTGGCTATTGCTTTGTCCGGAATAGCCGCAACATTATTGCATGGTGGTCGTACAGCTCATTCAGCACTCAAATCACCGTTAAAAACATTCCGGTATGGCAAAAGTTCTGCAAAAATGCAATATTATTATTTGGGATGAATATAACATGGCTTACAAACATTCCTTAGAAGCACTACATAGAACTTTAAAAGATTTGAAAGGCAATGAAAGACTTTTTGGTGGAGCTCTCATTTTATTATCCATGATCCAACGGCTGACCAGTTTTCAAAACAACTACTTGGTTAAGTGAAAGAACTATTTAAACCGTAAAAAAATTTCGATGTCGATAATATTAATGTTATTATTCAGGATGTTAGATGATGCCAAAAATTTTTTGTTGGACCCGGTAGATGGCGCTGGCGTTCAAAAAATAATGAGTTGTCAAATTTATTTAAATTTTGTAAGTTACAAAATTCACAAAAGTTTTTATATATAAACATTCTAACCAAAAAGTAAGGAAAAATTGCATTGGCTATTGCTTAGTGCGGAATAGCCGCAACATTATTGCATGGTGGTCGTACAGCTCATTCAGCTCTCAAATCATCGTCTGTAATATCAAAAAACATTCCGGTATGGCAAAAGTTCTGCAAAAATGCAGTTTTATTATTTGGGATGAATGTACATCGAACTTTAAAAGATTTGAAAGGCAATGAAAGACTTTTTGGTGGAGCTCTTATTTTATTATCTGGAGATCTTCGTCAAACATTGCCAGTCATACCAAAATCAACCTGCTGAAAATCATCAACATTATGGAGTAGCGTTCAAACTATAAAATTAACAACAAACATGCGAGTACGATTACAAAATGATCAAATGGCTGACCAATTTTCAAAACAACTACTCGATCTTGGTAAAGGTAAAATCAATATTAACCCAACCAGTCAAACTATTAAACTATCCACAAGATTTTTGTCAATTTATATCGTCACGCGATGAATTAATTGAAAATGTATTCCCCGGCATTCAAAATCAATATCGTAAATATGATTGCATACAGAAAAAAAAATTACAAACGGAATTGTTCTAAAGTTTAACAACTGTATTTTCGATTGTATTAATATAAATTTTATAGCCATATTTCATTTTCTATTGTGATAAAATATTTACTGTTAAGACGATAGAATTGTAATTGTCATGGACTCAAAATTCGGATATTTGCTTCATCGCAATTTGGTTGGCAATAAATTTGGTAGCCACAACGAATCAGTTTTCTGTGTGTGGTTAGGTGAAAGAGCTATTTTAGCCGCAACAATGTCGATGTCGATAACATGTTATTATTCAGGACTTGATTGATTCCGAAACGTCTTCTTTCAAATCTATGGATAGTGTTGTTAAAGAAAATGAAGCAGACAATTCTCCAACAGAATTTTTTGAATTCACTTGATGTGCCCGGTCTACCGCCACATTTATTAAAATTAAAAGTTGGTTCTCCAATAATTTTGCTACGTAACCTCAACGCTCCGAGAATATGTAATGGAACCAAGTTAATTGTTGAGAGAATAATGCCCAATGTTATTGAGGCCACAATTCTCAAAGGAAAGTTTTAAGGAAAACATGTTTTGCTGCCAAGAATTCCTATGATTCCTACCGACACACCGATAATATCCAAAAGATTACAATTTCCGATCAGATTGGGCTTTGCCATGACCATTAATAAATCTCAAGAACAATCATTGCAAATATGTGGTTTGGACCTCGAAAACAGTTGTTTTCCCATGAGCAACTATATGTGGCATGTCCCTGTGTCGGAAAGCCAGCAAATGTTTTCATTTACTGCCAGAATAATGAAGCTAAAAATATTGTTCATTCTTTTTAGAATTACAATAATAGAAATATATTGGTCATTATTATATGTATGTTGCAATAAATATTTATTTTCATTTTCATAAATAAAACATGGATTTTCTTTAACAGTTTTCAATTAATATTAACAAATGCAAAAACGTTTTTTTATATAGGTATGTATATACAGATTCCATCTAAAATAAAAAATTCATTGAGGGCAAAACAACGTTTGCCGGGTCCAGCTAGTTTTAATATAAAATACTTGTCAAAATTCTAATGTTTCCAAATTAATATGACTACAAGAGCAAAAAAAATATAATATATGTAGATATCAAAATCTCAAATTGAAAATCTTTTAAAATAATATGCCCAAGAGGAATGTCGTGATACTGCAGGCAATGGTGTAAAAAAAAATGGTCATAACATTTTTTATGAGAATGCATAGGTACTTAATACTCTATCTCTTCTCATCCTTGCTTGGCCCATCAATTCGCATTCTTTTTATATTTAGAAAATTGATGCCTCAAACGAAAAAAAATCTTTGTCAGAACACCATGATTAAATTATGAAACATACTATTTATATAGACAAGGACTTATACGGTATGTATTCAGAGAAAATAAAATTTTGTTTCCATTAAATTGAGGCCTTATCGCAACTGACGACTGACACACTCTTTGTCAGCCCGGACTTATAATTTCTCAAAGGAATAAAAACAAAATCTGTTATGTTAGCTATATGTTCTGACTGTACCTTTTTTTTTTAAATTTTATGTTATTAGGTTTTGCATGGCAATTGACATTAGAATATCTCTTCAGTAGATAAGATATAGGCGAACCAGGAATTTTTCATTTTCGCCACCATTAGATGGCGCTGTTTGGTTGATGTCTATACTAGCTAACTTGAGGACAAGACCCGCTAGGGACTTGCCCGAAAAAAATGTTAGTAGATAAGATATAGGAGAACCAAGAATTTTTCATTTTCGCCACCGTTAGATGGCGCTGTTTGGTTGATGCCTATACTAACTAACTTGAGGACAAGACCCGCTAGGGACTTGCCCGAAAAAATTTTAGTAGATAAGATATAGGAGAACCAGGAATTTTTCATTTTCGCCACCGTTAAATGGCGCTGTTCGGTTGAGGTCTATAGGAGAACCAGGTTTATAGGAGAACCAGGAATTTTTCATTTTCGCCCCCGTTAGATGGCGCTGTTTGGTTGAGGTCTATAGGAGAACCAGGTTTATAGGAGAACCAGGAATTTTTCAATTTTTGCCCCGTTAGATGGCGCAAAGTTGAATAACTTTTTACTATAACATTGAATAACTTTTTACTTTGCTATGTGTAGCGAAGACAGATTAAATTATTTCTAATCAACTGAAAAATACTTTCTAAAATCTCCGTGCGCCTGATACATAAAATGCATGCATATAAAAATTTACCACACAATTGCAAGATTGCAACAAGTCGACAGTTTGTAAACAATAAAACCAATAGAAACATATAAAAATTTACCACACAATTACCAAAACACTTGAATCAAAACTAAACATGATTGAAACAAATCGACAGTTTGTAAACAATAAAACCAATAGAAACATAAATGTGGTCACTTATCAGTACACATGTTTGAAAATTTTTATATAACAAAAATCTAGATAAACATTAGTGTTTTAACATGATCATAAAATCCTTATAAAAAGGCATAGTTTTGGAAAATGATAAGCCTGGTTAATAAATCATAAATAGATTTGATTAAAATTAAAATAAATAACAACACTTTTTAAAAATACGTTACTTATTGGAAATTGGGTACCTTTTTCCTATGTTATGTGTAGTGAAGACTGATTAAAATATTGTTTATCATAACTACGGATAGATTAACCAAAATAATATTAAGGAAAAATAGTTTCATTTCGTTCAGTAGTCAACTACACGGAAAACTATTAATTACAAATTTTGATCGAAATAAGAAAATAAAAAAAATTAATTAAAAATGGAAAACATGGATTTTTTTAAGTGATCGCTCTACACCATTTTCTATGAGGATGAATCAGAATTCCTCAAACACATGGAAAATAGTTTGGAGTGTATGGAAAACACTCCCAGCGTAGAATGTGTTTACTGCAGTAAATACATACCGGGTGTATCCAACTACGTAATACACACAACAAACTGTCTCATTGAAAATGAGATAGAGCGAATCTCTACTCATAATGTTTCTTCATTTGAATATTCATATGATGTGCTGTTCCTTAGCGGAGAATTGATGGATGAAATATCCAACAACCAAATGGGTTTCTGGAATACAGAGGAGTGGATTCCTGAGACACCACCACCACCTCAAATCACATGTAATTTTACAGAGGATTGGATTCCTGAGACACCTACACCACCTCAAATCACATTTTAATTTTTAAATATAAGATTATAAATTTAAGTATATATATCCATCTCTTTTTAATAAATATTTATATAAAAAAATATTTTGTTGTTGTTGAATTTATTAAATTTTGGAGTATAAATTACAGAACTTCTTACGATTGATTTACTAGAATCATTAGTAAGTTTGATTGAAGCAGTTCAACACCTAAAAATAAATGGATTTTTTAAACGCATTAAACAACTCGAGAAACAATTCTGGAGAAGGCTTTACAAGAGTGGCTTATTTAAAAATCGGATATCTATATACAATAACTGGATGCAAATTAAAGGTTACGCAAATTGGTTCTAAAATGACTTTAAATTTGTTAGATGAAGATGGTAATTTCCTATGGATATTTTTACCTAAACGCCTCAGCGAGTTGTTTCCTATGAAGAACCCATTAAAAAAACTGACTGACAATAAAATTGAACAAATAATATATCGTGGTAGAGATGAATCCAAATATAATAGATCTATTCTTGAGTTTGTGAGCCAAAAAGAAAATAAAGAAAACAAATAAAAGTCAAAATTTAAAATCCATTTTGTTTTATTTAAAACACTCCCAGCGTAGAATGTGTTTAGTTCTTAAGGTTTTATTTTCAATAAAGAAATTAGTATTGTACATTCACTCAACTATTCGAGTTGTTTCTCCATATATACAAACATTTAGTACCATCCAAATCAAGTTTTAAATGAAAGAAAAATTTCAAATACATAAAAATAGTTTGAAGAATGGAAAATTTTCCAATAGTTTTTGTTGATTTGCAAGGATTTAGGGGAAATTCAAATAATTTCATACCAAAGGAAATTGCTATGGTCTTCAATACTAAAGAGTATTATAATTTCATCATAAAGCCACCCTTTGAGTTTAAATATTTATTACCAGAAAAGCAGAAACAAGTAAATTATGATTGACTAAAAATCACCATCATCTACAGTGGGAAGACGGAAATGTATCACTTGAGAGTGTATGTAAATTTAATAACGCAAATATCAATTTTCGCGTTTATGTCAAGGGTTTGGAAAAGAAAAAGTGGCTTGAGATGTTGCAGAAAAATGGATTCAATATTGAAAATATATGTTACCACAATTTAAAGCGTCTCGAAAGAGAATATCCAGATTGCATCCGTTGCAGTTTTCACAACCATGGAACTTGTGCTCTGAAGAATGCTCTTTTACTTCAGAATTTTTTAGCTCCGCCCATAAATGCAAGCTCTTTTGTAAATATAGTACCCTGATTTCCATAACAATATTGAAAATAAACTAATGCTACACCTTATCTGTTAATTTTGTTAAAAATGTTAATTCTTATATACCAGTTTATATTTTTTGGGCAACTTAGTTTAGTTTATCTCCTCAGTTGAAATGGATCATACTTATTGTGAAATAGAAAAACCAAAACTATCTAAAAGGAAACAAGATTACACACTTATCTATTATCTGGAGTACTTACTCAATTTAAAATTAAAATTAAGGTGTGGATTTTCTACAAAAAATAATTTTCAACCTCTCCTCTGGATTCATAGCAATAAAACAAATGCTGTTGGCTTTACTAGAGATGAATGGGTTCATCAGATGGCATATAAGGAATATATTCAGATGAGACTTGATCAGTACGAATTTATCGATCTATATGAAGAATTGGATCATCCAACATTAAGCAGAATTTGTTGTAAATTTAAATTCAAAAGAGGCGGACATTGTGTATTAGTTATATCACAAAATGGTCATAAGATCAAAATTGATGGTGAATCTTGGAAAAATATTATTCGAGTTGGAATTTTTTTGACGTCATTTCTGTGTTGGAATACAATATTACAGAAACAAATATCTCATTTTTATCGTACCTATTTCATACCCAGATGTGCAGAACTCAATAAAATCAGTATTTAATTATCGGATCTTGAACAATCATGCGATAAAGATGTGCAAGTGGACTTGATGCGGCTATGTTTTGAAATTAGTAAAAAAATGCCTGACAAAATAAAATCGGATATTAAAATACATAAGTTATTATTAAGAACTAAAAATAAGTAATAAATAAAGATGAGTAAACAGCAAGTTGTTAATGAAATTCATAAGTCAGTAAGAAAAAATTTTGTTAGACGTAGATTCATACAAAAGGGCTATAATGATACATGGCAAATAGATCTAGTAGAAATGATTCCATTTGCTAAAATGAATAATGGGTATAAGTATCTTTTAACTGGGATAGATACTTTTTCAAAATATGCTTTTGCATATCCAGTTAAATCAAAAAAATCTTTAGAAATTGTTACTGCCATGGTTAAAATGTTTAAACGATTAAAAACAAAACCAAAAAATATACAATCTGATCAAGGGAAAGAATTTTTAAATAAAGATTTTAAATTATTAATGGAAACAAATCATTCTAACCATTATCATACAATACCCATTTAAAAGCATCAATATGTGAACGTTTTAATAGAACTTTAAAAACATTAATGTGGAAAATGTTTAGTATGAGAGGAAACTACAAGTGGGTTGATGATAAATGTTTAGTATGAGAGGAAACTACAAGTGGGTTGATGATATTGACAGTTTAGTTTCACAATACAATAACATCTATCACCGTACAATTAAAAGGAAACCATCTGAAGTTAATAAATCTAATCAAATTCATTTGTTACACACAGTTTATAATTTTCCAAAATCATTCCCGCGTCATAAGTTTAAAAAAGGTGATCATGTCAGAATCAGCAAATATAAGGGAATTTTTTTTAAGGGCTATGAACCAAATTGGTCAACAGAAGTTTTTACTATAGATAAAGTAAATATTACCAATCCTGTGACATATTTAATTAAAGATTATAGAAATGATATAATACTAGGGTCATTTTATGAATATGAACTACAAAAGGTTAAAAACAAAGATGATTTTCTGATTGAAAAAGTTTTAAAAAGAAGGGGAAAGAAACTCTTTGTCAAATGGTTAGGTTTTGATGAATCTCATAACTCTTGGATAAATAAAAATAAATTATTAAAATAACATATAGTATTGAGAAGTATAAAAGGAGAATATGTTGTTAAATTAATTTTAATTGAATAAATTCATTTAAGAAGGTACCATACAACTGTATTAAGCTAAATGGATCGCATTTTTAAAAATTCTGAAGTCAAGTATGAAAAACTGAAATATTGTAACTGCTGTGGTAGCAACGATCACAATGAAGATAGATGTAAGAAAAAAGTGGAAGACAATAAAGTTAATGAATGGCAATGTTCAAAAAAGAATAAATAAATTATATATGAAATAAAACAAATTGTTTCAATGTTTTTTGATTTTATTTTTATTTAAATAAAAAGTACAATATTTTGTTGGAAATAGAATTAAACTTACAAAACTACATCACTTATTTTATATTGTCCCCAAGCTAATGTATCCACATTATTAGGTAAAACATATCTCTTATCATCCTTAGAGTTTAAACTTATTTTATTTACAATTTCCGTATATAATTTATGGGATCTACTGCGAATAACCCTTTGTTCACCATAAAATGTTTTTCTCTCTATTATAGATTCTTGATAATTACGGAGTTCTAATTTTTTAACAACTGATTTTTTTACTCCTTTTACTTTTTTAATAGTTTTGGTGTAATTTTCATGATCTCCTACCGTGTAAGCGTATGCTTTTGCTTTCAGACCTGCAAATTCTCTCATAATTTTACCTGAATTTTCGTCTTTCATTAAGCCCAGAACTTTTTTGTTCATAGACCTAATCCCATAAACATTGCCGGGTTTATATTCTGAAGTGTCAAATTTATCATTGTTTTTAATAATTTCGTAAATGTCTTTTTTGGAGGATATAATGAATGAATCAGTGTCCATGTAGATACATTTCAGATTTTTATCTTCTTTAACCAAAAAATTGTAATAAAAATCATACATTAAATATTTTGAGAGTTCTAATACTGTTATACCTATGTATATTGGCTTGTCATGATGTACCTCTAATTTGTTCAATTCTATACCATACAGTCCATTATCAAATACGTCTATACCAGAAAAGTTGGGTTTAGCTATAAGAGCTCTGCACCCTTCGGAATTTCTGCGATTGTCATAATTAGTAACTAATCTCACATCACGACGCTTTTCTACATTTTCCATCGTTTTACCGTATACAGCATTATTAATTAATTTAAAAAAATTCTTTTCAAATTCATTTTTTGATGTTTTACGGTGATTTGTGTTTAAGCTTATATAGGGTTCCAACCAAAAACTTTGTTTGAATTTTAAAATTTTATTAATCTTTAGAAGTATTAATCCCTGTTCTAAACACAATTGTAGGTTCTTTATATGAATTTTATAATCTTTTTTATCAGTGAGATCAGCTAATAATTTGGGGAGTTTTCCTCCAGGTGGTATTCTATTTTGCGCACAAAATGGAAGATAGTTATGAGAATTATGAATTAAGTTGGGATATTCAAGATCAACTTCTAGAATATATCCGTAAGTAGATTCATCACTATATTCGCTTACTTTGAAATTTTCAACTTCGTCATGAGATAAAAACGAAAAATCTGAAATGGGGAGTTTTTGTGACATGGCCCAACCATACAAGTTATTAGCATCTATATATGCTAAGTAATTTTCATCTTTAGCAGAATCATATTCATTCATGTACTTATTGTTAGCCTTCGAAAGTCTATAAGTGCACTGCGTAATTCCTCCTCGAATGGAAGTTTTGAGGAATGAATGTATTTCAGGATCACTTATTAATTCCATTTTAACATTTGTATATTTGAGCATAGCATTCCATGACAAAGAAGGAGCGGTAACATAGTTACATGGATCTAAACCGTAAATTTTCTTACAAACTGATCTAAAATTTTCAAAAATATCCGACAAAATAAAAACATCGCTCTTAAGATACAACAACATGTAGTCTTTAAGAGTACTACATTGAAATATATTCCAAACCTTTTTAGCAAAAGTATAGTCTTCCTCAGAACACTCCCTGTCATCTAAATGATAATAAAAATGCTCTCTGTTGGGTAAAGACTGCTCATTCAGTTTTTCAAAACTATCAACATAGTCATACGGGAAAACGCCTTTTCTATTCATAACTTCGAAATGTTCTTGTTTAGGGTATTTCTTTTGAGTATCTTAAAATCTTCTTTATTTAAGTAGCTTGCCAACTTTTCTATACTGGAATTTAAAAACCTGTTCGAATCTATAAAATTTAATGTGTATTTTATTTTATTCCCGTCTAAAAATTTTTTGGTCATTGAAATATATAGCTCCTTATTGCATGGTATAACTGAAAGATTACTACCTAATTCTGTAATAAAAAGATGGATATCATACCTACTTAAATTATGAAAGAAAATTGGTACAAAAGGTACGATAAACTTGAACTTATTTTTACAATAACTATGTATATATCCCATAAGAATCCCACTAAAGTAATTATAAAACTTATCTTTCTCACCGCTTATCTTATTACTGCATGCACAACAATTTAATTCTGCTTCTGGTGTTAATGGAACATCTATATGTGGTGCGCCTGTTTTCCAATACATGTCATATACTGCATTCATTCTATTGTAAAGATGATCCAAAAATTCTCGTACACATGTTTTTCCTGAAAAAGAGTATACAACTTAATACGGAATAAATATTTAAGACTGAATAAAAACATACCTTCAAATGAATAATATTCATCTAATTCGCCAGTATACGTATGTTTTATATAGTATGCTACTGCACACGCTTTGTGGTTTTGAATTACTGTAGCTCCTTTCCCTCTTGTTTTGTTGTATAAAAGTACAGATTCCATATCAGCATACACCACAACTGGCGGAAAAATATTTCTTTCGAAGTGTGTGAATGAAAGCATTGAACCTTGCTTTGGGTATGTTGTTGTTACTTTTGAACATTCCGTTTTGTGGCGCACGGAGTTATTGAAATAAAAATTTTGACATAAGTCACAAAATTGTCCGGGAGTATTAGAATTAACAAATTGCGTTTTCACCAATCTCTGCATATCTTTTATTAGAGAGTAATGATAGTTACCATTATTTACTAAAGTCAGCAAATTAATATGGTACTCTTTAACAGTTTTGGATTGTCTTGCAGGACCCACAACTTTAAACTTATTATTTGCTTTCTTTAATTCATAAATGTTGATGCTGAAGTTTGGGTTATTTTGTTCAAATATTTTAAGTGCCGGCAATAAATCTGGAAATGACATATTCGAAAAGTCTAGAGTTATTCTCCAAAATTTAATTTTATTGGAACTTATATCATTAATTTTATAATATATGGTACCACATAATTTTTTTTACCGGAAGCACTCCAATTGTCCTTCTTTAATGCTATTGCGGCTAAAACGCACCATTTAAAGCAGAAAGAATCACTATTTCTTACGTTTATGACAGCTTTTTTTGCTGCTATTGCTTTTGGCACCGGTATGTAATTCCCAATCGGAATACTCTCCAATTTGCATACAGTCATTCGATATATTTGAAATGGTCAATTGCCCATCCGCTATCTCTCTCCTGGAACTCACTCGCTTGTCTTTCCAACTCATTATTAAAATCTCCAATTACTTCATCAATTTCATCAATATTTCTTATACTATTGAATGAAGTTGCAAAATGTTTTAATAATGATATTGGTTCTCCTTCGGTTGAATTTTTCACGTAGAGTCCAAATAGCACCATATTCAATTTTATGAAGTCAAACTCTATTAGCCTTTCAATTAAAAGTTCTTTTACGAATATTTTTGTATCAAGCAAAAATTTTTTAATTTCAATTTCGTTTTTCAAATTACTATATTGTTTTACAACCATCGGATTTTTTAAAATAATTTCGAAAATGTTTTCCTTCAAAAATCTTTCGGAATTATCCTTATGCACATTTGTCCTCAAATGAATTTTATACTTATTTTCAAGGATATTTTTTTTGCATACTTGACAAAATATTTCTGGTACACTAACTTTTACTTTTTTTTGGCATTGGATTGATGTTAAAAATACCACGTCTTTTAGTTTTACCGACGCATTTTTGTAGAAGGTGTTGCTCCAAATTTGCTACTCCTTCAACAACAATTCCGCAATCGGAGCACTCGATTTTAATTAAATTTTCCATTTTTAATTTTTATTTTTTATTTTTTGGGTGAATATAGGAGAACCAGTAAGCTTGATGTTGACGGTACTAAATGTTTGTATCTATGGAGAACAACTCGAATAGTTGAGTGAATGTACAATACTAATTTCTTTATTGAAAATAAAACCTTAATAACTATATATAAAAATCTTAAACCTTATCTAGAACTAATAACTACACTTGCGTCTACACACAAGCAACCCCTTTTAGTGATATTATGAATTCCCCCCCAATGTGTTACATTATCTTAGAAAAACAGTAGTAAAAACATCCTAAGATAATACATATGTATGTAATTCCAATCAATTAGGGATTTCTTATAATTAAAAATACATAATTACAAATATTCTTAGAAATATCACTGTGTGTGTGTGTGTGTGTAAGGCAGGCTAAATTATATGAACTATGTTCATATTTGAATAGTCCACGATAGAACCCTCAACATATATAGTATATTTATATATATATAAAAGGTGTTTTTAGTATAAGCTAGTAAAGAGAAGAAATAACATGGCACTGAGAGCAAAAATTGAAAACTTTTTACGTAATTTTAATAGAATCATATGTTTGGATGATATGAACTTTATACTCAATTTTTTAAATCTTCTTGATATCTTTGAAAATAAAGTACTATTGGAAACTGTGCATGGAGAGCATTTTAATGATTGTCCTTGGTCTGAAGATACTTGTTTGGAAGGACCTGATACTTGCAAATGCATTGTATATAGCTTTAGAAAGCATTTTGTAATCAATCTAATAGAAAAATATATACGACATTTTAATTTAGATAAATGTATATAAGACCAAATAAAAGTTTAAAACTATAAATATGTTTTTCATTTCGTATTCAACATTTAATACTACAAGATGTTTTATCAGTTCACGCATCCATTCACAATTCTGATTAGTGGACCTTCAGGATCTGGAAAAACCACCTTTTTAAAAAATCTTATAAGTTGCAAGCAATTTTTAATAAGTTCGCCAATTACCAGAATTATTTGGTGCTACGGAGAAGAAAATGCCAAACCAAATATTAATAATATAGAATATTATAATGGGATACCAAATGATTTGGACAATGATTTAAATGAACCAGTTTTACTTATTTTAGATGATTTAATGATGGGCGCATTTAATAAGAATGTGTGTGAGCTTTTCACAAAAGGGTCTCATCACAGAAATTTCTCCGTTATTGTTGTAACTCAAAATATTTTTCATAAATCGTCTCATACAAGAGACATTTCGTTGACTCAAAAAAAATTGTTGTATTTAAAAATCCAAGGGATACATTACAGTTTCAGCATTTAGCAAGACAAATTGAACCCGGAAATTCAGTAGAATTAATGAGAATATATAAAGAAGTTACTAACAAACCTCATGGTTACTTATTGATTGACCTTACTCAAAGTATAAGCGATCTATTAAGATACAGAACAAATATCTTCAATCCAAATTTTTGTTTCTGCTATTGTGATACACTGAAAATGGTATTAAAAAAGAACTTAAAACGATTGAAGGAAAACAAGCATATGTTGTATGTTCTCAAGACGAATAACGGAAAACTACGGAAAGCAATACTTGAAAATGTTGACGATGATTTTACAAAAACTATAATTGAAATAATATTCAATACCCTAAATGGAAATACTAAACTTAAACCTAAAGATCATACAATTTTAAATAGATATAAAAAAGAACTTCGAATCATTTCAAAATCAAATGGATCTGTAAAGTCAAAAAGGAAGGTACTAATTCAAAAAGGTGGATTTTTACCTGTATTGTTATCGTCACTGTTGGGAGGCTTTATTGGAAAATTAATAGAAAATGTCTAATAAAGGAAAATTCAATAAAGTTGTATTACTACATCCAAATACTTATTATGTAATGTTAGAAGATCAATTCTCTTCTGAATTTATTACCAGAAAACTAATACCATACCTAAATGATGAGTCAATATCAGACTTCAACAAATGGATTAAAATCAAACAAGAATTAAATATGTTTATAAAAAGAAAAATTAATCCCATCAAACCATTAAGGGATAATCATAAATCGGTTTTGAAAGAAAACGAAAATCTTGTTATTAATAATACTGATCCAATGATGAATAAAAATTTGGAAAAGAATTTTGAAGTAACTGAAAACTATGATAAGTTTGAAACCCCTGAAAAATTTTCTAACTCTACACCTAAATTAAAAATAAATCAAAAAGAATTAAAATTTTTTAAAGATAACGATTTAGATGAAAAATACCTAAATATTTCCAAACGTAAATTAGAAGATAAAGATTATCCGTACTTAAAAAAGAAAAAAACAGAAACATCAGAAGAAAAAAATACAAGTGTTAAATATAAAAAGAAATTGTTATTTGATGAAACGACAACAGAAACACCATATAAAGATACAAGGCCTAAATCAAAGGGGAAACCAAACATAAAACATCCATACGATACCAGATCTGTTCAAAAAGGGGAAAGTTGGATAAAATGGAAATCACTTTACTAAGAAAATTTTAATAAAAGATTAAACAAATAAAAAATGTGTTTTATTCATATTAGATTCTTTTAACCATGAACATACCAAATAATTTTTATGTAACATTATTAAGTAATAACTCTTTAATGGTTTATGAAGATAATGTTCTTTCCGCATTTACGAATTTGGTTAATTTACCTGCAATAACTTCAAAAGAGGATTGGGAAGTTGGAGTAACTGAATTATATTTAAATGATGGATCCGCCGAGGAACCAACAATTTTATTTATCTATAGTGATATTATAAAACCAAGATGTATTGGAAACAAAAATATAAGATGTCTTCGAGTATTACCATATAAGGGACATAGCATTTGCTATGATTTTCATAATGTGGAATACTATCCTTTAGAAATATCAATAATTAACGATATTTCAATACTCATAACTAATTTAGATGGAACTCAATACAATTTCGAATCATCAACAACACCGAATTTTATAACATTACACTTTAAAATAATTAAAACACTATAAATGTAAAGAGTTTTGTAAAATGTTGTCAGATTGATAAGTCATCGTGATGGATCAAGTATATAATGCATACTACTCAAGGCAGCAGGGCGGTGGAATAAGTCATATCGGAACATTGACTCCATTGACTCCACGAGTTTTGCAGCATGGTCGCGGAATCGGTTCATTTTTTTCATCACTATTTAGAACATTAAAACCTTTAATTTTTTCTGGAGTAAATACAATTAAAAATCAAGCAATTGATACCAGTAAAGCTATATTAAATGACTTCGGTCGCAAGCCTTTACGAAATATTTTGGATGAACAAGGAAAAATTGCGTTAAATAACTTATCAGAGAAAGCTGTCAAAAAAATATATTCCAAGTTCCAACGAGGTTCAGGCAAGAGACGTATAAAACGTCGAAATAAAAAAAGAAATCGTCAGTCTCTCAAACATTCTAAAGTGGAACGCATAAGGAAGAAAAAGAAGAAAAACACCATATAAATATTAAAGACATATTTTCAAAATGAACATGTCAAAACATATAGAATGTATTAAAAGTGAATTGGATTTATTTGAACCACATCCCATTCAAACTAGTATTTTAAACACCGAAGAAGTATCCTACAATCCTATCGCAACTTTGGACAACCCCAGCTCTATAGAATTTGTGTGTCTCGGTAATGGAGATACATATCGTGATTTACCTAGCGTATACCTAAGATTAGTAATTCAACTCAAAGCAAAGGATAACTCAGATATTACAGACGATTGAATTGGAGTTGTAAATAATATTCTACATTCTCTGTTTCGAAGTGTTTCTGTCTATCTGAATAATGTTCCCGTATCCCATAGCGATAATAGCTATCACAATAAGACTTATATACAAACATTACTTAATTATGGAAGTGATGCTAGTCGAACTCATCTAACATCATCTGGATGGTATCCTGACTATTATATCGATGGGGAACTTCGAAAAGGACAAAAATAAATTATCAAGTTATTTGCACGAAGTAATAAAGTTGAGTTAATTGGACGAGTTCATGGTGATATCTTTAGTCAGCCTAAATTACTTTTAAATAATGTAGACTTACGTATTGTATTTAATTTGGAGAAATCATCATTTTAAATGATGGATCCCGATTCAACTGGTGCTGAATTGAAAATTTTTGAGGCTCAATTATATATGAATCACATTACTGTTAATCCGGGGATATTACTAGCTCACCATAAAATGTTGCAGGAAAAACCAGCCATATATCCATTAAATAGAACTGAAATTAAATCGTTTACCATGTATCCTGGAAATCATAGTTTATCTATTGATAATGTAGTAATTGGTCAATTACCTACATTTTTGGCATTTTGTATGGTTGGGAATGTTGCATACTCAGGGAATATAAAAATGGATCCATTTGAGTTTAAACATTTTTATTTACAAACACTAAATTTGTCAGTAAATGGTATTCAAATTCCATCACAAGCATTAGAATTTGATTATTCCGGTGTAACCCATAGAAGTACGAGAGCATACAATATGTTATTTAAAGCTATTGGAATAAAGAATTCCGATAGAGGAATTCATATAAATAAACAATGATTTGATAATGGTTCATTCATTTTGGGGTTTGATCTTTCACCTGATCATTCTAATAACAATTTATGTGCAAAGATTTTAAGCAAGGAAATGTACGCATTGAAGGAAAATTCACGCGAGCTTTGTTGGAACCAGTGACATGTCTTGTTTATTGTGAATATGATTCTATGATTGAAATTGATAAAAATAGAAACGTTAAAATAACTTTATAAAAATGAAAAAGCGCTTTTAAAAAACAAAGCTACCCGAAAGTATTTCCAAGGTGTTTTTCCTTCAGATAAACTTCCAAAACGTATACCTAAGCGTCCAGCTATCTTTATTGCTAATACAGATCCATCATACAAAACAGGGCAGCATTGGATTGCATTTTATTTTGACGTTTATAATAATGCTGAGTTTTTTGATTCTTATGGATAACAGTTCTTAAATTTAGAATTTCTAAAATTTTTAGAAAATAACAGCAAAAACTTTAAAATCAATAAACAGCAACTACAGGGATATTTTTCAAAGACTTGTGGTCATTATTGCTTACTTTATAGTTTATATAAATCACAGCAAAAAAGTTTGAAACTATTTTTAAGTCAATTTAGAAAAACTGATTACAATTTTAATGATAAAAAAGTAGTTCAACAATGTAAAAAATATTACCCGTTGTAAAAGATAAGTTATTGATATATTTACATATTAAATAAAACAAAATGGATTTTAAATTTTGACTTTTATTTGTTTTCTTTATTTTCTCTTTGGCTCACAAACTATAAATATATATTAATATATATATATATATATATATATATATATATATATATATATATATAGGTATATATATATATATAGGTATATATATATCTATTTATATATATATATAAAATTATAATCTTATATTTACAAAAAAAAAAAAAAAATAAATAAAATTTATTAATATTTTTATATAGAACTAGCTGGACCCGGCAAACGTTGTTTTGCCCTCAATGAATTTTTATTTTAGTTAGAATCTGTATATACCTATATAAAATGTGTGACGAAGATCTCCAGATAATAAAATGAGAGCTTCACCAAAAAATCTTTCATTGCCTTTCAAATCTTTTATCAAATCAAATCACAATGTTTGTGAGCCATGGTACATTCATCCCAAATAAAAATACTGCATTTTTGCAGAACTTTTGCCATACCGGAATGTTTTTTGATATTACAGACGGCATTCTCATTTTTTTGTACGTTTAACGGTGATTTGAGTGCTGAATGAGCTGTGCGGCCACCATGCAATAATGTAGCGGCTTTTTCCTTCTTTTTCGTTAGAATATTTATATATAAAAACGTTTGTGAGTTTATTTATTAAAATTTATATAAATTTGACAACTCATTATTTTTCGAACGACAGCGCCATCTACCGGGTCCAATAAAAAAATGTTTCTAACATACATATATGTACATTCTTAGTTTCATTAAAATCACACCATAAATAAGAATATTCGAAATAACTTTACCCAGCGCCACCTATCGGGTCCATTTATACATACAAAAATTTCTTATGACGAAACATACGTTCATTCTGAATTGCAGTCAAATCGCGCTGAAAGTAAAAATTTTTGTTTTTAACTTGACCCCAATGCCAGCTAGAGGGTTAAAACTAAAAAAAAACACAAAAGAGCTCGAACCGAACCTATGCTGGAAATCCTACCTCGACAGCTCTTATGGTTCCGGAGATCATTCGTTACAATCGAATGCATCAACGTTTTTATATATACGCCACGCCCCTTTGCCCACTAACAACTTTATATAGCTAAGGTCTTATTATTTCGCAAAAATATCCTTTTGTGAAAATTTCATGACGATCCTTCCAGTAGTTTAGAAGATATTACGATTTTTTATTTTTCTAAAAAGGGGCGTGGTCCCGCCTACTTTTCTTCTTGTATGTATTTCTATTCATGCTAATACCATATGTACCAAATATGACTGCTGTAGGTAAAAAAATTCCCGTGATATGACTTTTTCAAATTTTTGGTTATATGGGCGTGGCACCGCCCCTTTGTCCAATCAAAAATTTATATAGCATATTAT
This sequence comes from Cordilura impudica, assembly GCA_963682025.1. NCBI lineage: Eukaryota > Metazoa > Arthropoda > Insecta > Diptera > Scathophagidae > Cordilura > Cordilura impudica. The sequence continues at coordinate 19,751,313 of OY821522.1, read as the reverse complement.
TCCTTTCAGAGTCACAGTAACACGCTCTGAAAATTTCAGGAAGATCGGTTCTTTGGTTTGGCCTCCTATAAAGCACAAACAAACACACATTCATTTTTATATATATAGATAGATTGAAAGCAGATTAATTATGATTTAAGATAAAATGGGGCGAAAAAGGGGGACTTGGTAATAAAAAAATGTATGGCTACCTTACCTGTAGATAAAAAGTGTATAAAACTTTAGATAAATACATATTACAAAAAAATTATTTTGTATAGCAAACATTGTTAGTGGTATAAGTAAAAAAAAAGGGGGCGGTGAAATGGGCGTGGTTCATAGTTATATGGCGACGTTAACAGTATTAAGAGCAATATACTACCAAATAAAAAAATCCGTTGGAAGGAACAAATTTGTACAGAGAAAAAAAAGTTTAAAACTTTCAAACAAAATTTAGCGTGAAAAGGGGCGTGAAAGGGGGCGTGGCGTAAGAAATGTTTATTTCTACCTCGCCTGGAGTATAATGTGTATACAATTTGAAGTAAATCTGTTAAAAACTATATGGGAGCAATTACATAATTTTAAAAAAGTGGGCGTAAAAGTGGGCGTGGTCAAAAAAAAGTACCCTATTAATCATGCCAGAGTCCCAGTTAAATGCTGTGAAAATTTCAGGAAGATCAGTCCAGAGGTTTGGTCTCCTATAAGGTACACACAAACAAACAAACAAACAAAAAAACAAACACACATTCAATTTTATATATATAGATTTTCTATATATAAATTAAATTTCTTTATGAATTTTAGTTTAAAAAAATTAATTGTTGTGCGCTGATGGCGACACAACAACCGTCTTTATTTGTAATTCAAAATAAAAAGCAATGATTTTCTTAAAACTACCCTAATTTATAATAACAGGTTTGCTGATCACGCCATTTATTCACGCTGTTTTCATTCTGCCGCTCGTGCAATGCTGTTCAATGTTGTTGGTGTGAATTTACTACCTTGCAGAATTTCTGTGTTGCGCGTGCAATAGTATTATTGTAAAATGAGCTGCTTTATTCGTTGGCATGTGCAATGCCGTTCAATATTGTTGGTGGGAAAATACTACCTTGCAGAATTACTGTATTTTGGTAATCGCGCCGGATGCGCGTGCAACGGTATTGTTGTGAAATAACTGTTTGTTTGTTTTGCAGAAGACGCAACGTCAGCTTGAGAACTAATTTTGGCATTTTTTAATGTGTGTTGTTGTTGTTAGCGAAATATTTATTTTAAATTTATTTTAAATGTATTTTGTGTTAACTCCTCCCTCCTTAAATGCAGTCGTCCCGATTGCTTAAAATGTGTGGATGTCAAAAATGGTGGAATTCTTTTTCCTAATTTTTTCCTCTGTAGATTTTACAACAATTGGATGTTCTGGTTGGGCTTCTTTCGTTTCTATTATTTCATCTTCTTTTTTTGTTTTCTTCTTCTTAGAAATCCAAGCGATAATAACACAAACGGATACAATGATGATGAGGCTTGATGTTAGTAGAAAGTTATTTTTGTTTTCCAGTGTTTCCAATCTTTTGATGTTTCCCATATTCAATTTTTGGAGTCTTTGCAGTGATATGATTTCTTCGGTTTTGCTATTCCATGCTTTTGGTTGTAATGAAGCTGGAAGAGGTTTGTTGCCACTTATTTCTTTTGAATAGTATTCTCGACCCTCAATGTTGACTGTTGTGTTGAAATATTTGACCAAATAAGTTCCATTTAATGCTATTTCTTCTTCGTTCACTTTAATTTTCCCAATGTATTGATTCAGCAGTAGTAAGTCGCTTCCGATTTCTTCTATTGCTGGGACGTGCTCGTTGTTAACCTGTGTGCAGCTACCTATTTTATTTCTAAATAAAGTAGTTATACAAAATTTATCACTTAATTCTACAAGCTTATCTCTATTACATATTGTTAAATCGTTGTAGCTTTTGCAGCTTTCTTTGATGGCGAATAATTTATTATTACAATCTAAAATTTTGCCATATTCAATTTTATCAATAATATTTCCAATTTTTACTGGCTTTGCTAAGAAAATTTTACAGATATCATTTTGGGCAATGGGAATACTTAAAATATATAAAATTTCTTTGTTATTTGTCACAATCTTTACGCTTCCAAATGATAACAATTCATCTACATTAAAAATAGGAATACTATAATTTCTTAAAACATGATTTCAATTTTCAATTTCGGTTTTTGACAAGATAAATGAGTTTACAATATTTACTTTAGCCCATTGTATTGCATATTCAATATTTTGTAATTCTTTTTCAATTAATGTTAATTTGTGTTCTAATGTATTTGCCAGTTCATTATTCCAATCTTCCCGCTTTACTTTTAATATCTGATTTGTAATGTTTGAAATATCTTGTAATCTGCTAGTTGTAAGTTCGTTTATAATCATTTGTCTGTTGTTATTTTCTAATACATTTTTAATTTTCTGATTTAAAATTTCAAAATCATGGCTGTCTGGAGTCCCAGCAACCCATTTCCATGCGCTACCAATAAAATCAATAGATCTTCTCCTTACGTGTGGACTTAACCGATTAAGGAGTCCATTAATATCGGAGACTTGTTGTTTTAAAAACGGACGGAGCGGATGACTATATGTAATATTAGTGTTCAATGTAGATTCAATGTCCTGTGATAAAATTCTATATTGTTCTAAGTCGATAGAATGTATAACTTTAAAGGTGCCGTTCTGTTTTTTTGCGATCCCATTCTGAATGGTTATTAATCTCGCATTAGAGTAGTCAAGTATATTAAAATCCGCAAGGACGGTACCAATTAGTAATCTGTAAAAAGAAGATAAATGGGATGTAAATAAAAAAAAAATTGTCAATTTCTAATGTGACTCTTGTGAATAATGCGGCCACTTTCCGTAACTATAGTTGTATTACGGTTTTCTTTCACTATCTCTTCCTTAAACCGATTAGAAAGTTTTGTCCCTAATCTTTTATTTGTCCTAACGTAGACTAGCTGACCAGGTACGTATTCTTTAATTGGTTTTTTATTTTTATTATGGTAAGTCAAGTCATTTTCCTGTTTGCGCTTTAGTCGGTCAACGTTAGATAATCTAGTTATTTCTATATCTTGGGGTGAAAAGTCAATCGTTCGACCAAAATAAAGATCTACAGGTTTCTTTTTTGTCGTTGAATGAATGGTATGGTTATATTCATTTACAGCTCTTTCCAAAAGTTCTTCGAAATTTCTAGATGTCCCATCACTTTTAAGGCATCTCATTATCTCCGCTAAGGTTGAATGGAAGCGTTCTATCTGTCCGTTCGCTTCGCTTCGATAAGATGGAGTTGTGAAAACGTTTATTTTCAAATCGTCTTTCATCATGAATAGGATTGAAGCTGAATTCAGAGAAGGTTCGTTGTCCATGACAATATTTTTCGGTACCCCATAAGAAAATAGTATTTCCCTAAGAGGTCTCCTAACATCTTCTGTCGATCGTCCCTTTAGTAATTTTGTCTGGACATACTTTGAAAATTTGTCAATCGATGTTAGTACCAATTTTTTGTCTGTGGAAAAAATGTCAAGGTGGACTGTGTGGCCTGGATGAGTTGGTATAGGTGTCTCTTTCAACTCAGGCGTATTTGGGTGTCTCTCATACTTATTTTTCTTACAAGTCGAACATAGTTTTATGACCCTTTTAATTTTATTTGCCATTCCTGGAAAATAATATTTTTCCATAATTTGCAATCTGTTTTCTTTCTCATTGCGATGAGCCCTATTATGTGTTTCCACAATTATATTTTCTTGATCGTGTTCTGACGTTATGTCATCAACTACCAATTGTGTAAATCGACATTTATAACTCGAAAAGTGGTCTGGATAAATTGTTTGAATTTTCCCCATTATTGGTTCAGGAGTTTTTATACCATTAATAACGGACGGATTTAGATACTTTTTTAGAATTTCTGTAAGTCTTTGTTCATCATAGTTAGGTTCGCTTATAAGGTGTCGATGATAGCCTGGGAATATGATTTTAAATTGGTAAGTGGGTGTTTCACCTATGGAAAGAAAAATTTGGTTCTTAAATACGGTTATTGGGGTTTCCATGCTCGGAATAAGATCTTGTGGAGAGCTGTCACTGCTGTGCACCGTGCCTGATAAAGAATTTATTCCAGTCGCTGGAGGTCTAGAAAGCGCGTCTGCTACTACATTACTTCTACCAGGTTTAAATTTCATTTCATAATTGTATTCTTCTAAAATAGCTTTCCATCTTTTCATTTTACTATTATTATTTTTTGTGCTAAGTGCATATGTCAGCGGTTGATGATCTGTAAAGATGACAACTTTAGCTGGCCCATACAAGTAATTCCTAAGGTTTCCTAATGCCAATATTATAGCACGCATTCCTTTTCATTGGCTGCGTAATTTTCTTCTGCTTCTGACAGAGTTCTAGATATGAATGCTATTGGCTGATCATTCTGACTTAAGACGGCTCCTAGTGCTACATTAGAAGCGTCAGTTGTCAATTGAAATTCTTTTTTAAAGTCTGGATATGCGAGAATTACTTCTCTAGAAACTAAGGCATTTTTTAATGAATCGATGGCGTTTTTGGCTTCATTATCCATTTGAATTTTCCTACGGTTTGATTCAGATTTGGAAATCGTACCTGCATCTCCTCGCAATAATTTAGTTAAAGGTTTTGCTAAGTCTGCGTAACCTTTTATAAACCTTCTATAATATCCTGAAAGGCCTAGAAAGGACCGGGGCTCTTTTAGTGTGGTAGGATAAGCAAAATTTACTATTGCTTCGACCTTTTTGGGGTTTGCTTTTACTCCATTGTAAGAAACAATGAATCCCAAGAATTCTACCTCCTCTTTAAAGAATTCACACTTGTCCAACTGGACTTTCATATTAGCAGCATTAAGTGTTTCAAAAATTTCATTCAAGTGTTTAAAATGTGATTTTTCGTCTTTACTAAAGATAATTATATCGTCAATATAAACGTAGCATGTTTTGCCAATTTGTTCCCTGAGGATATCGTCCAGCGTCCTCTGAAATATGGACGGTGCGTTTTTCAACCCAAATGGGAGTCTTGTAAATTCATATTTACCATTATTAACTGAAAAAGCCGTTTTCTCTATATCCTCTTCTCTAAGAGGTATTTGATGAAATCCACTCTTTAAGTCTATTACAGTAAAATATTTATTACCTCCTAAATGTGAGAGAACTTCATTTATCTCGGGAATGGGATATCTATCTGGTATTGTAATCGAATTTAATTTTCTGAAATCTATGACCAGTCTATATTTTTGTCTACCTGAAGCATCTTGTTTCTTTGATACAATCCATATAGGCGAGTTATAAGGCGAACGTGATGGTGTTATTATCCCATCCTTTAATAATTTATTAATTTCCTCTTCAACTACTGCTTTCATGGCCATTGGGTAAGGGTAATTTCTGGTATAAGTTGGTATGTCCGTGGAAGTACGTATATCACCAACAACTCTTGTTGTATAGGTGAGTCTTTCGTCAGGATCTGCAAATAGACTTTTATGGTGACTTACAATGTTTTCGAGAGACCTTTTTTGATTTTCAGAAAGGTGTTCCATCCTAATTTCTATATTGTTGACATCTTGGGAAATGTATTGGAATATTGGAATATTTATTCCCCCTTTTACCGTGAAATAATTCTTTGAAGTGTAAATCACGGCTGATAATTCTTTTAAACTATCGTTGCCTAATATCCCATCGAAGGTTCTTAATCCTGGTAAGATAAAAAACTTTATGGGGACATCATTGATGCCAAACATATTTAAAAGAACATAATGCGTAATTTCTACATTTCCTGCAATAGATTTTGCACTAAATTTTTCCTGATTAGGTCTATGGTTTGTGACTAAATTAGGTTTTATATAATTCTTATTACTACCGGTATCTAAAAGGAATTTGAGAGTTTGTCCGTTCCTCGTTCTAACTTGAAAGTATGGTAACGAGGAACTATTTAACCAAAAAAATTAAGATCGTTTAGTAAATCTTCTTGTGCATAATCTGTTGTTATGGAATGATTTTTCTCGGTTTCGAGATCTTCAGGTGAATGCTCGAACATCTCAAGTCCGCTGTTGGTAAATTCCTTATAATATTCGTCCATTTCTGTTATCCCCCCAACTGCGCCTTCTTCTTGGGCATATTCATAATCTAGTGGAACCTGGTCTAATTGCCGCTGAGTTGCCTCATTGTTGGTTACCACATGAAAATTCCTTTGGAGTTTGTTGATTGGACCTTGAAATGAGCCCCCAGCTGGTCTCTTAGAAACTTGGTTAACTGGTGGTCTGTTCATATAATTAATGTGCCTTGATTGGATAGACCTATCCACGTCCATAGGTTCTACTCTAGGAGTTGGTTTTTGATAATTCGGTGTTAAATATTGGGGTTTATTATATTGGTTCGAAAAACCGATTTGGTTTCCTTGATTAAATTGTGGTCTTGGGCTAAAATTTTGATAACCGGTTGGCCTAAAAATTGTGTTACGAGTATAATTTGGATTATAATTTGGTATAGGACCATTACGGGGTGGCAATGGTGGTCTGTTATTTGTCATACCACCAACGTAAGCGAGCTCAGGAAAGAATTTCTGTCGATTTCCAAAAAATGAATTGGTTACTCCAATTCTGTCTTTCTGGATATTACCTCTAGATATTTGTCCATGAGCGTAATTCATACGAAATGTCATATTATCCAATTTTAAACAAATATCCGAATAGTGCATCATTAGACATTTCTTCATTCGAGGCCAATCTAAGGGTGTTCTATACGATTCTAATGCAGTATCTGCATTCCCAGTAATTTTCGTCCTTATAGTATGTAAAATTGCATAATATCGTCCTGTTCCTTTAAGGCTGGAGTATAGGTCTAACACTCTGTCGACGGATTTTCGCCAGGAGTTGAACTCACCTGGTTTTCCAGAAAATTCCCTAAGTGATTTTATTATGTCTGGGACTTTGTCTAATTCTCCTAATTCTGTCGTAACTGCACCTATGGGTTGGTCAAAACCCTCGTCTGAGAGATAATCTGAAGGCGTTTTCAAAGCTTCGTTAATTATTTCAATAATCTGGTTCCTCTGAATTTCATTTAGTCCAGTTACGTTTCTGGCTGTTGTCCCACTTGTAGACACTGACAGTGTCCTACTCAGTCTGTCCGAGAGTTGTTCAATTGTTTCGTCAGGCATTTTGTTTCAAGGAGAAAATTGGATTGTTAAATTTGAAAATCAGGTCTTATTATTTTTATTATTTTTTTTAAATACACTGAACAATTTTTACGTAAAATTTTTTAAAGGATTAAAATTTAATTTTGTTAACAAAAAAAATACAGTAGAAATTTGTATTGTTAAAGTAAATTTAAAAATCAGGTCTTATTATTTTCAAAAAAAAAATACAACTAGGACTTTATACGCAAATTTTTAGAGGTTAAAATTTAATTATTATTATCAAAAATAGAATGAAAAAAAATTCTTTGTAGATTATTAAAATTTAATTTGGTCACTATTTTTCTTTTCTTCTCTTATTTTATAAAAGATATTTTATATAGAATTATTCTTACATTAATAACAGCATCTCGTACTTTGATGATTACTGGAGCTTACTCTGGTAGTGTTCAGCTTTCTCGAACTTCGATGATTACACGAACTTAATTAGTTGATGAATTTTCAGCTATTATTTTAATTAGATTTTTCTTTCTAGTCTTTTAAAAAAAAAATTTTTTGTTTTAATTTGCTGTCTTTTGAAAAAATTTTATTTTGTTTAATATTATAAATTATTTTTATTGTTCACTTATATAACAAAATAATTTTAGTGCTTGGTTAATAGTAATTTTTATTTTTACTTTTAATTTGGAGTTCACTTTTTATTATTTTTTCTTAGTAGTTACTAATTTTCTAATTTTTTTTTTTTTAATAGTTAGTTTTTTTTTCACCTTTTCTATAGTTTAGTTTACGCAATATTTTTGTTTTTATTTATCAAATAGTTTTTTACTTTATTTTTGAAGTTTTTTCTTTTTTAAGCTCTTAAAAATTTTTCTATTTGCTACAGTCACTGTTTCCACTTATGTTTTTCCTTATTCTTTTTATTTATTTTGTTTTAGGTATTTATTTAATTTTCACTTTTCTTTAATTAAAAATTTTACTGTCACTTATTATTTTTAAATTCGAAAATATTTATTTTAGTTACTATTATTTATTATTTTTTACTGTTCATTCATTTAGAAAATTTTTCTTATTTTGTAAAACTTATAATTACTTCACTACGCGAATTTTACAACGCGTGCTTACCGAGCTGCGACTTAACGTACGCTCCCTTTTGTCCTTTTGAACTACTAGGGCACTTGGTAAGGCTTGACTTTTTTTTTTGAATGTACCGGAGGACCTTTATCCTGCAGGTCCCTGCTCGGGCGCCAATTAAATTTCTTTATGAATTTTAGTTTAAAAAAATTAATTGTTGTGCGCTGATGGCGACACAACAACCGTCTTTATTTGTAATTCAAAATAAAAAGCAATGATTTTCTTAAAACTACCCTAATTTATAATAACAGGTTTGCTGATCACGCCATTTATTCACGCTGTTGTCATTCTGCCGCTCGTGCAATGCTGTTCAATGTTGTTGGTGTGAATTTACTACCTTGCAGAATTTCTGTGTTGCGCGTGCAATGGTATTATTGTAAAATGAGCTGCTTTATTCGTTGGCATGTGCAATGCCGTTCAATATTGTTGGTGGGAAAATACTACCTTGCAGAATTACTGTATTTTGGTAATCGCGCCGGATGCGCGTGCAACGGTATTGTTGTGAAATAACTGTTTGTTTGTTTTGCAGAAGACGCAACGTCAGCTTGAGAACTAATTTTGGTATTTTTTAATGTGTGTTGTTGTTGTTAGCGAAATATTTATTTTAAATGTATTTTAAATGTATTTTGTGTTAACTTGTATTGTTTATCAAACTTTCATTTTGACGGTAGGCTTGTACTAAAAATAAGTTATCAGATAAGTCATCTTGTGAGTCCCATTAATTATATGTGATTTGAGGTGGTGGTGGTGTTTCAGGTGTCTCAGGAATCCAATCCTCTATATTCAAGAAACCCATTTGGTTGGTGGGTATTTCATCAATCAATTCTCCGCTAAGGAACAGCATATCATACGAATTTTTATATGAAGAAACATCAGGAGTATCAAATGAAGAAACATTATGAGTAGAGATTCGCTCTATCTCATTTTCAATGAGACAGTTTGTTGTGTGTATTACGTAGTTGGATACACCCGGTATGTATTTACTGCAGTAAACACATTCTACGCTGGGAGTGTTTTCCATACACTCCAAACTATTTTCCATGTGTTTGAGGAATTCTGATTCATCCTCATGGAAAATGGTGCAGAGCGAGCGGGTCTTGCCCTCAAGTTAGTTAGTATAGACGTCAACCAAACAGCGCCATCTAACGGTGGCGAACATGAAAAATTCCTGGTTCTCCTATATCTTATCTACTCTCTTCCAATGAATCAAGACTCATGACTAACTGTAAAACAAAAAAAAATAAAACTGTACACCTCGTGGCAAAAAAAATCTGCTAAACACTCGAGCTCAAAGAGCCTTTACGTTGGGCGCCATATATGTTACGCGTCGTTTTCACTACGTTAGAAAATACAAAAAAAAATCAAATGGCATGGCATGATGTAATTTTATCCCCCCCGGCTAGCTTCTCGGGTTGGCAATTCTATGACCCCGTATCCCTAACGCGTAAGCATATAGCTAAACTCCCATGGCGAATAACCATGAGTTTAGCAAAATACGAAAAATTAAAAAAACTGCTTTTTCGAATGTTTTTAGGATTTCTCTACCACGAAATGTTTCCTGTTGTGATCATTCAACCCACCCACCATTACCTACCTTTCATCCCTACATTCCTTTTGATTATTTAATTTAATGCTTCATTTTTTTTTTCTTAACTTATATTATTTATTTAAAAAAAATTTCTTTCTCCATTTTTACATCTACCACTTATGTTTGCATTATCAAATTACACTTATGTAGACTTTTATTTAAATATAGGTATCAGCGTGAAAGTTATTCTGGTGACTATAGTGATCTTACTATTCTAAAAAAATTTTCTTATTCAAAATCTTAATTTCTAATCTAAAATTAGGGACAATTTTATTATAACCATGTAAGCAAAAAAAAATCAATTATGGATAAGGGAATAATAATAACAGTTTGTAAAGAAAATTTATTTATACTTAACGACGTCTAATTTTTTGTGTTGCTGTTGGTCGCTGCTACTCTGTCGCTGGGGTTGTGCTTTGGGGCTGACGCTGCAATCCCGTAGCCATGGCTGCAATATTGATGGTATTTGGCGTTGTTGCTTATTTCGTTTTTCATCTGATTGTACAAAATTTTAAATTCGTAATTTTCTTTCGATTTTCATTTCAGATTTATGTTTCTACAATTTATAATTTACATTTTTAGATTTTCTCGTTTTCAAAATTTACACTTGTTTAGTTTTTCTTGTCAGGTTTATGCTAGATGGTTTTACAGTTCATAGTACACATTTCTTTAGTTTTTAATATTTAACAAAATCTTTACTTATATTTAGTTTTCGGAATTTAACAAAATCTTAACTTTTCCTTATAAATTTTGCTTTTTCTTATTTTTTTGATTTTACACATTATACTTTCAGTTTTCCATAATTCTCTGGTAATCTTTTTCTTAAATTCAAGTTTTACATTTCTCTCTCCTTTCAGCTTAACATAGTTTATTCAGTTTTTTAATTATGATATAACTTTTACGCTTTTTCTTTTCAGGTCTTTGATTACAATCCTTTTTTTTTTTTTCTTTCTTTTGACATAGCTTTTATTTTATTTGAAACATAAATTTTAACTTAAATGGTGCGTGGTAGAGAAGAAGAAAGCATATATTTCAAAAATTCATAACTGCACTGTATTCTTAATCGGACCGGTTTCTGGCATTTCAGCCTTCATCAGCGATTTATTGAACATTGTGATAATTGTTATGTTTTAATTGAATAGGTTGTTTCTATATGAAAATTTTTTCTACTTAGGGCGGCCGTGAGGTTTTGAACCGTGAACTTCACATACACTCGTACTTGCACTTTTTGGTCAGCGCTTTAACACACTCACCTAAAGTCAGGCCTACGAGCAGTGTGGTTAGTTTTCAGTTTTCGTACCATACAGCTTTACTTTGTATTAATTTCAGAAGATACAACTCTGTCCAAACAAACAATCGTTATTTTTGAATTTTGAATATTTTTTTTTTTTTTTTGCATTTATACTTCTAATTTCCACTATTCTCAGTTTTCGTAAGAGTTGTCATATGTGATGTACGGTTTTTGTACATACCTACATATGCACTTTACATATATTTGAGATGACGCTGTGAAGCGAAGAAAATTTTTTTGTTTTGTTAGATTTATAGTCATTTTTCAGACATATTGCAATTACTACTGTAATTAACAAAAACCATTTAAACAAAATTTAAAAAAAATTGCATATTAATTACAGTAGTAATTGCAATATGTCTGAAAAATGACTATAAATCTAACAAAACATAAATTTTAACTTTCACGTTTTTACTTTTAGGTCTTTAATTAAAATTTTGTCTTATTTCTTTTCAGCTTTTATTTTACTTTTGACATAGCTTTTATTTTATTTGAAACATAAATTTTAACTTTCACGTTTTTACTTTTAGGTCTTTAATTAAAATTTTGTCTAACTTTTTTTCTAGCATTAAACTTATTAAATTTTAAGTTTTCAATATTTTTTTTTGTTTTCAATAGCATGATTTATTCTTTAACTATCAAACGCGAACTCTTCAACTTTTAACTGCTAACTAACTGACCCCACGCAATGTTGCCCTTTTTAAACTCTCAACTTATCTCGCGTTTCTTCTGTCTTTCTCCGTTAATGTTAAGGTGTCATCTTATGATTGGTCAATTTTGGTAACGGTACTATCATGTCATCATATATATGAAAAAAAAAAACATACGCGATGACTGACTAAGACAAAACTCGATAGCATGGTAGCATTTTTATCCAGTAATCGAGCTGCCAGATCCATGGTTGTATAAAAGGGACATAAAACAAATCCTTAACAAATATTCGTTTATTTTAAGTCTATATGTTTCTATTGAATTATTCCAATATATTTTTTTTTTCTAATTAAGTTAACTTATTACCAATTTTAATACCACTTTTCAGACTTTAATATTTATTTACTAAATTTGTTATAACATCAGACCAACTTTTTATTTTTTTTTTCAAATATTAACGATCAAATCTTTATTTTTTTCAAATATTAAAGATTTTCAATAAATTTTTTTATTTGCTTTTATATTTTTAATTTCAGTTATATTTAAACTGAAAGATTTTAGTTCAAGTTTTTAAATTTTTAGTTTTTAATTTTTAGTGTAATTTATTATTCAGTTAGTTCCTATAGTTGTTTTTCATTAATATTTTAGATTTTCATTCTTTTTTATTATTGTTTTATTTTAGAGTTTTATAAATGGTTGTAATAACTACAATCGTTTATATAATTAATTTTATGCTTTTTTATATTTTTAGTCTTTATATTTTTAATTTTCAATTTTTACTTCAGTTTTAATTTTTAAATTTTTTTAGTTATTTAGTTTTTTAATTTTTGTTTTTAAATTTTTGGTTTATAGTTTTTTAGTTTGCGATTTTTCAATTTAAAATTTTTGGTTTTTAGTTTTTATATTTGCTGTTCAATTTTTTAATTTAAGTTTTTAGTTTTTAGTTTTTAGGTTTTCAATTTTTAATTTAAGTTTTTAGTTTTTAATTTTTGATTTTAATTTTTATCTTTTAATTTTTAGTTTATTTTATGAAATATTCTTTAAATACTTATATACTTTGAGTTAATTTTGATTAAATATACAAAATTAGGAACGTGAATCAAAAATTCTTACAATTATTATTCCAAACAATATCAGAGATTAATTTAAGGATGTTGTATATTTCTTTCAAGGTCGTGTTTTTTCTTACTGAATATTCATATATAACTTATACAAATAATCTTTCTTAAATGGTTTTTAGCAAGTTTTTAATACCATTTTTTCCATCCAAATTATAAAAGTTTCGTACAAAATATCTACAAAATTAATTAAATTTACTAAAATTTAAACATATTTCTATAATAATTTATTGAAATATTGAACACTTACTATATTTTTATAGATTTTTATTTTTTCTTATTGACAAATTTAATATGAAGTTCTTTTGTATAGTTTTTCTTTACACATATGAAAATAAATCCAGTTGCAATTATTTCGATAATTTTTATGAATGCATTATAAATTATTTTAAAAAAATTTACATTTACAAAATTAAAAATACCTTCAAGTGACTAATATTATGGAAATATTTCTATAACAATAAATTTTAAAGTTCTTCTTACATCGAAAGCGTTGAAAAACTTACCAAAATTACTTAATGTTTCTTAAAATCTTGAAATAATTAGCTCATTTATAATTAATATCTAGTTATTATGAAAAGAGGTTTCTTTTTTAAAAAAAGAAACTTTGAAAATTTACTAAGGAAAGGTAAATTTTTAAGAAAAATTACTTAGGAAAGGTAAATTTTTATGAAAATTTACAAAGGAAAGGTAACTTTTTTAGAAAATTTAGTAAGGAAAAGGTAAATTTTTTAGAAAATTTACTAAGGAAAAGGTAAATTTCCTGAATTTTTGCGAAAATTTACTACGGAAAGGTAAATTTTTAAGAAAATTTACTAAGGAAAGGTAAATTTTTTAGAAAATTTACTAAGGAAAAGGTAAATTTTCAGAATTTTTAGTAAAATTTACTAAGGAAAAGAAAATTTTGAAGAAAATTTACTAAGGAAAAGGTAAATTATCAGAATTTTTGAGAAAATTTACTAAGGAAAGGTAAATTTTTATTAAGGAAAAGGTAAATTTTAAGAATTTTTGAGAAAGTTTACTAAGGAAAGGTAAATTGTTAAGAAAATTTAGTAAGGAGAGGTAAGTTTTTAAGAAAATGTACTAAGGAAAAGATAAATTTTCAGAATTTTTGAGAAAATTTACTAAGGAAAGGTAAATTTTTAAGAAACTTTACTAAGGAAAGTTACATTTTTAAGAAAATTTATTAAGGAAAAAGTAAATTTTCAGAATTTTTGAGAAAATTTACTAAGGAAAAGTAAATTTTTAAGAAAATTTACTAAGGGAAGGTAAATTTTTATGAAAATTTACTAAGGAAAGGTAAATTTTTAAGAAAAATTACTAAGGAAAGGTAAATTTATAAGAAAAATTACTGAGGAAAAGTAAATTTTTATGAAAATTTACTAATTTTTATGAAAATTTACTAAGGAAATGAAAATTTTTATGAAAATTTACTAAGGAAAAGGTAAATTTTCAGAATTTTTGAGAAAATTCACTAAGGAAAAGTTAATTTTTAAGAAAATTTACCAAGGAAAAGGTAAATTTTCAGAATTTTTGAGAAAATTTACTAAGGAAAGGTAAATTTTTAAGAAAATTTACTAAGGAAAGGTAAATATTTAAGAAAATTTACTAAGGATAAGGTAAATTTTCAGAATTTTTTGAAAAATTTACTAAGGAAAGGTAACTTTTTAAGGAAATTTACAAAGGAAAAGGTAAATTTTCAGAATTTTTGAGAAAATTTACTAACGAAAGGTAAATTTATAAGAAAATTAAAATTTTTTTTAAATCATTAGTCATTTATTGTTCGGTTTAAGATCATGTATATATTTTTCTAATGAAAGAAAGATAATAATTTTTGTAATGTAAGAGAAATATTAGAAAAAAATTGAAGACAGCGGTAGATGGAGTAGCTACTTTCGAACAAAGCGACTTGTTCATCGTCAGCATCCTTCTGCCTATTACTTCAACTCATGCTTAATCAACTATTTAACTCAACATTTGAAAGAAAAGAACATGGGAAATGTTTTTCTTTTTATATACGAGAGTTGGTATGAACAAGCTGAGCTTTTCCAATTTTTAGCTTTCTTTACATTAACATAGAAGGATCAATTACAAGCCTTGTAATGTGAACAGCTCTTTGTTTTTGCCATTTTCCTCTAGATGGAACTGTAATGGCATGTGAAATCTTAACAGATTACACAAATGCATTGTACCTCATGTGTTGTATGTTATTGTTATGTATTGTTGATCTGTATTGGAATAATTAGTCATTTATTGTTCGGTTTAAGATCATGTATATATTTTTCTAATGAAAGAAAGATAATAATTTTTGTAATGTAAGAGAAATATTAGAAATATTATTAAATCTTCAGAATTTTTGAGAAAATTACTAAGGAAAGGTAATTTTTTAAGAAAATTTACTAAAGAAAAGGTAAATTTTTTTAGAAAATTTTCAGAATTTTTGAGAAAATTTACTAAGGGAACGTAAATTTTTAAGAAAAATTACTAAGCAAAGGTAAATTTTTTAGAAAATTTACTAAGGAAAAGGTAAATTTTCAGAATTTTTAGGAAAATTTACTAAGGAAATGAAAATTTTTAAGAAATTATTAAGGAAAAGGTAAATTTCAGAATTTTTAAGAAAATTTACTAAGGAAGGATAAGTTTTTAAGAAAAATCTACTAAGGAAAGGTAAATTTAAAAAAAAAAATACTAAGGAAAGGTAAATTTTTAAGAAAATTTACTAAGGAAAGTTAAATTTTTGAGAAAAATTACTAAGGAAAGGTAAATTTTTATGAAAATTTATAAGGAAAGTAAATTTTTAAGAAAAGTAAGTAAGGAAATAAAATTTTTAAGAAAATTTACTAAGGAAAGGTAAATTTTTAAGAAAATTTTCTAAGGAAAGGTAAATTTTTAAGAAAATTTACTAATGAAAAGGAAAATTTTCAGAATTTTTGAGAACATTTACTAAAGGATAAAACGGTAGAACAAAACATCGTTCACAAGAAATCGCCTAGCCTCATAATATTATAAAAAAAATATATCAACTTCTAATTTTCAAAAAATTTCAACTGTTTTATATATATATATATATATATATATATATATAAAATTATAATCTTATATTTACAAAAAAAAAAATAAATAAATAAAATTTATTAATATTTTTATATAGAATTTCTATATATATTGTTTATCAAACTTTCATTTTGACGGTAGGCTTGTACTAAAAATAAGTCATCAGATAAGTCATCTTGTGAGTCCCATTAATTATATGTGATTTGAGGTGGTGGTGGTGTTTCAGGTGTCTCAGGAATCCAATCCTCTATATTCAAGAAACCCATTTGGTTGGTGGGTATTTCATCAATCAATTCTCCGCTAAGGAACAGCATATCATACGAATTTTTATATGAAGAAACATCAGGAGTATCAAATGAAGAAACATTATGAGTAGAGATTCGCTCTATCTCATTTTCAATGAGACAGTTTATTGTGTGTATTACTTAGTTGGATACACCCGGTATGTATTTACTGCAGTAAACACATTCTACGCTGGGAGTGTTTTCCATACACTCCAAACTATTTTCCATGTGTTTGAGGAATTCTGATTCATCCTCATAGAAAATGGTGCAGAGCGAGCGGGTCTTGCCCTCAAGTTAGTTAGTATAGACGTCAACCAAACAGCGCCATCTAACGGTGGCGAACATGAAAAATTCCTAGTTCTCCTATATCTTATCTACTCTCTTCCAATGAATCAAGACTCATGACTAACTGTAAAACAAAAAAAATAAAGCAGTACACCTCGTGCTAAACACTCGACCTCAAAGAGCCTTTACGTTGGGCGCCATATATGTTACGCGTCGTTTTCACTACGTTAGAAAATACAAAAAAAAATCAAATGGCATGGCATGATGTAATTTTATCCCCCCCGGCTAGCTTCTCGGGTTGGCAATTCTATGACCCCGTATCCCTAACGCGTAAGCATATAGCTAAACTCCCATGGCGAATAACCATGAGTTTAGCAAAATACGAAAATTTAAAAAACTGCTTTTTCGAATGTTTTTAGGATTTCTCTACCACCAAATGTTTCCTGTTGTGATCATTCAACCCACCTTTCATCCCTACATTCCTCTTGATTATTTAATTTAATGCTTCATTTTTTTTTTTCTTAACTTATATTATTTATTTAAAAAAAAATTCTTTCTCCATTTTTACATCTACCACTTATGTTTGCATTATCAAATTACACTTATGTAGACTTTTATTTAAATATAGGTAACAGCGTGAAAGTTATTCTGGTGACTATAGTGATCTTACTATTCTAAAAAAAATTTTCTTATTCAAAATCTTAATTTCTAATCTAAAATTAGGGACAATTTTATTATAACCATGTAAGCAAAAAAAAAATCAATTATGGATAAGGGAATAATAATAGCAGTTTGTAAAGAAAATTTATTTATACTTAACGACGTCTAATTTTTTGTGTTGCTGTTGGTCGCTGCTACTCTGTCGCTGGGGTTGTGCTTTGGGGCTGACGCTGCAATGCCGTAGCCATGGCTGCAATATTGATGGTATTTGGCGTTGTTGCTTATTTCGTTTTTCATCTGATTGTACAAAATTTTAAGTTCGTAATTTTCTTTCGATTTTCATTTCAGATTTATGTTTCTACAATTTATAATTTACATTTTTAGATTTTCTCGTTTTCAAAATTTACACTTGTTTAGTTTTTCTTGTCAGGTTTATGCTAGATGGTTTTACAGTTCATAGTACACATTTCTTTAGTTTTTAATATTTAACAAAATCTTTACTTATATTTAGTTTTCGGAATTTAACAAAATCTTAACTTTTCCTTATAAATTTTGCTTTTTCTTATTTTTTTGATTTTACACATTATACTTTCAGTTTTCCATAATTCTCTGGTAATCTTTTTCTTAAATTCAAGTTTTACATTTCTCTCTCCTTTCAGCTTAACATAGTTTATTCAGTTTTTTAATTATGATATAACTTTTACGCCTTTTCTTTTCAGGTCTTTGATTACAATCCTTTTTTTTTTTCTTTCTTTTGACATAGCTTTTATTTTATTTGAAACATAAATTTTAACTTTCACGTTTTTACTTTTAGGTCTTTAATTAAAATTTTGTCTTATTTCTTTTCAGCTTTTATTTTACTTTTGACATAGCTTTTATTTTATTTGAAACATAAATTTTAACTTTCACGTTTTTACTTTTAGGTCTTTAATTAAAATTTTGTCTTACTTTTTTTCTAGCATTAAACTTATTAAATTTTAAGTTTTCAATATTTTTTTTTTGTTTTCAATAGCATGATTTATTCTTTAACTATCAAACGCGAACTCTTCAACTTTTAACTGCTAACTAACTGACCCCACGCAATGTTGCCCTTTTTAAACTCTCAACTTATCTCGCGTTTCTTCTGTCTTTCTTCGTTAATGTTAAGGTGTCATCTTATGATTGGTCAATTTTGGTAACGGTACTATCATGTCATTATATATATGAAAAAAAAACATACGCGATGACTGACTAAGACAAAACTCGATAGCATGGTAGCATTTTTATCCGGTAATCGAGCTGCCAGATCCATGGTTGTATAAAAGGGACATAAAAAAATCCTTAACAAATATTCGTTTATTTTAAGTCTATATGTTTCTATTGAATTATTCCAATATATTTTTTTTTTCTTATTAAGTTAACTTATTACCAATTTTAATACCACTTTTCAGACTTTAATATTTATTTACTAAATTTGTTATTACATCAGACCAACTTTTTATTTTTTTTTTTCAAATATTAACGATCAAATCTTAATTTTTTTCAAATATTAACGATTTTCAATAAATTTTTTTATATGCTATTATATTTTTAATTTCAGTTATATTTAAACTGAAAGTTTTTAGTTCAAGTTTTTAAATTTTTAGTTTTTAATTTTTAGTTTAATTCATTATTCATTATTAAATTCGTAATTTTCTTTCGATTTTCATTTCAGATTTATGTTTCTACAATTTATAATTTACATTTTTAGATTTTCTCGTTTTCAAAATTTACACTTGTTTAGTTTTTCTTGTCAGGTTTATGCTAGATGGTTTTACAGTTCATAGTACACATTTCTTTAGTTTTTAATATTTAACAAAATCTTTACTTATATTTAGTTTTCGGAATTTAACAAAATCTTAACTTTTCCTTATAAATTTTGCTTTTTCTTATTTTTTTGATTTTACACATTATACTTTCAGTTTTCCATAATTCTCTGGTAATCTTTTTCTTAAATTCAAGTTTTACATTTCTCTCTCCTTTCAGCTTAACATAGTTTATTCAGTTTTTTAATTATGATATAACTTTTACGCCTTTTCTTTTCAGGTCTTTGATTACAATCCTTTTTTTTTTTTCTTTCTTTTGACATAGCTTTTATTTTATTTGAAACATAAATTTTAACTTTCACGTTTTTACTTTTAGGTCTTTAATTAAAATTTTGTCTTATTTCTTTTCAGCTTTTATTTTACTTTTGACATAGCTTTTATTTTATTTGAAACATAAATTTTAACTTTCACGTTTTTACTTTTAGGTCTTTAATTAAAATTTTGTCTTACTTTTTTTCTAGCATTAAACTTATTAAATTTTAAGTTTTCAATATTTTTTTTTTGTTTTCAATAGCATGATTTATTCTTTAACTATCAAACGCGAACTCTTCAACTTTTAACTGCTAACTAACTGACCCCACGCAATGTTGCCCTTTTTAAACTCTCAACTTATCTCGCGTTTCTTCTGTCTTTCTTCGTTAATGTTAAGGTGTCATCTTATGATTGGTCAATTTTGGTAACGGTACTATCATGTCATTATATATATGAAAAAAAAACATACGCGATGACTGACTAAGACAAAACTCGATAGCATGGTAGCATTTTTATCCGGTAATCGAGCTGCCAGATCCATGGTTGTATAAAAGGGACATAAAAAAATCCTTAACAAATATTCGTTTATTTTAAGTCTATATGTTTCTATTGAATTATTCCAATATATTTTTTTTTTCTTATTAAGTTAACTTATTAGGTACCAATTTTAATACCACTTTTCAGACTTTAATATTTATTTACTAAATTTGTTATTACATCAGACCAACTTTTTATTTTTTTTTTCAAATATTAACGATCAAATCTTAATTTTTTTCAAATATTAACGATTTTCAATAAATTTTTTTATATGCTATTATATTTTTAATTTCAGTTATATTTAAACTGAAAGTTTTTAGTTCAAGTTTTTAAATTTTTAGTTTTTAATTTTTAGTTTAATTCATTATTCATTATTAAATTCGTAATTTTCTTTCGATTTTCATTTCAGATTTATGTTTCTACAATTTATAATTTACATTTTTAGACTTTCTCGTTTTCAAAATTTACACTTGTTTAGTTTTTCTTGTCAGGTTTATGCTAGATGGTTTTACAGTTCATAGTACACATTTCTTTAGTTTTTAATATTTAACAAAATCTTTACTTATATTTAGTTTTCGGAATTTAACAATATCTTAACTTTTCCTTATAAATTTTGCTTTTTCTTATTTTTTTGATTTTACACATTATACTTTCAGTTTTCCATAATTCTCTGGTAATCTTTTTCTTAAATTCAAGTTTTACATTTCTCTCTCCTTTCAGCTTAACATAGTTTATTCAGTTTTTTAATTATGATATAACTTTTACGCTTTTTCTTTTCAGGTCTTTGATTACAATCCTTTTTTTTCTTTCTTTTGACATAGCTTTTATTTTATTTGAAACATAAATTTTAACTTTCACGTTTTTACTTTTAGGTCTTTAATTAAAATTTTGTCTTATTTCTTTTCAGCTTTTATTTTACTTTTGACATAGCTTTTATTTTATTTGAAACATAAATTTTAACTTTCACGTTTTTACTTTTAGGTCTTTAATTAAAATTTTGTCTTACTTTTTTTCTAGCATTAAACTTATTAAATTTTAAGTTTTCAATATTTTTTTTTGTTTTCAATAGCATGATTTATTCTTTAACTATCAAACGCAAACTCTTCAACTTTTAACTGCTAACTAACTGACCCCACGCAATGTTGCCCTTTTTAAACTCTCAACTTATCTCGCGTTTCTTCTGTCTTTCTTCGTTAATGTTAAGGTGTCATCTTATGATTGGTCAATTTTGGTAACGGTACTATCATGTCATTATATATATGAAAAAAAAACATACGCGATGACTGACTAAGACAAAACTCGATAGCATGGTAGCATTTTTATCCGGTAATCGAGCTGCCAGATCCATGGTTGTATAAAAGGGACATAAAACAAATCCTTAACAAATATTCGTTTATTTTAAGTCTATATGTTTCTATTGAATTATTCCAATATATTTTTTTTTTCTTATTAAGTTAACTTATTACCAATTTTAATACCACTTTTCAGACTTTAATATTTATTTACTAAATTTGTTATAACATCAGACCAACTTTTTATTTTTTTTTCAAATATTAACGATCAAATCTTTATTTTTTTCAAATATTAAAGATTTTCAATAAATTTTTTTATATGCTTTTATATTTTTAATTTCAGTTATATTTAAACTGAAAGATTTTAGTTCAAGTTTTTAAATTTTTAGTTTTTAATTTTTAGTGTAATTTATTATTCAGTTAGTTCCTATAGTTGTTTTTCATTAATATTTTAGATTTTCATTCTTTTTTATTATTGTTTTATTTTAGAGTTTTATAAATGGTTGTAATAACTACAATCGTTTATATAATTAATTTTATGCTTTTTTATATTTTTAGTCTTTATATTTTTAATTTTCAATTTTCAATTTTTACTTCAGTTTTAATTTTTAAATTTTTTTAGTTATTTAGTTTTTTAATTTTTGATTTTTAAATTTTTGGTTTATAGTTTTTTAGTTTGCGATTTTTCAATTTAATATTTTTGGTTTTTAGTTTTTATATTTGCTGTTCAATTTTTTAATTTAAGTTTTTAGCTAGCTTCTCGGGTTGGCAATTCTATGACCCCGTATCCCTAACGCGTAAGCATATAGCTAAACTCCCATGGCGAATAACCATGAGTTTAGCAAAATACGAAAAATTAAAAAAACTGCTTTTTCGAATGTTTTTAGGATTTCTCTACCACGAAATGTTTCCTGTTGTGATCATTCAACCCACCCACCATTACCTACCTTTCATCCCTACATTCCTCTTGATTATTTAATTTAATGCTTCATTTTTTTTTCTTAACTTATATTATTTATTTAAAAAAAATTTCTTTCTCCATTTTTACATCTACCACTTATGTTTGCATTATCAAATTACACTTATGTAGACTTTTATTTAAATATAGGTAACAGCGTGAAAGTTATTCTGGTGACTATAGTGATCTTACTATTCTAAAAAAAATTTTCTTATTCAAAATCTTAATTTCTAATCTAAAATTAGGGACAATTTTATTATAACCATGTCAGCAAAAAAAAAATCAATTATGGTTAAGGGAATAATAATAGCAGTTTGTAAAGAAAATTTATTTATACTTAACGACGTCTAATTTTTTGTGTTGCTGTTGGTCGCTGCTACTCTGTCGCTGGGGTTGTGCTTTGGGGCTGACGCTGCAATGCCGTAGCCATGGCTGCAATATTGATGGTATTTGGCGTTGTTGCTTATTTCGTTTTTCATCTGATTGTACAAAATTTTAAATTCGTAGTTTTCTTTCGATTTTCATTTCAGATTTATGTTTCTACAATTTATAATTTACATTTTTAGATTTTCTCGTTTTCAAAATTTAGACTTGTTTAGTTTTTCTTGTCAGGTTTATGCTAGATGGTTTTACAGTTCATAGTACACATTTCTTTAGTTTTTAATATTTAACAAAATCTTTACTTATATTTAGTTTTCGGAATTTAACAATATCTTAACTTTTCCTTATAAATTTTGCTTTTTCTTATTTTTTTGATTTTACACATTATACTTTCAGTTTTCCATAATTCTCTGGTAATCTTTTTCTTAAATTCAAGTTTTACATTTCTCTCTCCTTTCAGCTTAACATAGTTTATTCAGTTTTTTAATTATGATATAACTTTTACGCTTTTTCTTTTCAGGTCTTTGATTACAATCCTTTTTTTTTTCTTTCTTTTGACATAGCTTTTATTTTATTTGAAACATAAATTTTAACTTTCACGTTTTTACTTTTAGGTCTTTAATTAAAATTTTGTCCTATTTCTTTTCAGCTTTTATTTTACTTTTGACATAGCTTTTATTTTATTTGAAACAAAAATTTTAACTTTCACGTTTTTACTTTTAGGTCTTTAATTAAAATTTTGTCTTACTTTTTTTCTAGCATTAAACTTATTAAATTTTAAGTTTTCAATATTTTTTTTTGTTTTCAATAGCATGATTTATTCTTTAACTATCAAACGCGAACTCTTCAACTTTTAACTGCTAACTAACTGACCCCACGCAATGTTGCCCTTTTTAAACTCTCAACTTATCTCGCGTTTCTTCTGTCTTTCTTCGTTAATGTTAAGGTGTCATCTTATGATTGGTCAATTTTGGTAACGGTACTATCATGTCATTATATATATGAAAAAAAAACATACGCGATGACTGACTAAGACAAAACTCGATAGCATGGTAGCATTTTTATCCGGTAATCGAGCTGCCAGATCCATGGTCGTATAAAAGGGACATAAAACAAATCCTTAACAAATATTCGTTTATTTTAAGTCTATATGTTTCTATTGAATTATTCCAATATATTTTTTTTTTTCTTATTAAGTTAACTTATTACCAATTTTAATACCACTTTTCAGACTTTAATATTTATTTACTAAATTTGTTATAACATCAGACCAACTTTTTATTTTTTTTTCAAATATTAACGATCAAATCTTTATTTTTTTTCAAATATTAAAGATTTTCAATAAATTTTTTTATATGCTTTTATATTTTTAATTTCAGTTATATTTAAACTGAAAGATTTTAGTTCAAGTTTTTAAATTTTTAGTTTTTAATTTTTAGTGTAATTTATTATTCCTATAGTTGTTTTTCATTAATATTTTAGATTTTCATTCTTTTTTATTATTGTTTTATTTTAGAGTTTTATAAATGGTTGTAATAACTACAATCGTTTATATAATTAATTTTATGCTTTTTTATATTTTTAGTCTTTATATTTTTAATTTTCAATTTTCAATTTTTACTTCAGTTTTAATTTTTAAATTTTTTTAGTTATTTAGTTTTTTAATTTTTGATTTTTAAATTTTTGGTTTATAGTTTTTTAGTTTGCGATTTTTCAATTTAAAATTTTTGGTTTTTAGTTTTTATATTTGCTGTTCAATTTTTTAATTTAAGTTTTTAGCTAGCTTCTCGGGTTGGCAATTCTATGACCCCGTATCCCTAACGCGTAAGCATATAGCTAAACTCCCATGGCGAATAACCATGAGTTTAGCAAAATACGAAAAATTAAAAAAACTGCTTTTTCGAATGTTTTTAGGATTTCTCTACCACGAAATGTTTCCTGTTGTGATCATTCAACCCACCCACCATTACCTACCTTTCATCCCTACATTCCTCTTGATTATTTAATTTAATGCTTCATTTTTTTTTCTTAACTTATATTATTTATTTTAAAAAAATTTCTTTCTCCATTTTAAATTTTATATTTTTAATTTCAGTTATATTTAAACTGAAAGATTTTAGTTCAAGTTTTTAAATTTTTAGTTTTTAATTTTTAGTGTAATTTATTATTCAGTTAGTTCCTATAGTTGTTTTTCATTAATATTTTAGATTTTCATTCTTTTTTATTATTGTTTTATTTTAGAGTTTTATAAATGGTTGTAATAACTACACTCGTTTATATAATTAATTTTATGCTGTTTTATATTTTTAGTCTTTATATTTTTAATTTTCAATTTTCAATTTTTACTTCAGTTTTAATTTTTAAATTTTTTTAGTTATTTAGTTTTTTAATTTTTGATTTTTAAATTTTTGGTTTATAGTTTTTTAGTTTGCGATTTTTCAATTTAAAATTTTTGGTTTTTAGTTTTTATATTTGCTGTTCAATTTTTTAATTTAAGTTTTTAGTTTTTAGTTTTTAGGTTTTCAATTTTTAATTTAAGTTTTTAGTTTTTAATTTTTGATTTTAATTTTTATCTTTTAATTTTTAGTTTAATTTATGAAATATTCTTTAAATACTTATATACTTTGAGTTAATTTTGATAAAATATACAAAATTAGGAACGTGAATCAAAAATTCTTACAATTATTATTCCAAACAATATCAGAGATTAATTTAAGGATGTTGTATATTTCTTTCAAGATCGTGTTTTTTCTTACTGAATATTCATATATAAATTATACAAATAATCTTTCTTAAATGGTTTTTAGCAAGTTTTTAATATCATTTTTTCTATCCAAATTATAAAAGTTTCCTACAAAATATCCACAAAATTAATTAAATTTACTGAAATGTAAACATATTTCTATAATAATTTATTGAAATATTGAACACTTACTATATTTTTATAGATTTTTATTTTTTCTTATTGACAAATTTAATATGAAGTTCTTTTGTATAGTTTTTCTTTACTCATATGAAAATAAATCCAGTTGCAATTATTTCGATAATTTTTATGAAAGCATTATAAATTATTTAAAAAAAATTTACATTTAGAAAATTAAAAATACCTTCAAGTGACTAATAATATGGAAATATTTCTATAACAATAAATTTTAAAGTTCTTCTTACATCGAAAGCGTTGAAAAACTTACCAAAATTACTTAATGTTTCTTAAAATCTTGAAATAATTAGCTCATTTATAATTAATATCTAGTTATTACGAAAAGAGATTTCTTTTTTAAAAAAAGAAACTTTGAAAATTTACTAAGGAAAGGTAAATTTTTAAGAAAATTTACTAAGAAACAGGTAAATTTTTAAGAAAATTTACTAAGGAAAGGTAAATTTTTAAGAAAAATTACTTAGGAAAGGTAAATTTTTATGAAAATTTACTAAGGAAAGGTAACTTTTTTAGAAAATTTAGTAAGGAAAAGGTAAATTTTTTAAAAAATTTACTAAGGAAAAGGTAAATTTTCAGAATTTTTGCGAAAATTTACTACGGAAAGGTAAATTTTTAAGAAAATTTACTTAGGAAGGGTAAATTTTTTAGAAAATTTACTAAAGAAAAGGTAATTTTTCAGAATTTTTAGTAAAATTTACTAAAGAAAAGAAAATTTTGAAGAAAATTTACTAAGGAAAAGGTAAATTGTGAGAATTTTTGAGAAAATTTACTAAGGAAAGGTAAATTTTTATTAAGGAAAAGGTAAATTTTAAGAATTTTTGAGAAAATTTACTAAGGAAAGGTAAATTGTTAAGAAAATTTACTAAGGAGAGGTAAGTTTTTAAGAAAATTTACTAAGGAAAAGATAAATTTTCAGAATTTTTGAGAAAATTTACCAAGGAAAGGTAAATTTTTAAGAAACTTTACTAAGGAAAGTTACATTTTTAAGAAAATTTACTAAGGAAAAGGTAAATTTTCAGAATTTTTGAGAAAATTTACTAAGGAAAAGTAAATTTTTAAGAAAATTTACTAAGGGAAGGTAAATTTTTATGAAAATTTACTAAGGAAATGTAAATTTTTAAGAAAAATTGCTAAGGAAAGGTAAATTTATCAGAAAAATTACTGAGGAAAAGTAAATTTTTATGAAAATTTACTAATTTTTATGAAAATTTACTAAGGAAATGAAAATTTTTAAGAAAATTTACTAAGGAAAGGTAAATTTTTAAGAAAATTTACTAAGGAAAAGGTAAATTTTCAGAATTTTTGAGAAAATTCACTAAGGAAAAGATAATTTTAAAGAAAATTTACCAAGGAAAAGGTAAATTTTCAGAATTTTTGAGAAAATTTACTAAGGAAAGGTAAATTTTTAAGAAAATTTACTAAGGAAAGGTAAATATTTAATAAAATTTACTAAGGATAAGGTAAATTTTCAGAATTTTTTGGAAAATTTACTAAGGAAAGGTAACTTTTTAAGGAAATTTACAAAGGAAAAGGTAAATTTTCAGAATTTTTGAGAAAATTTACTAACGAAAGGTAAATTTACAAGAAAATTTAAATTTTTTTTTAAATCATTAGTCATTTATTGTTCGGTTTAAGATCGTGTATATATTTTCCAATGAAAGAAAGATAATAATTTTTGTAATGTAAGAGATATTAGAAAAAAATTGAAGACAGCGCTAGATGGAGTAGCTACTTTCGAACAAAGCGACTTGTTCATCGTCAGCATCCTTCTGCCTATTACTTCAACTCATGCTTAATCAACTATTTAACTCAACATTTGAAAGAAAAGAACATGGGAAATGTTTTTCTTTTTATATACGAGAGTTGGTATGAACAAGCTGAGCTTTTCCAATTTTTAGCTTTCTTTACATTAACATAGAAGGATCAATTACAAGCCTTGTAATGTGAACAGCTCTTTGTTTTTGCCATTTTCCTCTAGATGGGACTGTAATGGCATGTGAAATCTTAACAGATTACACAAATGCATTGTACCTCATGTGTTGTATGTTATTGTTATGTATTGTTGATCTGTATTGGAATAATTAGTCATTTATTGTTCGGTTTAAGATCATGTATATATTTTTCTAATGAAAGAAAGATAATAATTTTTGTAATGTAAGAGAAATATTAGAAATATTATTAAATCTTCAGAATTTTTGAGAAAATTACTAAGGAAAGGTAATTTTTTAAGAAAATTTACTAAAGAAAAGGTAAATTTTTTTAGAAAATTTTCAGAATTTTTGAGAAAATTTACTAAGGGAACGTAAATTTTTAAGAAAAATTACTAAGCAAAGGTAAATTTTTTAGAAAATTTACTAAGGAAAAGGTAAATTTTCAGAATTTTTAGGAAAATTTACTAAGGAAATGAAAATTTTTAAGAAATTATTAAGGAAAAGGTAAATTTCAGAATTTTTAAGAAAATTTACTAAGGAAGGATAAGTTTTTAAGAAAAATCTACTAAGGAAAGGTAAATTTAAAAAAAAAAATACTAAGGAAAGGTAAATTTTTAAGAAAATTTACTAAGGAAAGTTAAATTTTTGAGAAAAATTACTAAGGAAAGGTAAATTTTTATGAAAATTTATAAGGAAAGTAAATTTTTAAGAAAAGTAAGTAAGGAAATAAAATTTTTAAGAAAATTTACTAAGGAAAGGTAAATTTTTAAGAAAATTTTCTAAGGAAAGGTAAATTTTTAAGAAAATTTACTAATGAAAAGGAAAATTTTCAGAATTTTTGAGAACATTTACTAAAGGATAAAACGGTAGAACAAAACATCGTTCACAAGAAATCGCCTAGCCTCATAATATTATAAAAAAAATATATCAACTTCTAATTTTCAAAAAATTTCAACTTTTTTATATATATATATATATATATATATATATATAAAATTATAATCTTATATTTACAAAAAAAAAAATAAATAAATAAAATTTATTAATATTTTTATATAGAATTTCTATATATATTGTTTATCAAACTTTCATTTTGACGGTAGGCTTGTACTAAAAATAAGTCATCAGATAAGTCATCTTGTGAGTCCCATTAATTATATGTGATTTGAGGTGGTGGTGGTGTTTCAGGTGTCTCAGGAATCCAATCCTCTATATTCAAGAAACCCATTTGGTTGGTGGGTATTTCATCAATCAATTCTCCGCTAAGGAACAGCATATCATACGAATTTTTATATGAAGAAACATCAGGAGTATCAAATGAAGAAACATTATGAGTAGAGATTCGCTCTATCTCATTTTCAATGAGACAGTTTATTGTGTGTATTACTTAGTTGGATACACCCGGTATGTATTTACTGCAGTAAACACATTCTACGCTGGGAGTGTTTTCCATACACTCCAAACTATTTTCCATGTGTTTGAGGAATTCTGATTCATCCTCATAGAAAATGGTGCAGAGCGAGCGGGTCTTGCCCTCAAGTTAGTTAGTATAGACGTCAACCAAACAGCGCCATCTAACGGTGGCGAACATGAAAAATTCCTGGTTCTCCTATATCTTATCTACTCTCTTCCAATGAATCAAGACTCATGACTAACTGTAAAACAAAAAAAATAAAGCAGTACACCTCGTGCTAAACACTCGACCTCAAAGAGCCTTTACGTTGGGCGCCATATATGTTACGCGTCGTTTTCACTACGTTAGAAAATACAAAAAAAAATCAAATGGCATGGCATGATGTAATTTTATCCCCCCCGGCTAGCTTCTCGGGTTGGCAATTCTATGACCCCGTATCCCTAACGCGTAAGCATATAGCTAAACTCCCATGGCGAATAACCATGAGTTTAGCAAAATACGAAAATTTAAAAAACTGCTTTTTCGAATGTTTTTAGGATTTCTCTACCACGAAATGTTTCCTGTTGTGATCATTCAACCCACCTTTCATCCCTACATTCCTCTTGATTATTTAATTTAATGCTTCATTTTTTTTTTTCTTAACTTATATTATTTATTTAAAAAAAAATTCTTTCTCCATTTTTACATCTACCACTTATGTTTGCATTATCAAATTACACTTATGTAGACTTTTATTTAAATATAGGTAACAGCGTGAAAGTTATTCTGGTGACTATAGTGATCTTACTATTCTAAAAAAAATTTTCTTATTCAAAATCTTAATTTCTAATCTAAAATTAGGGACAATTTTATTATAACCATGTAAGCAAAAAAAAAATCAATTATGGATAAGGGAATAATAATAGCAGTTTGTAAAGAAAATTTATTT
Organism: Cordilura impudica; assembly: GCA_963682025.1. NCBI lineage: Eukaryota > Metazoa > Arthropoda > Insecta > Diptera > Scathophagidae > Cordilura > Cordilura impudica. The sequence goes on along the minus strand of OY821522.1, from coordinate 19,721,602 downwards.
ATACTTAACGACGTCTAATTTTTTGTGTTGCTGTTGGTCGCTGCTACTCTGTCGCTGGGGTTGTGCTTTGGGGCTGACGCTGCAATGCCGTAGCCATGGCTGCAATATTGATGGTATTTGGCGTTGTTGCTTATTTCGTTTTTCATCTGATTGTACAAAATTTTAAGTTCGTAATTTTCTTTCGATTTTCATTTCAGATTTATGTTTCTACAATTTATAATTTACATTTTTAGATTTTCTCGTTTTCAAAATTTACACTTGTTTAGTTTTTCTTGTCAGGTTTATGCTAGATGGTTTTACAGTTCATAGTACACATTTCTTTAGTTTTTAATATTTAACAAAATCTTTACTTATATTTAGTTTTCGGAATTTAACAAAATCTTAACTTTTCCTTATAAATTTTGCTTTTTCTTATTTTTTTGATTTTACACATTATACTTTCAGTTTTCCATAATTCTCTGGTAATCTTTTTCTTAAATTCAAGTTTTACATTTCTCTCTCCTTTCAGCTTAACATAGTTTATTCAGTTTTTTAATTATGATATAACTTTTACGCCTTTTCTTTTCAGGTCTTTGATTACAATCCTTTTTTTTTTTTTTTTCTTTTGACATAGCTTTTATTTTATTTGAAACATAAATTTTAACTTTCACGTTTTTACTTTTAGGTCTTTAATTAAAATTTTGTCTTATTTCTTTTCAGCTTTTATTTTACTTTTGACATAGCTTTTATTTTATTTGAAACATAAATTTTAACTTTCACGTTTTGACTTTTAGGTCTTTAATTAAAATTTTGTCTTACTTTTTTTCTAGCATTAAACTTATTAAATTTTAAGTTTTCAATATTTTTTTTTTGTTTTCAATAGCATGATTTATTCTTTAACTATCAAACGCGAACTCTTCAACTTTTAACTGCTAACTAACTGACCCCACGCAATGTTGCCCTTTTTAAACTCTCAACTTATCTCGCGTTTCTTCTGTCTTTCTTCGTTAATGTTAAGGTGTCATCTTATGATTGGTCAATTTTGGTAACGGTACTATCATGTCATTATATATATGAAAAAAAAACATACGCGATGACTGACTAAGACAAAACTCGATAGCATGGTAGCATTTTTATCCGGTAATCGAGCTGCCAGATCCATGGTTGTATAAAAGGGACATAAAAAAATCCTTAACAAATATTCGTTTATTTTAAGTCTATATGTTTCTATTGAATTATTCCAATATATTTTTTTTTTTCTTATTAAGTTAACTTATTACCAATTTTAATACCACTTTTCAGACTTTAATATTTATTTACTAAATTTGTTATTACATCAGACCAACTTTTTATTTTTTTTTTTCAAATATTAACGATCAAATCTTAATTTTTTTCAAATATTAACGATTTTCAATAAATTTTTTTATATGCTATTATATTTTTAATTTCAGTTATATTTAAACTGAAAGTTTTTAGTTCAACTTTTTAAATTTTTAGTTTTTAATTTTTAGTTTAATTCATTATTCATTATTAAATTCGTAATTTTCTTTCGATTTTCATTTCAGATTTATGTTTCTACAATTTATAATTTACATTTTTAGATTTTCTCGTTTTCAAAATTTACACTTGTTTAGTTTTTCTTGTCAGGTTTATGCTAGATGGTTTTACAGTTCATAGTACACATTTCTTTAGTTTTTAATATTTAACAAAATCTTTACTTATATTTAGTTTTCGGAATTTAACAAAATCTTAACTTTTCCTTATAAATTTTGCTTTTTCTTATTTTTTTGATTTTACACATTATACTTTCAGTTTTCCATAATTCTCTGGTAATCTTTTTCTTAAATTCAAGTTTTACATTTCTCTCTCCTTTCAGCTTAACATAGTTTATTCAGTTTTTTAATTATGATATAACTTTTACGCCTTTTCTTTTCAGGTCTTTGATTACAATCCTTTTTTTTTTTCTTTCTTTTGACATAGCTTTTATTTTATTTGAAACATAAATTTTAACTTTCACGTTTTTACTTTTAGGTCTTTAATTAAAATTTTGTCTTATTTCTTTTCAGCTTTTATTTTACTTTTGACATAGCTTTTATTTTATTTGAAACATAAATTTTAACTTTCACGTTTTTACTTTTAGGTCTTTAATTAAAATTTTGTCTTACTTTTTTTCTAGCATTAAACTTATTAAATTTTAAGTTTTCAATATTTTTTTTTTGTTTTCAATAGCATGATTTATTCTTTAACTATCAAACGCGAACTCTTCAACTTTTAACTGCTAACTAACTGACCCCACGCAATGTTGCCCTTTTTAAACTCTCAACTTATCTCGCGTTTCTTCTGTCTTTCTTCGTTAATGTTAAGGTGTCATCTTATGATTGGTCAATTTTGGTAACGGTACTATCATGTCATTATATATATGAAAAAAAAACATACGCGATGACTGACTAAGACAAAACTCGATAGCATGGTAGCATTTTTATCCGGTAATCGAGCTGCCAGATCCATGGTTGTATAAAAGGGACATAAAAAAATCCTTAACAAATATTCGTTTATTTTAAGTCTATATGTTTCTATTGAATTATTCCAATATATTTTTTTTTTCTTATTAAGTTAACTTATTAGGTACCAATTTTAATACCACTTTTCAGACTTTAATATTTATTTACTAAATTTGTTATTACATCAGACCAACTTTTTATTTTTTTTTTCAAATATTAACGATCAAATCTTAATTTTTTTCAAATATTAACGATTTTCAATAAATTTTTTTATATGCTATTATATTTTTAATTTCAGTTATATTTAAACTGAAAGTTTTTAGTTCAAGTTTTTAAATTTTTAGTTTTTAATTTTTAGTTTAATTCATTATTCATTATTAAATTCGTAATTTTCTTTCGATTTTCATTTCAGATTTATGTTTCTACAATTTATAATTTACATTTTTAGACTTTCTCGTTTTCAAAATTTACACTTGTTTAGTTTTTCTTGTCAGGTTTATGCTAGATGGTTTTACAGTTCATAGTACACATTTCTTTAGTTTTTAATATTTAACAAAATCTTTACTTATATTTAGTTTTCGGAATTTAACAATATCTTAACTTTTCCTTATAAATTTTGCTTTTTCTTATTTTTTTGATTTTACACATTATACTTTCAGTTTTCCATAATTCTCTGGTAATCTTTTTCTTAAATTCAAGTTTTACATTTCTCTCTCCTTTCAGCTTAACATAGTTTATTCAGTTTTTTAATTATGATATAACTTTTACGCTTTTTCTTTTCAGGTCTTTGATTACAATCCTTTTTTTTCTTTCTTTTGACATAGCTTTTATTTTATTTGAAACATAAATTTTAACTTTCACGTTTTTACTTTTAGGTCTTTAATTAAAATTTTGTCTTATTTCTTTTCAGCTTTTATTTTACTTTTGACATAGCTTTTATTTTATTTGAAACATAAATTTTAACTTTCACGTTTTTACTTTTAGGTCTTTAATTAAAATTTTGTCTTACTTTTTTTCTAGCATTAAACTTATTAAATTTTAAGTTTTCAATATTTTTTTTTGTTTTCAATAGCATGATTTATTCTTTAACTATCAAACGCAAACTCTTCAACTTTTAACTGCTAACTAACTGACCCCACGCAATGTTGCCCTTTTTAAACTCTCAACTTATCTCGCGTTTCTTCTGTCTTTCTTCGTTAATGTTAAGGTGTCATCTTATGATTGGTCAATTTTGGTAACGGTACTATCATGTCATTATATATATGAAAAAAAAACATACGCGATGACTGACTAAGACAAAACTCGATAGCATGGTAGCATTTTTATCCGGTAATCGAGCTGCCAGATCCATGGTTGTATAAAAGGGACATAAAACAAATCCTTAACAAATATTCGTTTATTTTAAGTCTATATGTTTCTATTGAATTATTCCAATATATTTTTTTTTTTCTTATTAAGTTAACTTATTACCAATTTTAATACCACTTTTCAGACTTTAATATTTATTTACTAAATTTGTTATAACATCAGACCAACTTTTTATTTTTTTTTCAAATATTAACGATCAAATCTTTATTTTTTTCAAATATTAAAGATTTTCAATAAATTTTTTTATATGCTTTTATATTTTTAATTTCAGTTATATTTAAACTGAAAGATTTTAGTTCAAGTTTTTAAATTTTTAGTTTTTAATTTTTAGTGTAATTTATTATTCAGTTAGTTCCTATAGTTGTTTTTCATTAATATTTTAGATTTTCATTCTTTTTTATTATTGTTTTATTTTAGAGTTTTATAAATGGTTGTAATAACTACAATCGTTTATATAATTAATTTTATGCTTTTTTATATTTTTAGTCTTTATATTTTTAATTTTCAATTTTCAATTTTTACTTCAGTTTTAATTTTTAAATTTTTTTAGTTATTTAGTTTTTTAATTTTTGATTTTTAAATTTTTGGTTTATAGTTTTTTAGTTTGCGATTTTTCAATTTAAAATTTTTGGTTTTTAGTTTTTATATTTGCTGTTCAATTTTTTAATTTAAGTTTTTAGCTAGCTTCTCGGGTTGGCAATTCTATGACCCCGTATCCCTAACGCGTAAGCATATAGCTAAACTCCCATGGCGAATAACCATGAGTTTAGCAAAATACGAAAAATTAAAAAAACTGCTTTTTCGAATGTTTTTAGGATTTCTCTACCACGAAATGTTTCCTGTTGTGATCATTCAACCCACCCACCATTACCTACCTTTCATCCCTACATTCCTCTTGATTATTTAATTTAATGCTTCATTTTTTTTTCTTAACTTATATTATTTATTTAAAAAAAATTTCTTTCTCCATTTTTACATCTACCACTTATGTTTGCATTATCAAATTACACTTATGTAGACTTTTATTTAAATATAGGTAACAGCGTGAAAGTTATTCTGGTGACTATAGTGATCTTACTATTCTAAAAAAAATTTTCTTATTCAAAATCTTAATTTCTAATCTAAAATTAGGGACAATTTTATTATAACCATGTCAGCAAAAAAAAAATCAATTATGGTTAAGGGAATAATAATAGCAGTTTGTAAAGAAAATTTATTTATACTTAACGACGTCTAATTTTTTGTGTTGCTGTTGGTCGCTGCTACTCTGTCGCTGGGGTTGTGCTTTGGGGCTGACGCTGCAATGCCGTAGCCATGGCTGCAATATTGATGGTATTTGGCGTTGTTGCTTATTTCGTTTTTCATCTGATTGTACAAAATTTTAAATTCGTAGTTTTCTTTCGATTTTCATTTCAGATTTATGTTTCTACAATTTATAATTTACATTTTTAGATTTTCTCGTTTTCAAAATTTAGACTTGTTTAGTTTTTCTTGTCAGGTTTATGCTAGATGGTTTTACAGTTCATAGTACACATTTCTTTAGTTTTTAATATTTAACAAAATCTTTACTTATATTTAGTTTTCGGAATTTAACAATATCTTAACTTTTCCTTATAAATTTTGCTTTTTCTTATTTTTTTGATTTTACACATTATACTTTCAGTTTTCCATAATTCTCTGGTAATCTTTTTCTTAAATTCAAGTTTTACATTTCTCTCTCCTTTCAGCTTAACATAGTTTATTCAGTTTTTTAATTATGATATAACTTTTACGCTTTTTCTTTTCAGGTCTTTGATTACAATCCTTTTTTTTTTCTTTCTTTTGACATAGCTTTTATTTTATTTGAAACATAAATTTTAACTTTCACGTTTTTACTTTTAGGTCTTTAATTAAAATTTTGTCCTATTTCTTTTCAGCTTTTATTTTACTTTTGACATAGCTTTTATTTTATTTGAAACAAAAATTTTAACTTTCACGTTTTTACTTTTAGGTCTTTAATTAAAATTTTGTCTTACTTTTTTTCTAGCATTAAACTTATTAAATTTTAAGTTTTCAATATTTTTTTTTGTTTTCAATAGCATGATTTATTCTTTAACTATCAAACGCGAACTCTTCAACTTTTAACTGCTAACTAACTGACCCCACGCAATGTTGCCCTTTTTAAACTCTCAACTTATCTCGCGTTTCTTCTGTCTTTCTTCGTTAATGTTAAGGTGTCATCTTATGATTGGTCAATTTTGGTAACGGTACTATCATGTCATTATATATATGAAAAAAAAACATACGCGATGACTGACTAAGACAAAACTCGATAGCATGGTAGCATTTTTATCCGGTAATCGAGCTGCCAGATCCATGGTCGTATAAAAGGGACATAAAACAAATCCTTAACAAATATTCGTTTATTTTAAGTCTATATGTTTCTATTGAATTATTCCAATATATTTTTTTTTTCTTATTAAGTTAACTTATTACCAATTTTAATACCACTTTTCAGACTTTAATATTTATTTACTAAATTTGTTATAACATCAGACCAACTTTTTATTTTTTTTTCAAATATTAACGATCAAATCTTTATTTTTTTTCAAATATTAAAGATTTTCAATAAATTTTTTTATATGCTTTTATATTTTTAATTTCAGTTATATTTAAACTGAAAGATTTTAGTTCAAGTTTTTAAATTTTTAGTTTTTAATTTTTAGTGTAATTTATTATTCCTATAGTTGTTTTTCATTAATATTTTAGATTTTCATTCTTTTTTATTATTGTTTTATTTTAGAGTTTTATAAATGGTTGTAATAACTACAATCGTTTATATAATTAATTTTATGCTTTTTTATATTTTTAGTCTTTATATTTTTAATTTTCAATTTTCAATTTTTACTTCAGTTTTAATTTTTAAATTTTTTTAGTTATTTAGTTTTTTAATTTTTGATTTTTAAATTTTTGGTTTATAGTTTTTTAGTTTGCGATTTTTCAATTTAAAATTTTTGGTTTTTAGTTTTTATATTTGCTGTTCAATTTTTTAATTTAAGTTTTTAGCTAGCTTCTCGGGTTGGCAATTCTATGACCCCGTATCCCTAACGCGTAAGCATATAGCTAAACTCCCATGGCGAATAACCATGAGTTTAGCAAAATACGAAAAATTAAAAAAACTGCTTTTTCGAATGTTTTTAGGATTTCTCTACCACGAAATGTTTCCTGTTGTGATCATTCAACCCACCCACCATTACCTACCTTTCATCCCTACATTCCTCTTGATTATTTAATTTAATGCTTCATTTTTTTTTCTTAACTTATATTATTTATTTTAAAAAAATTTCTTTCTCCATTTTAAATTTTATATTTTTAATTTCAGTTATATTTAAACTGAAAGATTTTAGTTCAAGTTTTTAAATTTTTAGTTTTTAATTTTTAGTGTAATTTATTATTCAGTTAGTTCCTATAGTTGTTTTTCATTAATATTTTAGATTTTCATTCTTTTTTATTATTGTTTTATTTTAGAGTTTTATAAATGGTTGTAATAACTACACTCGTTTATATAATTTATTTTATGCTGTTTTATATTTTTAGTCTTTATATTTTTAATTTTCAATTTTCAATTTTTACTTCAGTTTTAATTTTTAAATTTTTTTAGTTATTTAGTTTTTTAATTTTTGATTTTTAAATTTTTGGTTTATAGTTTTTTAGTTTGCGATTTTTCAATTTAAAATTTTTGGTTTTTAGTTTTTATATTTGCTGTTCAATTTTTTAATTTAAGTTTTTAGTTTTTAGTTTTTAGGTTTTCAATTTTTAATTTAAGTTTTTAGTTTTTAATTTTTGATTTTAATTTTTATCTTTTAATTTTTAGTTTAATTTATGAAATATTCTTTAAATACTTATATACTTTGAGTTAATTTTGATAAAATATACAAAATTAGGAACGTGAATCAAAAATTCTTACAATTATTATTCCAAACAATATCAGAGATTAATTTAAGGATGTTGTATATTTCTTTCAAGATCGTGTTTTTTCTTACTGAATATTCATATATAAATTATACAAATAATCTTTCTTAAATGGTTTTTAGCAAGTTTTTAATATCATTTTTTCTATCCAAATTATAAAAGTTTCCTACAAAATATCCACAAAATTAATTAAATTTACTGAAATGTAAACATATTTCTATAATAATTTATTGAAATATTGAACACTTACTATATTTTTATAGATTTTTATTTTTTCTTATTGACAAATTTAATATGAAGTTCTTTTGTATAGTTTTTCTTTACTCATATGAAAATAAATCCAGTTGCAATTATTTCGATAATTTTTATGAAAGCATTATAAATTATTTAAAAAAAATTTACATTTAGAAAATTAAAAATACCTTCAAGTGACTAATAATATGGAAATATTTCTATAACAATAAATTTTAAAGTTCTTCTTACATCGAAAGCGTTGAAAAACTTACCAAAATTACTTAATGTTTCTTAAAATCTTGAAATAATTAGCTCATTTATAATTAATATCTAGTTATTACGAAAAGAGATTTCTTTTTTAAAAAAAGAAACTTTGAAAATTTACTAAGGAAAGGTAAATTTTTAAGAAAATTTACTAAGAAACAGGTAAATTTTTAAGAAAATTTACTAAGGAAAGGTAAATTTTTAAGAAAAATTACTTAGGAAAGGTAAATTTTTATGAAAATTTACTAAGGAAAGGTAACTTTTTTAGAAAATTTAGTAAGGAAAAGGTAAATTTTTTAAAAAATTTACTAAGGAAAAGGTAAATTTTCAGAATTTTTGCGAAAATTTACTACGGAAAGGTAAATTTTTAAGAAAATTTACTTAGGAAGGGTAAATTTTTTAGAAAATTTACTAAAGAAAAGGTAATTTTTCAGAATTTTTAGTAAAATTTACTAAAGAAAAGAAAATTTTGAAGAAAATTTACTAAGGAAAAGGTAAATTGTGAGAATTTTTGAGAAAATTTACTAAGGAAAGGTAAATTTTTATTAAGGAAAAGGTAAATTTTAAGAATTTTTGAGAAAATTTACTAAGGAAAGGTAAATTGTTAAGAAAATTTACTAAGGAGAGGTAAGTTTTTAAGAAAATTTACTAAGGAAAAGATAAATTTTCAGAATTTTTGAGAAAATTTACCAAGGAAAGGTAAATTTTTAAGAAACTTTACTAAGGAAAGTTACATTTTTAAGAAAATTTACTAAGGAAAAGGTAAATTTTCAGAATTTTTGAGAAAATTTACTAAGGAAAAGTAAATTTTTAAGAAAATTTACTAAGGGAAGGTAAATTTTTATGAAAATTTACTAAGGAAATGTAAATTTTTAAGAAAAATTGCTAAGGAAAGGTAAATTTATCAGAAAAATTACTGAGGAAAAGTAAATTTTTATGAAAATTTACTAATTTTTATGAAAATTTACTAAGGAAATGAAAATTTTTAAGAAAATTTACTAAGGAAAGGTAAATTTTTAAGAAAATTTACTAAGGAAAAGGTAAATTTTCAGAATTTTTGAGAAAATTCACTAAGGAAAAGATAATTTTAAAGAAAATTTACCAAGGAAAAGGTAAATTTTCAGAATTTTTGAGAAAATTTACTAAGGAAAGGTAAATTTTTAAGAAAATTTACTAAGGAAAGGTAAATATTTAATAAAATTTACTAAGGATAAGGTAAATTTTCAGAATTTTTTGGAAAATTTACTAAGGAAAGGTAACTTTTTAAGGAAATTTACAAAGGAAAAGGTAAATTTTCAGAATTTTTGAGAAAATTTACTAACGAAAGGTAAATTTACAAGAAAATTTAAATTTTTTTTTAAATCATTAGTCATTTATTGTTCGGTTTAAGATCGTGTATATATTTTCCAATGAAAGAAAGATAATAATTTTTGTAATGTAAGAGATATTAGAAAAAAATTGAAGACAGCGCTAGATGGAGTAGCTACTTTCGAACAAAGCGACTTGTTCATCGTCAGCATCCTTCTGCCTATTACTTCAACTCATGCTTAATCAACTATTTAACTCAACATTTGAAAGAAAAGAACATGGGAAATGTTTTTCTTTTTATATACGAGAGTTGGTATGAACAAGCTGAGCTTTTCCAATTTTTAGCTTTCTTTACATTAACATAGAAGGATCAATTACAAGCCTTGTAATGTGAACAGCTCTTTGTTTTTGCCATTTTCCTCTAGATGGAACTGTAATGGCATGTGAAATCTTAACAGATTACACAAATGCATTGTACCTCATGTGTTGTATGTTATTGTTATGTATTGTTGATCTGTATTGGAATAATTAGTCATTTATTGTTCGGTTTAAGATCATGTATATATTTTTCTAATGAAAGAAAGATAATAATTTTTGTAATGTAAGAGAAATATTAGAAATATTATTAAATCTTCAGAATTTTTGAGAAAATTACTAAGGAAAGGTAAATTTTTAAGAAAATTTACTAAAGAGAAGGTAAATTTTTTTTAGAAAAATGAAAATGAAAATTTTTAAGAAATTATTAAGGAAAAGGTAAATTTTCAGAATTTTTAAGAAAATTTACTAAGGAAGGATAAGTTTTTAAGAAAAATCTACTAAGGAAAGGTAAATTTGAAAAAAAAAAATACTAAGGAAAGGTAAATTTTTAAGAAAATTTACTAAGGAAAGTTAAATTTTTGAGAAAAATTACTAAGGAAAGGTAAATTTTTATGAAAATTTATAAGGAAAGTAAATTTTTAAGAAAAGTAAGTAAGGAAATTAAATTTTTAAGAAAATTTACTAAGGAAAGGTAAATTTTTAAGAAAATTTTCTAAGGAAAGGTAAATTTTTAAGAAAATTTACTAATGAAAAGGAAAATTTTCAGAATTTTTGAGAACATTTACTAAAGCATAAAACGGTAGAACAAAACATCGTTCACAAGAAATCGCCTAGCCTCATAATATTATAAAAAAAATATATCAACTTCTAATTTTCAAAAAATTTCAACTTTTATATATATATATATATATATATATATAAAATTATAATCTTATATTTACAAAAAATAAAATAAATAAATAAAATTTATTAATATTTTTATATAGAATTTCTATATATATTGTTTATCAAACTTTCATTTTGACGGTAGGCTTGTACTAAAAATAAGTCATCATATAAGTCATCTTGTGAGTCCCATTAATTATATGTGATTTGAGGTGGTGGTGGTGTTTCAGGTGTCTCAGGAATCCAATCCTCTATATTCAAGAAACGCATTTGGTTGGTGGGTATTTCATCAATCAATTCTCCGCTATGGAACAGCATATCATACGAATTTTTATATGAAGAAACATCAGGAGTATCAAATGAAGAAACATTATGAGTAGAGATTGGCTCTATCTCATTTTCAATGAGACAGTTTGTTGTGTGTATTACGTAGTTGGATACACCCGGTATGTATTTACTGCAGTAAACACATTCTACGCTGGGAGTGTTTTCCATACACTCCAAACTATTTTCCATGTGTTTGAGGAATTCTGATTCATCCTCATAGAAAATGGTGCAGAGCGAGCGGATCTTGCCCTCAAGTTAGTTAGTATAGACGTCAACCAAACAGCGCCATCTAACGGTGGCGAACATGAAAAATTCCTGGTTCTCCTATATCTTATCTACTCTCTTCCAATGAATCAAGACTCATGACTAACTGTAAAACAAAAAAAATAAAACTGTACACCTCGTGGCAAAAAAAAATCTGCTAAACACTCGAGCTCAAAGAGCCTTTACGTTGGGCGCGATATATGTTACGCGTCGTTTTCACTACGTTAGAAAATACAAAAAAATCAAATGGCATGGCACGATGTACTTTTATCCCCCCCCCCCCCCCCGGCTAGCTTCTCGGGTTGGCAATTCTATGACCCCGTATCCCTAACGCGTAAGCATATAGCTAAACTCCCATGGCGAATAACCATGAGTTTAGCAAAATACGAAAAATTAAAAAAACTGCTTTTTCGAATGTTTTTAGGATTTCTCTACCACGAAATGTTTCCTGTTGTGATCATTCAACCCACCCACCATTACCTACCTTTCATCCCTACATTCCTCTTGATTATTTAATTTAATGCTTCATTTTTTTTTTTCTTAACTTATATTATTTATTTAAAAAAAATTTCTTTCTCCATTTTTACATCTACCACTTATGTTTGCATTATCAAATTACACTTATGTAGACTTTTATTTAAATATAGGTAACAGCGTGAAAGTTATTCTGGTGACTATAGTGATCTTACTATTCTAAAAAAAATTTTCTTATTCAAAATCTTAATTTCTAATCTAAAATTAGGGACAATTTTATTATAACCATGTAAGCAAAAAAAAAAATCAATTATGGATAAGGGAATACTAATAGCAGTTTGTAAAGAAAATTTATTTATACTTAACGACGTCTAATTTTTTGTGTTGCTGTTGGTCGCTGCTACTCTGTCGCTGGGGTTGTGCTTTGGGGCTGACGCTGCAATGCCGTAGCCATGGCTGCAATATTGATGGTATTTGGCGTTGTTGCTTATTTCGTTTTTCATCTGATTGTACAAAATTTTAAATTCGTAATTTTCTTTCGATTTTCATTTCAGATTTATGTTTCTACAATTTATAATTTACATTTTTAGATTTTCTCGTTTCCATAATTTACACTTGTTTAGTTTTTCTTATCAGGTTTATGCTAGATGGTTTTACAGTTCATAGTACACATTTCTATAGTTTTTAATATTTAACAAAATCTTTACTTATATTTAGTTTTCGGAATTTAACAAAATCTTAACTTTTCCTTATAAATTTTGCTTTTTCTTATTTTTTTGATTTTACACATTATACTTTCAGTTTTCCATAATTCTCTGGTAATCTTTTTCTTAAATTCAAGTTTTACATTTCTCTCTCCTTTCAGCTTAACATAGTTTATTCAGTTTTTTAATTATGATATAACTTTTACGCTTTTTCTTTTCAGGCCTTTGATTACAATCCTTTTTATACCCTATACCACTATGTGGTTTGGGTATAATGACTTTGTGCTGCTGTTTGTAACAACCAAAAATATTTGACCTAGACCCATCTTTAATTATACCGATCGAATCAGAATCACTTTCTGAGTTGATTTAACAATGTCCGTCCGTCCGTCCGTCCGTCCGTCCGTCCGTCCGTCTGTGTGTCCATGTAAACCTTGTAATCAAACTGCAGGTCGCAAATATGAATATATTTTGATGAAATTTGGTATATAAGCTTTTATCGGCCATGGGATGAACGCTATTGAAATTGGTGAGAATCGGTCCTTGTTCAGACCTAGCCCCCATACAAATTACCCCTATGAAATCAACATAAATTGTTATACCCTATACCACTATGTGGTTTGGGTATAATGACTTTGTGCTGCTGTTTGTAACAACCAAAAATATTTGACCTAGACCCATCTTTAATTATACCGATCGAATCAGAATCACTTTCTGAGTTGATTTAACAATGTCCGTCCGTCCGTCCGTCCGTCCGTCTGTGTGTCCATGTAAAGCTTGTAATCAAACTGCAGGTCGCAAATTTGAATATATTTTGATGAAATTTGGTATATAAGCTTTTATCGGCCATGGGATGAACGCTATTGAAATTGGTGAGAATCGGTCCATGTTCAGACCTAGCCCCCATACAAATTACCCATATGAAATCGACATAAATTGCCATAAGATCCAAATTGTCATATAGATCTTACTCAAATTGGGTTTGTATGCGTTCATTACATCCACTAATCAGTAGTCCAAAAATGATCCCTTTGACCCCATATAGAGCTGCTTCCCGATCTTCACTTAAATCTATTAAAAAACAAAAATATTGCACTGATTCTTCTCAAATTTTGTTTGTACATATTTTTTGCAAAATACAAGAGACTTTACCAAACATGATCAGGATCGGTCCATTTTTGGACCTAGTCCCTTTATAGATATAGCATCCGGTATGAACTTTTTCATATCTGCAGCCAAAAAAATTAATAAAAATCCCACTCAAATTTGGTTTTTGCTTATTTTCAATGTCCAGTTAGTTGGGCCTAAGAGATAGGGTTTCTAAACGCATGGTATAGGGTATCGTATAGTCGGTCTAGACCGACTATAATTTTCTTACTTGTTATAAGATCCAAATTGTCATATAGATCTTACTCAAATTGGGTTTATATGTGTTCATTACATCCATTAATGAGTAGTCCAAAAATTATCCCTGTGGCCCCATATAGAGCTGCTTCCCGATTTTCACTTAAATCTATTAAAAAACAAAAATATTGCACTGATTCTTCTCAAATTTTGTTTGTATATATTTTTGCAAAATACAAGAGACTTTACCAAACATGATCAATATCGGTCCATTTTTGGACCAAGTCCCCATATAGATATAGCATCCGATATGAACTTTTTCATATCTGCAGCCAAAAAAATTAATAAAAATCCCACTCAAATTTGGTTTTTGCTTATTTTCTATGTCCAGTTAGTTGGGCCTAAGAGATAGGGTTTCTAAACGCATGGTATAGGGTATCGTATAGTCGGTCTAGACCGACTATAATTTTCTTACTTGTTTTTTCTTTCTTTTGACATAGCTTTTATTTTATTTGAAACATAAATTTTAACTTTCACGTTTTTACTTTTAGGTCTTTAATTAAAATTTTGTCTTATTTCAGCTTTTATTTTACTTTTGACATAGCTTTTATTTTATTTGAAACATAAATTTTAACTTTCACGTTTTTACTTTTAGGTCTTTAATTAAAATTTTGTCTTACTTTTTTTCTAGCATTAAACTTATTAAATTTGAAGTTTTCAATATTTTTTTTTTGTTTTCAATAGCATGATTTATTCTTTAACTATCAAACGCGAACTCTTCAACTTTTAACTGCTAACTAACTGACCCCACGCAATGTTGCCCTTTTTAAACTCTCAACTTATCTCGCGTTTCTTCTGTCTTTCTTCGTTAATGTTAAGGTGTCATCTTATGATTGGTCAATTTTGGTAACGGTACTATCATGTCATTATATATATGAAAAAAAAACATACGCGATGACTGACTAAGACAAAACTCGTTAGCATGGTAGCATTTTTATCCGGTAATCGAGCTGCCAGATCCATGGTTGTATAAAAGGGACATCAAAAAAATCCTTAACAAATATTCGTTTATTTTAAGTCTATATGTTTCTATTGAATTATTCCAATATATTTTTTTTTTCTTATTAAGTTAACTTATTACCAATTTTAATACCACTTTTCAGACTTTAATATTTATTTACTAAATTTGTTATTACATCAGACCAACTTTTTATTTTTTTTTTCAAATATTAACGATCAAATCTTTATTTTTTTCAAATATTAACGATTTTCAATAAATTTTTTTATATGCTTTTATATTTTTAATTTCAGTTATATTTAAACTGAAAGTTTTTAGTTCAAGTTTTTAAATTTTTAGTTTTTAATTTTTAGTTTAATTTATTATTCAGTTAGTTCCTATAGTTGTTTTGCATTAATATTTTAGATTTTCATTCTTTTTATACCCTATACCACTATGTGGTTTGGGTATAATGACTTTGTGCTGCTGTTTGTAACAACCAAAAATATTTGACCTAGACCCATCTTTAATTATACCGATCGAATCAGAATCACTTTCTGAGTTGATTTAACAATGTCCGTCCGTCCGTCCGTCCGTCCGTCCGTCCGTCTGTGTGTCCATGTAAAGCTTGTAATCAAACTGCAGGTCGCAAATATGAATATATTTTGATGAAATTTGGTATATAAGCTTTTGTCGGCCATGGGATGAACGCTATTGAAATTGGTGAGAATCGGTCTATGTTCAGACCTAGCCCCCATACAAATTACCCATATGAAATCGACATAAATTGCCATAAGATCCAAATTGTCATATAGATCTTACTCAAATTGGGTTTGTATGCGTTCATTACATCCACTAATGAGTAGTCCAAAAATGATCCCTTTGACCCCATATAGAGCCGCTTCCCGATCTTCACTTAAATCTATTAAAAAACAAAAATATTGCACTGATTCTTCTCAAATTTTGTTTGTACATATTTTTGCAAAATACAAGAGACTTTACCAAACATGATCAGGATCGGTCCATTTTTGGACCTAGTCCCTTTATGGATATAGCATCCGATATGAACTTTTTCATATCTGCAGCCAAAAAAATTAATAAAAATCCCACTCAAATTTGGTTTTTGCTTATTTTCAATGTCCAGTTAGTTGGGCCTAAGAGATAGGGTTTCTAAACGCATGGTATAGGGTATCGTATAGTCGGTCTAGACCGACTATAATTTTCTTACTTGTTTATTATTGTTTTATTTTAGAGTTTTATAAATGGTTGTAATAACTACAATCGTTTATATAATTAATTTTATGCTTTTTTATATTTTTAGTCTTTATATTTTTAATTTTCAATTTTCAATTTTTACTTCGGTTTTAATTTTTAGATTTTTTTAGTTATTTAGTTTTTATACCCTCCACTCCAGTGTGCAGAGGGTATATATAAGTTTGTCATTCCGTTTGTAATAATTAGAAAAAAAAATTTGGACCCCATAAAATATATATATTTGTGATCGTTATAACAACCGGAGTTGATATAGCGATGTCCGTCTGTCCGTCTGTCCGTCTGTCCGTCTGTCCGTCTGTCCGTCTGTGGAAATCACGATGACGGCATCAATCGGGCAGCTAGGATGCTCGTTGGCATAAAAAATGATTCATTAACATCCTGAAAAGTTTGCTATTTAAAATCGTCCAAATCGGTCGGTTAGGGCCCGAGATTTGAATGAAGAACTAAAAAAAGTCTTGAAAAAATATAATTTTCTATGTTGTTCTTGTCACGATCACGCCCTCAATAGGATAGCTAGGGTGATAATTTTTAGTGAGAATGATTCACCAAATTCATGGGAAGATTTCTACTTCAAAAATCATTAAAATCGGTGGAACAGGTCCAGGTAAATCTATGAAAAATTAAAAAAAAAAATGAAAAACATGATGTTTCCATATTGTTCCTGTTGTTATTCTAAATGTTGCATTGTTGTCATAGCTGGACTTGTTGTTTTTGTGGTCGTTGTGGTAATAATATAATAAAAACAAACCCTTTGTACATTTTTTTGTGAACTCTGGTAGAAAATTTTAAAAGTTTCCATTGTTTTGGCATCACTAAAAAAATTTGTTAGATCATTTCTGTCATTGCCACGAGCCTGCATACAAAATTTCAGATCGATTGGCTCACGGGAAAGGGGCTAAAAATCGATCCAAAATTTTGTCGACAAGCAGACACTACCAGTTAATATAAAGGCAGTAAATAAAGGAAGTAAAAGTTCACCAATAATTTAAAAAACAAATTTTTATGTATTAATTTATTTAAAGAAAAAAATAATTAAATGAAATAGTAATAATAATAAAAAAAAATAATATACAATACAAAAAAAAAAAAGAATATATAAATAAAATAAAATAAAAATAAATGCATTCATAGCATTATAATACATATAAAAGGTCAATGTTTTCTAACCGTAACCGTAACGAGTCAGTTGTTTTTTTTTACATGAAAATCATTTAAAACAGTTACCGAACGTAACCGGAACGTCCCAATACTTTTCATGTGAAAAAAAGGCTGACACGTTACGTAACAGTTACATGTCGCTAACTTGTTCTTTACACAGGCTACTGCTTTTGGAGCCAACTTCAAGTCTATTTATATAGTTTCGTAAGCATAACTGATAAAATTGTTTCTATTATTTTTTGCTGTAAGTAATAAATTATAAATATACTGAATTTGCAAACTAAAATGGATACATATATTGGAGGTGCTTTAATACAAAAGAGTTAACGAAACAAAATCAAAAAAAAAAAACAACTCTACAACATCAACAATGGCAGTCATATGTTCTTCAAATAAAAAAAAAACTGCAAGTGTGTTTTGTTGGCTACAAAACAAAAATAGTGTTGACAATATAACAAAATATGTAAAAGAAGTTAGTGCTATGAAATGTTTTATTTTGTTTAAAAAAAAAATCGCAAAATGAAAGGCTATAATTCCATTAATAATCAAAAGGCGTTAAACTAATTTATTTATTTTTACGTTGTACTAATGCATTTTAAATAAGTAAAAGTAATTGTATATTTAAATAAAAATGCATTTGTATTATATGTTGCTGTCGTATTCAGAAAAATCAAGTAGCTGACTATACGACTACAAATGCTGCTGCCAGCAGTCGTCTATGTGTTTCATTCATGATGTTGCATTTTTTTGCGAGAAATACTTACATATATTCTAAATAAAGAAATAATAGTTCTTTTCATACTGCGAAATCTATACAAATATATGTACAAATACTATATGTCAAATTTCAAATTTGCAATAATTGATACATTTTTGAAAGAAAATTGTATAATATGAAATGTCTTTAATTTATTTCATAGAAAACAATTTTTTGAGGTGCGTGGATTTTCCATATTTACTGTTTTACTATTTTCGTAATGAGGTTAAATGAGTTAAAAAGAATTTAAAATATTTGAAAATATTAGGTGAGGATCCTCAAGATGTAATATACGATCGGTCTAAAACTTTTCACTTAGAGCCACAGTTAAATTCGAAACAACAAAAACCCATATATTTTGTGCATAAAGTTTAACATTAAATGTGCTTTTCTAAAATGTCTATATATTTTTCTCATTCATTTCTGACCATCTTCAATGTAAATTTACCAAAGTTTTTTTTATTGCAATATGTATATAAAACTTAAAAATTTAATATTTTTTATTGTGTATTAACTTATTATTCTGCGATTTTCATTACATCACAAAATGTTACAAATTGGCACTACTGTTTCAAAAACAGAAAACTTCTAAATCAGTTGAAAACAGTTGATCTGTAAAACTGTGTGTGAAATTGTGTCAAATAAAATTACAAATATTAATAAATATAATAATACATATATATATATTTTATTAATTTTGTTAAGAATTAGCACAAAATTGATTTTCCATTTTGCATTTCATTTATAAAGAATTCTGCCATATTTTGTTAAAGGGAAAATCCATTTTTGTTATATTAAAAAAAACAGACTTGCATTTAATTTTTCCGTGACTGCCTCAATAATTGTGTAGATGCCAACACAATATTTTTTTCTAATTAAAACAGTTGATCTGTAAAACTGTGTGTGAAATTATGTCAAATAAAATTACAAATATTAATAAATATAATAATACATATATATATATTATTAATTTTGTTAAGAATTAGCACAAAATTGATTTTCCATTTTGCATTTCATTTATAAAGAATTCTGCCATATTTTGTTAAAGGGAAAATCCATTTTTGTTATATTAAAAAAAAACAGACTTGCATTTAATTTTTCCGTGACTGCCTCAATAATTGCGTAGATGCCACCACAATATTTTTTCTAATTAAATATTAACCAATATCTAACTAGAATTATGATTTATTCTGACTAAAAAGTTCCAATTAAAAGTTATTCATCCCAATTATGAATATTCTCAAGGAATTTCTTTCTCACGGAAAATACATTTCTCGAGAAAAAAATTCCTCCAATTATAAATTCCGCGTGAACAAAAAATGATTAACTGGCATCATCGAATTTCGAAGCCACTTGCTTTGCTTATTGACAATTTATTTTCTATTTTTTGTGTGTGTGCAAACGACCCTACAATAAATGTCCCAATAAACATTTTTGTTTGCTATCAACTTGAGGTGCATTTGAGATCAAATACATTTCTCAAATCTCCAGCGTTAATTCTCAAATGCCCTCAATAGTTCGAATATAGTCTTCTCAACTTAAAAGGCACATTTTTATATGGCGATTTTCATAGTTATCAAATTGAGAAATTTGTGATTCTCAACTTGATAGCAAAGAAATATTTCCAATCGGTATCAAATGGAAGGTACGGAATTGCCATATTAAAAAATATTATACTAATTTTAGAAATGAAAACAATGTACTTTTTTTAATGTTTCAATTTAATTTCATTATATATTTAACATTACTATGTACATATTTAACATTAAATGTACATATTATGTACATTTTTTAAAATCTAGAATTAAAAATAAATGAATTAATTAGTTGTACATTTTTTGAAAAATTCGACAAAAAGCAGAAATAATTAAAAATATATCAATGATTTATTTGTACTTTTTTGGCATTTTTTAATTTAATTTATTATTTATGACATATTTAAATAATATCTCAGACTTAACACAAATCGTATTCAAGTTGAAAAAATGTTTGGTCTCAAGTGGAGAAAAGTGTTGGATATCCAATTGAGAGTAAAAATGTTTCTCAAAGATTGGAAAAAATGTTAAGTCTCAACTTGATGTCAAGTTGAAAGCAAACAAGGAGAAAAATTGTTCAACCCAAGTTGAGAATTACATTTGACATCAATTTAAGAACTTAACTTTTCTCCAACATTGGAGAAATAATATTTCAATGCATACTGGGGAATGACCGAAACTAACACATAAACAGTTTTTTCCTATTTGAAAAACATATGACTGTCATTGTTGCTGTTGTAGAGTTGTTATACCCTCCACTCCAGTTTGTCATTCCGTTTGTAATAATTAGAAAAAAAATTTTGGACCCCATAAAATTTATATATTTGTGATCCTTATAACAACCGGAGTTGATATAGCGATGTCCGTCTGTCCGTCTGTGGAAATCACGATGACGGCATCAATCCGGCAGCTAGGGTACTCGTTGACATAAAAATGATTCACTAACATCATGAGAAGTTTGCTATTTAAAATCGTCCAAATCGGTCGATTAGGGCCCGAGATTTGAATGAAGAACTAAAAAAGTCTTGAAAAAAAAAATAATTTTCTATGTTGTTCTTGTCACGATCACGCCCTCAATAGTGCAGCTACAGTGATCATTTTTAGTGAGAATGATTCACCAAATTCATGGAAAGATTTCTACTTCAAAAATCATTAAAATCGGTGGAACAGGTCCAGGGAAATCTCTGAAAAAGTAAAAAAAAAAAATGAAAAACATGATATTTCTATATTTTTCTTGTTGTTATTCTAAATGTTGCATTGTTTTCATAGCTGGACTTGTTGTTTTTGTGGTCGATATGGTAATAATATAACAAAAACAAACCCTTTGTACATTTTTTTATCAACTCTGGTAGAAAAATTTAAAAGTTTCCATTGTTTTGGCATCACTAAAAATATATGTTAGATCATTTCTGTCATTGCCACAAGCCTGCCTGCAAAATTTCAGATCGATTGGGTCACGGGAAAGTGGTTAAAATCGATCCAAAATTTTTTCGACAAGCAGACACTACGAGTTAATACAAAGGGAGTAAAAATTCACCAACATCTAAAGCAAATAATGCGAAAATACCTAGTTGTTAATAAAAAAAACAATTGGGCAATTCACAATGGGTAATGTATCGTTGTATCTCTTGTATCGTGTATCACTTTACAATAGTATAAAATTGTTGTTGGTAATTTTCACTGAAAAATCTGATACACGATCCAACTTCATTTGCTATGTTTTGTAAATGTTGTATATTGTATCATAACATATCAGTTCCAAGTGAATGCCAGTTTTTATGAAAAAGAAAAAACAAATACATAGAATATTATCAGCATAAATAATTATAAAATAAAATATGGCAAATAATGCAAATAACGCAAATACATCGATAAGTTTATTTATATAAAAATTAATGTTTATATTTTTAGTATGTATTTTCTCTTTCAGTACCAACCAAAACATTTAACATTTTTTTTTTTTTTTCATTATAAATTAAAATGCAAGAGGTACGTAACTAAAACTCCAGGGTATATCTCACGACCAAAAAGCAAACACTGACAAGTGTTTTCTCTTATACAAAATAGCAGAAGCGACGAAGCGATCTTTCCTCGTTGGATCGAAAATTACTAAAGAAAGCGTTTTACAATATGAAAATACAACTGAGTGTTCACAACAAATGATTGTATTGTGTATTTCAATACAACATACAATATACAACACCTGTTGTGAATTGCCCAAATGTAAATTTAGCAAAAAAAATTATGTATTAATTTATTTAAAGAGAAAAACACAAAAATAACGTTTGATGTTGTATTTTTTGTGTGTAATATTTAAATATACATACATACACATATTAAATAATACAAATAATGTACATATATTATATATATGTATGTATGTATATTGATAGTTACTGCATGTTAGAAATAAATCGGTTATTTTATTTACATAAAATTCTGCAGTATTTTGTTGTGGGGAAAATATATTTCTTTTGTATTAACAGAGTGTCACTTCATTTTGCTCAGCGTGACTATGCCACAGTAGATGCCGCCATAATTTTTGTTTGTTCTAATTAGCTTTGCAATAGTTATTTCTATTTTAACATGAATGTTAATATTTTCAACTAGATATCATACAGAACAATGTTAAGAGTATACACGGGTTGGTCTTTTATTTCATACGTTTTTTCATTATTCTTTTACAAATATGAACATAAGTTTGGCATATTACCCACCAATCTCACATCACACTGCAAGTTCGAAAAACTCAATACACTCACATATTTTTTACTAATACACACACATTTTCCGCAGTGGTCACACTAATGGCACCAAATTTTTCGTGCGAATAGTGGCAGACACTAACGATGATTAATGTTACCCTGTTATAAATTTAATGCAAATTTACTGGATCCTGTGAAATTGTAATTAAAGTTTTAACTTGTTAAATCTATTATAATGATTTATTTTTTGAAATGCGCATACAAAAACGTTTGTTAATTATAGAGCATAAATATTATTAACTATTATTAAAATAATACTAATAATAATAAATGTAAACATTTTCCCTCAAACATGTGCCTGTATAATAAACTTAGTAACTCTACTTAAAATAAAATAAGAGAGAGAAGTATACAAATTTTTTCAAGTTTACGCTTCGACAACATTTTAAAAATGAGATTGCAGTCAGATGTTTGAGCATAAAATATAATGGCGATGGATTCGACTAATTCGAACAATTTTTCGTTGATAATACGTACACAACGATTTTAGAATTTCAGTGTGATGTGAGATTGGGGGGTTAACTTTTTGTTGTCTTTACAAAATAGAGTTACCGAGTTCGTCAATGAGTTTTTTGCTTACAAAACAGTTCTACATAGTTATATAGAATTATTATTCTGCTTTACCTATAAAATATCTGATTGCGATTACATCTAATTTTTAAAAATTGTTTATAATTAATAAAGCATTATTATTCACATAAATACAAAATTTCACTTTTTAAATTTTCCATTCAAATTTAAGAAAATATCAATTATAATAAAAACTGAAAATAAAATTTCCAATTATAAATTAGAAAATATTAATTGAGTTTCAGAAAATCATATCAAAACGTCGGAAATAATAATTTTAAATTTAGAAATATCTTTACATTTAAAAATGTTTACATTTAAAAAAAATATTGCCATTCAGGAGATATTAATAACTTTTCAGTACCGCGATTCAGTAACTTCTTTTAACGATAGTCGAATTGTAAAAAAAAAGAAAATTGCAAAATTATCAGTAAAATTTTGAAACGATATTCGCTATTGTTAAAGTCAGCTGTTGTTGTTATCTAAACGACAACCATTTTTGTGTTGGTTATCCAATCGATAAAAACTTAAATTTTTAGGTTGAAATGTCGTCATACATAAATAAAAATCATGAAATAGTGAAAATATTTTGCTTTAATTAAAAAACTTTTTTATATAAATAAAAAAATTAAATATTCAATTCATTATTTCATTTTCAAATAAATAAACAGAAATATTAGTAAAAAAAAATAAAGATATTAAACATAAACATAAAATCATCCTGTCAAACACGAAGTAATTTGTTTTTTTCTATTCTTTGTGTTTTTCGCTTATTTTGACAGAGATGCCACTCCTTTACAATTTAAATAAATAGAAAAACAGATTTGTCGATATTAATTTAAATTCAATGAATTTAAGAAAACCTCAAATGATATTTAAGAATTGCTAACATAAAAATTGTTACATAAGTAAACGTAATTTTATGAGAATGTTATTTTTTATATATAAATTTTCACAATTTTTTTTGGATGAAAATTTGAAGTTTTTCAGAAAATAAAGATAACATTAAATTATTTTATTTAAAATGTTTGGGACTTTTCGTTTTTTGCGTTTTTCATCCCTAATTTGATTATTTATTATTATAAATTTATTCTCTATGTTTTCAAAATATGGCAATATTTTAAAAAAAAGTTGAGAGAGCTTTTTTTTTTGGTTATTATTTTGTTACTCCATCCGACCTATATGGCCACAATGAAGAAATATTTGGCCAGTTAAAAGAAACTATACAGCCATCTCCAATTAGCACGATTTAATGCATATAGCCACTCTACACAACCATTACCTTTGCAATGGAGGTTAGTGCGAGCTATTTAATTAGCAAAAACTAAATTAAACGAGAAGTTATGTCATATAACCGGAAACGCATGCATATAGGTATATAACCAAAATGCATGCCGATCAGCAACCACGATGACCAAAAAGCAAACACCGAAATATATCCGAAATAATAGAAAAGAAGAAAACCAACCCAAAGAATTTGCTGAAATAATTTGGTATTAAGTTTAACAAATTGTTTACTTTTTCATTTACATTTATTATCAAGACTCAAACCGAGGTGGAGGGTATCAAAGATTCGGCACAGCCGAATTTAACACTCTTACTTGTTTAATTTTTGATTTTTAAATTTTTGGTTTATAGTTTTTTAGTTTGCGATTTTTCAATTTAAAATTTTTGGTTTTTAGTTTTTACATTTGCTGTTCAATTTTTATACCCTATACCACTATGTGGTTTGGGTATAATGACTTTGTGCTGCTGTTTGTAACAACCAAAAATATTTGACCTAGACCCATCTTTAATTATACCGATCGAATCAGAATCACTTTCTGAGTTGATTTAACAATGTCCGTCCGTCCGTCCGTCCGTCCGTCCGTCCGTCCGTCCGTCCGTCTGTGTGTCCATGTAAAGCTTGTAATCAAACTGCAGGTCGCAAATTTGAATATATTTTGATGAAATTTGGTATATAAGCTTTTATCGGCCATGGGATGAACGCTATTGAAATTGGTGAGAATCGGTCCATGTTCAGACCTAGCCCCCATACAAATTACCCATATGAAATCGACATAAATTGCCATAAGATCCAAATTGTCATATAGATCTTACTCAAATTGGGTTTGTATGCGTTCATTACATCCACTAATCAGTAGTCCAAAAATGATCCCTTTGACCCCATATAGAGCTGCTTCCCGATCTTCACTTAAATCTATTAAAAAACAAAAATATTGCACTGATTCTTCTCAAATTTTGTTTGTACATATTTTTTGCAAAATACAAGAGACTTTACCAAACATGATCAGGATCGGTCCATTTTTGGACCTAGTCCCTTTATAGATATAGCATCCGGTATGAACTTTTTCATATCTGCAGCCAAAAAAATTAATAAAAATCCCACTCAAATTTGGTTTTTGCTTATTTTCAATGTCCAGTTAGTTGGGCCTAAGAGATAGGGTTTCTAAACGCATGGTATAGGGTATCGTATAGTCGGTCTAGACCGACTATAATTTTCTTACTTGTTATAAGATCCAAATTGTCATATAGATCTTACTCAAATTGGGTTTATATGTGTTCATTACATCCATTAATGAGTAGTCCAAAAATTATCCCTGTGGCCCCATATAGAGCTGCTTCCCGATTTTCACTTAAATCTATTAAAAAACAAAAATATTGCACTGATTCTTCTCAAATTTTGTTTGTATATATTTTTGCAAAATACAAGAGACTTTACCAAACATGATCAATATCGGTCCATTTTTGGACCAAGTCCCCATATAGATATAGCATCCGATATGAACTTTTTCATATCTGCAGCCAAAAAAATTAATAAAAATCCCACTCAAATTTGGTTTTTGCTTATTTTCTATGTCCAGTTAGTTGGGCCTAAGAGATAGGGTTTCTAAACGCATGGTATAGGGTATCGTATAGTCGGTCTAGACCGACTATAATTTTCTTACTTGTTTAATTTAAGTTTTTAGTTTTTAGGTTTTCAATTTTTAATTTAAGTTTTTAGTTTTTAATTTTTGATTTTAATTTTTATCTTTTAATTTTTAGTTTAATTTATGAAATATTCTTTAAATACTTATATACTTTGAGTTAATTTTGATTAAACATACAAAATTAGGAACGTGAATCAAAAATTCTTACAATTATTATTCCAAACAATATCAGAGATTAATTTAAGGATGTTGTATATTTCTTTCAAGATCGTGTTTTCTCTTACTGAATATTCATATATAAATTATACAAATAATCTTTCTTAAATGGTTTTTAGCAAGTTTTTAATATCATTTTTTCTATCCAAATTATAAAAGTTTCCTACAAAATATCTACAAAATTAATTAAATTTACTAAAATTTAAACATATTTCTATAATAATTTATTGAAATATTGAACACTTACTATATTTTTATAGATTTTTATTTTTTCTTATTGACAAATTTAATATGAAGTTCTTTTGTATAGTTTTTCTTTACCCATATGAAAATAAATCCAGTTGCAATTATTTCGATAATTTTTATGAAAGCATTATAAATTATTTTAAAAAAATTTACATTTAGAAAATTAAAAATACCTTCAAGTGACTAATATTATGGAAATATTTCTATAACAATAAATTTTAAAGTTCTTCTTACATCGAAAGCGTTGAAAAACTTACCAAAATTACTTAATGTTTCTTAAAATCTTGAAATAATTAGCTCATTTATAATTAATATCTAGTTATTATGAAAAGAGGTTTCTTTTTTTAAAAAAGAAACTTTGAAAATTTACTAAGGAAAGGTAAATTTTTAAAAAAAATTTACTAAGAAACAGGTAAATTTTTAAGAAAATTTACTAAGGAAAGGTAAATTTTTAAGAAAAATTACTTAGGAAAGGTAAGTTTTTATGAAAATTTACTAAGGAAAGGTAACTTTTTTAGAAAATTTAGTAAGGAAAAGGTAAATTTTTTAGAAAATTTACTAAGGAAAAGGTAAATTTCCTGAATTTTTGCGAAAATTTACTACGGAAAGGTAAATTTTTAAGAAAATTTACTAAGGAAAGGTAAATTTTTTAGAAAATTTACTAAGGAAAAGGTAAATTTTCAGAATTTTTAGTAAAATTTACTAAGGAAAAGAAAATTTTGAAGAAAATTTACTAAGGAAAAAGTAAATTATCAGAATTTTTGAGAAAATTTACGAAGGAAAGGTAAATTTTTATTAAGGAAAAGGTAAATTTTAAGAATTTTTGAGAAAATTTACTAAGGAAAGGTAAATTGTTAAGAAAATTTAGTAAGGAGAGGTAAGTTTTTAAGAAAATTTACTAAGGAAAAGATAAATTTTCAGAATTTTTGAGAAAATTTACTAAGGAAAGGTAAATTTTTAAGAAACTTTACTAAGGAAAGTTACATTTTTAAGAAAATTTATTAAGGAAAAGGTAAATTTTCAGAATTTTTGAGAAAATTTACTAAGGAAAAGTAAATTTTTAAGAAAATTTACTAAGGGAAGGTAAATTTTTATGAAAATTTACTAAGGAAAGGTAAATTTTTAAGAAAAATTACTAAGGAAAGGTAAATTTATAAGAAAAATTACTGAGGAAAATAAATTTTTATGAAAATTTACTAATTTTTATGAAAATTTACTAAGGAAATGAAAATTTTTAAGAAAATTTACTAAGGAAAGGTAAATTTTTAAGAAAATTTACTAAGGAAAAGGTAAATTTTCAGAATTTTTGAGAAAATTCACTAAGGAAAAGTTAATTTTTAAGAAAATTTACCAAGGAAAAGGTAAATTTTCAGAATTTTTGAGAAAATTTACTAAGGAAAGGTAAATTTTTAAGAAAATTTACTAAGGAAAGGTAAATATTTAAGAAAATTTACTAAGGATAAGGTAAATTTTCAGAATTTTTTGAAAAATTTACTAAGGAAAGGTAACTTTTTAAGGAAATTTACAAAGGAAAAGGTAAATTTTCAGAATTTTTGAGAAAATTTACTAACGAAAGGTAAATTTGTAAGAAAATTTAAATTTTTTTTAAATCATTAGTCATTTATTGTTCGGTTTAAGATCATGTATATATTTTTCTAATGAAAGAAAGATAATAATTTTTGTAATGTAAGAGAAATATTAGAAAAAAATTGAAGACAGCGCTAGATGGAGCAGCTACTTTCGAACAAAGCGACTTGTTCATCGTCAGCATCCTTCTGCCTATTACTTCAACTCATGTTTAATCAACTATTTAACTCAACATTTGAAAGAAAAGAACATGGGAAATGTTTTTCTTTTTATATACGAGAGTTTGTATGAACAAGCTGAGCTTTTCCAATTTTTAGCTTTCTTTACATTAACATAGCCAGATCAATTACAAGTCTTGTAATGTGAACAGCTCTTTGTTTTTGCCATTTTCCTCTAGATGGAACTGTAATGGCATGTGAAATCTTAACAGATTACACAAATGCATTGTACCTTATGTGTTGTATGTTATTGTTATGTATTGTTGATCTGTATTGGAATAATTAGTCATTTATTGTTCGGTTTAAGATCATGTATATATTTTTCTAATGAAAGAAAGATAATAATTTTTGTAATATAAGAGAAATATTAGAAATATTATTAAATCTTCAGAATTTTTGAGAAAATTACTAAGGAAAGGTAAATTTTTAAGAAAATTTACTAAAGGAAAGGTAAATTTTTTTAGCAAATTTTCAGAATTTTTGAGAAAATTTACTAAGGGAACGTAAGTTTTTAAGAAAAATTACTAAGCAAAGGTAAATTTTTTAGAAAATTTACTAAGGAAAAGGTAAATTTTCAGAATTTTTAGGAAAATTTACTAAGGAGAGGAAAATTTTTAAGAAATTATTAAGGAAAAGGTAAATTTTCAGAATTTTTAAGAAAATTTACTAAGGAAGGATAAGTTTTTAAGAAAAATCTACTAAGGAAAGGTAAATTTGAAAAAAAACAAGTAAGAGTGTTAAATTCGGCTGTGCCGAATCTTTGATACCCTCCACCTCGGTTTGTGGCAATACTATTAACATAGCTCATGGTAGTTGTGTTCTTGTTATTGTTAATATGTATGAATCACATTTTTTTTGTGGCTTTTTTTATGTTGTTGTATGTTCAACCACTAAACTATTACAAGAAAACACTAGGTTTCATGTTTTTTTTAGAGGTATCTATAAACTTTTGTTCATTTCTCAGCGCAGAGGCTCCCGATTTACTCCGATTTCAATACCAACCTGGTGGGAATTATGGCAAATAATTTTTTCGTAACCTGACCTAAGTAAATGCTTTTTTTTTTGAATGAGCGTGATTTCAACAGACACACGGACAGACGGACAGACGGACAGACGGACAGACGGACAGACGGACATCGCTATATCGACTCGAGCTGTGATAAGGATCAAGAATATATATACTTTATTGGGTCGGAAATTAGTTTTTCGATGCGTTACAAACGGAATGACAAACCTATATATACCCTCTGCCACTGAGATGTGGAGGGTATAAAAATACTAAGGAAAGGTAAATTTTTAAGAAAATTTACTAAGGAAAGTTAAATTTTTGAGAAAAATTACTAAGGAAAGGTAAATTTTTATGAAAATTTATAAGGAAAGTAAATTTTTAAGAAAAGTAAGTAAGGAAATTAAATTTTTAAGAAAATTTACTAAGGAAAGGTAAATTTTTAAGAAAATTTTCTAAGGAAAGGTAAATTTTTAAGAAAATTTACTAATGAAAAGGAAAATTTTCAGAATTTTTGAGAACATTTACTAAAGCATAAAACGGTAGAACAAAACATCGTTCACAAGAAATCGCCTAGCCTCATAATATTATAAAAAAAATATATCAACTTCTAATTTTCAAAAAATTTCAACTTTTTTATATATATATATATATATATATATATATATATATAAAATTATAATCTTATATTTACAAAAAATAAAATAAATAAATAAAATTTATTAATATTTTTATATAGAATTTCTATATATATTGCTTATCAAACTTTCATTTTGACGGTAGGCTTGTACTAAAAATAAGTCATCAGATAAGTCATCTTGTGAGTCCCATTAATTATATGTGATTTGAGGTGGTGGTCGTGTTTCAGGTGTCTCAGGAATCCAATCCTCTATATTCAAGAAACCCATTTGGTTGGTGGGTATTTCATCAATCAATTCTCCGCTAAGGAACAGCATATCATACGAATTTTTATATGAAGAAACATCAGGAGTATCAAATGAAGAAACATTATGCGTAGAGATTCGCTCTATCTCATTTTCAATGAGACAGTTTGTTGTGTGTATTACGTAGTTGGATACACCCGGTATGTATTTACTGCAGTAAACACATTCTACGCTGGGAGTGTTTTCCATACACTCCAAACTATTTTCCATGTGTTTGAGGAATTCTGATTCATCCTCATAGAAAATGGTGCAGAGCGAGCGGGTCTTGCCCTCAAGTTAGTTAGTATAGACGTCAACCAAACAGCGCCATCTAACGGTGGCGAACATGAAAAATTCCTGGTTCTCCTATATCTTATCTACTCTCTTCCAATGAATCAAGACTCATGACTAACTGTAAAGCAAAAAAATAAAACTGTACACCTCGTGGCAAAAAAAAAATCTGCTAAACACTCGAGCTCAAAGAGCCTTTACGTTGGGCGCCATATATGTTACGCGTCGTTTTCACTACGTTAGAAAATACAAAAAAATCAAATGGCATGGCATGATGTACTTTTATCCCCCCCCCCCCCCACCCGGCTAGCTTCTCGGGTTGGCAATTCTATGACCCCGTATCCCTAACGCGTAAGCATATAGCTAAACTCCCATGGAATAACCATGAGTTTAGCAAAATACGAAAAATTAAAAAAACTGCTTTTTCGAATGTTTTTAGGATTTCTCTACCACGAAATGTTTCCTGTTGTGATCATTCAACCCACCCACCATTACCTACCTTTCATCCCTACATTCCTCTTGATTATTTAATTTAATGCTTCATTTTTTTTTTCTTAACTTATATTATTTATTTAAAAAAAATTTCTTTCTCCATTTTTACATCTACCACTTATGTTTGCATTATCAAATTACACTTATGTAGACTTTTATTTAAATATAGGTAACAGCGTGAAAGTGATTCTGGTGACTATAGTGATCTTACTATTCTAAAAAAAATTTTCTTATTCAAAATCTTAATTTCTAATCTAAAATTTGGGACAATTTTATTATAACCATGTAAGCAAAAAAAAAAATCAATTATGGATAAGGGAATAATAATAACAGTTTGTAAATAAAATTTATTTATACTTAACGATGCCTAATTTTTTGTGTTGCTGTTGGTCGCTGCTACTCTGTCGCTGGGGTTGTGCTTTGGGGCTGACGCTGCAATGCCGTAGCCATGGCTGCAATATTGATGGTATTTGGCGTTGTTGCTTATTTCGTTTTTCATCTGATTGTACAAAATTTTAAATTCGTAATTTTCTTTCGATTTTCATTTCAGATTTAAGTTTCTACAATTTATAATTTACATTTTTAGATTTTCTCGTTTTCAAAATTTGCACTTGTTTAGTTTTTCTTGTCAGGTTTATGCTAGATGGTTTTACAGTTCATAGTACACATTTCTTTAGTTTTTAATATTTAACAAAATCTTTACTTATATTTAGTTTTCGGAATTTAACAAAATCTTAACTTTTCCTTATAAATTTTGCTTTTTCTTATTTTTTTGATTTTACACATTATACTTTCAGTTTTCCATAATTCTCTGGTAATCTTTTTCTTAAATTCAAGTTTTACATTTCTCTCTCCTTTCAGCTTAACATAGTTTATTCAGTTTTTTAATTATGATATAACTTTTACGCTTTTTCTTTTCAGGTCTTTGATTACAATCCTTTTTTTTTTTTCTTTCTTTTGACATAGCTTTTATTTTATTTGAAACATAAATTTTAACTTTCACGTTTTTACTTTTAGGTCTTTAATTAAAATTTTGTCTTATTTCTTTTCAGCTTTTATTTTACTTTTGACATAGCTTTTATTTTATTTGAAACATAAATTTTAACTTTCACGTTTTTACTTTTAGGTCTTTAATTAAAATTTTGTCTTACTTTTTTTCAGCTTTTATTTTACTTTTGACATAGCTTTTATTTTATTTGAAACATAAATTTTAACTTTCACGTTTTTACTTTTAGGTCTTTAATTAAAATTTTGTCTTACTTTTTTTCTAAAAGTTTAAGTTTTCAATATTTTTTTTTGTTTTCAATAGCATGATTTATTCTTTAACTATCAAACGCGAACTCTTCAACTTTTAACTGCTAACTAACTGACCCCACGCAATGTTGCCCTTTTTAAACTCTCAACTTATCTCGCGTTTCTTCTGTCTTTCTTCGTTAATGTTAAGGTGTCATCTTATGATTGGTCAATTTTGGTAACGGTACTATCATGTCATTATATATATGAAAAAAAAACATACGCGATGACTGACTAAGACAAAACTCGATAGCATGGTAGCATTTTTATCCGGTAATCGAGCTGCCAGATCCATGGTTGTATAAAAGGGACATAAAACAAATCCTTAACAAATATTCGTTTATTTTAAGTCTATATGTTTCTATTGAATTATTCCAATATATATTTTTTTTTTTCTTATTAAGTTAACTTATTACCAATTTTAATACCACTTTTCAGACTTTAATATTTATTTACTAAATTTGTTATAACATCAGACCAACTTTTTATTTTTTTTTTTTTCAAATATTAACGATCAAATCTTTATTTTTTTCAAATATTAAAGATTTTCAATAAATTTTTTATATGCTTTTATATTTTTAATTTCAGTTATATTTAAACTGAAAGATTTTAGTTCAAGTTTTTAAATTTTTAGTTTTTAATTTTTAGTGTAATTTATTATTCAGTTAGTTTCTATAGTTGTTTTTCATTAATATTTTAGATTTTCATTCTTTTTATACCCTATACCACTATGTGGTTTGGGTATAATGACTTTGTGCTGCTGTTTGTAACAACCAAAAATATTTGACCTAGACCCATCTTTAATTATACCGATCGAATCAGAATCACTTTCTGAGTTGATTTAACAATGTCCGTCCGTCCGTCCGTCCGTCCGTCCGTCCGTCCGTCCGTCCGTCCGTCTGTGTGTCCATGTAAAGCTTGTAATCAAACTGCAGGTCGCAAATATGAATATATTTTGATGAAATTTGGTATATAAGCTTCTATCGGCCATGGGATGAACGCTATTGAAATTGGTGAGAATCGGTCCATGTTCAGACCTAGCCCCCATACAAATTACCCATATGAAATTGACATAAATTGCCATAAGATCCAAATTGTCATATAGATCTTACTCAAATTGGGTTTGTATGCGTTCATTACATCCACTAATGAGTAGTCCAAAAATGATCCCTTTGACCCCATATAGAGCTGCTTCCCGATCTTCAGTCAAATCTATTAAAAAACAAAAATATTGCACTGATTCTTCTCAAATTTTGTTTGTACATATTTTTGCATAATACAAGAGACTTTACCAAACATGATCAGGAACGGTCCATTTTTGGACCTAGTCCCTTTATAGATATAGCATCCGAGATGAACTTTTTCATATCTGCAGCCAAAAAAATTAATAAAAATCGCACTCAAATTTGGTTTATGCTTATTTTCTATATCGAAGTAGTTGGACCGAAAGATAGGGTCTCTAAACCATGGTATAGGGTATCATATAGTCGGTCTAGACCGACTATAATTTTCTTACTTGTTTATTATTGTTTTATTTTAGAGTTTTATAAATGGTTGTAATAACTACAATCGTTTATATAAATAATTTTATGCTTTTTTATATTTTTAGTCTTTATATTTTTAATTTTCATTTTTTACTTCAGTTTTAATTTTTAAATTTTTTTAGTTATTTAGTTTTTTAATTTTTGATTTTTAAATTTTTGGTTTATAGTTTTTTAGTTTGCGATTTTTCAATTTAAAATTTTTGGTTTTTAGTTTTTATATTTGCTGTTCAATTTTTATACCCTATACCACTATGTGGTTTGGGTATAATGACTTTGTGCTGCTGTTTGTAACAACCAAAAATATTTGACCTAGACCCATCTTTAATTATACCGATCGAATCAGAATCACTTTCTGAGTTGATTTAACAATGTCCGTCCGTCCGTCCGTCCGTCCGTCCGTCTGTGTGTCCATGTAAAGCTTGTAATCAAACTGCAGGTCGCAAATATGAGTATATTTTGATGAAATTTGGTATATAAGCTTTTGTCGGCCATGGGATGAACGCTATTGAAATTGGTGAGAATCGGTCCATGTTCAGACCTAGCTCCCATACAAATTACCCATATGAAATCGACATAAATTGCCATAAGATCCAAATTGTCATATAGATCTTACTCAAATTGGGTTTGTATGCGTTCATTACATCCACTAATGAGTAGTCCAAAAATGATCCCTTTGACCCCATATAGAGCTGCTTCCCGATCTTCACTTAAATCTATTAAAAAACAAAAATATTGCACTGATTCTTCTCAAATTTTGTTTGTACATATTTTTGCAAAATACAAGAGACTTTACCAAACATGATCAGGATCGGTCCATTTTTGGACCTAGTCCCTTTATAGATATAGCATCCGATATGAACTTTTTCATATCTGCAGCCAAAAAAATTAATAAAAATCCCACTCAAATTTGGTTTATGCTTATTTTCTATATCGAAGTAGTTGGACCGAAAGATAGGGTCTCTAAACCATGGTATAGGGTATCATATAGTCGGTCTAGACCGACTATAATTTTCTTACTTGTTTAATTTAAGTTTTTATACCCTATACCACTATG
This sequence comes from Cordilura impudica, assembly GCA_963682025.1. Lineage (NCBI taxonomy): Eukaryota > Metazoa > Arthropoda > Insecta > Diptera > Scathophagidae > Cordilura > Cordilura impudica. Next base: position 19,686,824 of record OY821522.1, on the reverse strand, counting down.
TGGTTTGTAATCAAACTGCAGGTCGCAAATATTAATTTTTTTTTGATGAAATTTGGTATATAAGCTTTTATCGGCCATGGGATGAACGCTATTGAAACTGGTGAGAATCGGTCCATGTTCAGACCTAGCCCCCATACAAATTACCCCTATGAAATCGACATAAATTGCCATAAGATCCAAATTGTCATATAGATCTTAATCAAATTGGGTTTGTATGCGTTCATTACATCCATTTATGAGTAGTCCAAAAATGATCCCTTTGGCCCCATATAGACTGCTTCCCAATCTTCACTTAAATCTATTAAAACAAAAATATTGCACTGATTCTTCTCAAATTTTGTTTGTATATATTTTTGCAAAATACAAGAGACTTTACCAATCATAATCAGGATTGGTCCATTTTTGGCCCTAGTCCCCATATAGATATATCATCCGGTATGAACTTTTTCATATCTGCAGCCAAAAAAATTAATAAAAATTCCACTCAAATTTGGTTTTTGCTTATTTTCTATGTCCAGTTAGTTGGGCCTAAGAGATAGGGTTTCTAAACGCATGGTATAGGGTATCATATAGTCGGTCTAGACCGACTATAATTTTCTTACTTGTTAGTTTTTAGTTTTTAGGTTTTCAATTTTTAATTTAAGTTTTTAGTTTTTAATTTTTGATTTTAATTTTTATCTTTTAATTTTTAGTTTAATTTATGAAATATTCTTTAAATACTTATATACTTTGAGTTAATTTTGATTAAATATACAAAATTAGGAACGTGATTCAAAAATTCTTACAATTATTATTCCAAACAATATCAGAGATTAATTTAAGGATGTTGTATATTTCTTTCAAGATCGTGTTTTTTCTTACTGAATATTCATATATAAATTATACAAATAATCTTTCTTAAATGGTTTTTAGCAAGTTTTTAATATCATTTTTTCTATCCAAATTATAAAAGTTTCCTACAAAATATCTACAAAATTAATTAAATTTACTGAAATTTAAACATATTTCTATAATAATTTATTGAAATATTGAACACTTACTATATTTTTATAGATTTTTATTTTTTCTTATTGACAAATTTAATATGAAGTTCTTTTGTATAGTTTTTCTTTACACATATGAAAATAAATCCAGTTGCAATTATTTCGATAATTTTTATGAAAGCATTATAAATTATTTAAAAAAAATTTACATTTAGAAAATTAAAAATACCTTCAAGTGACTAATAATATGGAAATATTTCTATAACAATAAATTTTAAAGTTCTTCTTACATCGAAAGCGTTGAAAAACTTACCAAAATTACTTAATGTTTCTTAAAATCTTGAAATAATTAGCTCATTTATAATTAATATCTAGTTATTATGAAAAGAGGATTCTTTTTTAAAAAAAGAAACTTTGAAAATTTACTAAGGAAAGGTAAATTTTTAAGAAAATTTACTAAGAAACAGGTAAATTTTTAAGAAAATTTACTAAGGAAAGGTAAATTTTTAAGAAAAATTACTTAGGAAAGGTAAATTTTTATGAAAATTTACTAAGGAAAGGTAACTTTTTTAGAAAATTTAGTAAGGAAAAGGTAAATCTTTTAGAAAATTTACTAAGGAAAAGGTAAATTTTCAGAATTTTTGCGAAAATTTACTACGGAAAGGTAAATTTTTAAGAAAATTTACTAAGGAAAGGTAAATTTTTTAGAAAATTTACTAAGGAAAAGGTAATTTTTCAGAATTTTTAGTAAAATTTACTAAGGAAAAGAAAATTTTGAAGAAAATTTACTAAGGGAAAGGTAAATTGTCAGAATTTTTGAGAAAATTTACTAAGGAAAGGTAAATTTTTATTAAGGAAAAGGTAAATTTTAAGAATTTTTGAGAAAATTTACTAAGGAAAGGTAAATTGTTAAGAAAATTTACTAAGGAGAGGTAAGCTTTTAAGAAAATTTACTAAGGAAAAGATAAATTTTCAGAATTTTTGAGAAAATTTACCAAGGAAAGGTAAATTTTTAAGGAACTTTACTAAGGAAAGTTACATTTTTAAGAAAATTTACTAAGGAAAAGGTAAATTTTCAGAATTTTTGAGAAAATTTACTAAGGAAAAGTAAATTTTTAAGAAAATTTACTAAGGGAAGGTAAATTTTTATGAAAATTTACTAAGGAAAGGTAAATTTTTAAAAAAAAATTGCTAAGGAAAGGTAAATTTATCAGAAAAATTACTGAGGAAAAGTAAATTTTTATGAAAATTTACTAATTTTTATGAAAATTTACTAAGGAAATGAAAATTTTTAAGAAAATTTACTAAGGAAAGGTAAATTTTTAAGAAAATTTACTAAGGAAAAGGTAAATTTTCAGAATTTTTGAGAAAATTCACTAAGGAAAAGATAATTTTTAAGAAAATTTACCAAGGAAAAGGTAAATTTTCAGAATTTTTGAGAAAATTTACTAAGGAAAGGAAAATTTTTAAGAAAATTTTCTAAGGAAAGGTAAATATTTAATAAAATTTACTAAGGATAAGGTAAATTTTCAGAATTTTTAGGAAAATTTACTAAGGAAATGAAAATTTTTAAGAAATTATTAAGGAAAAGGTAAATTTTCAGAATTTTTAAGAAAATTTACTAAGGAAGGATAAGTTTTTAAGAAAAATCTACTAAGGAAAGGTAAATTTAAAAAAAAAAAAATACTAAGGAAAGGTAAATTTTTAAGAAAATTTACTAAGGAAAGTTAAATTTTTGAGAAAAATTACTAAGGAAAGGTAAATTTTTATGAAAATTTATAAGGAAAGTAAATTTTTAAGAAAAGTAAGTAAGGAAATTAAATTTTTAAGAAAATTTACTAAGGAAAGGTAAATTTTTAAGAAAAATTTCTAAGGAAAGGTAAATTTTTAAGAAAATTTACTAATGAAAAGGAAAATTTTCCGAATTTTTGAGAACATTTACTAAAGGATAAAACGGTAAAACAAAACATCGTTCACAAGAAATCGCCTAGCCTCATAATATTATAGAAAAAATATATCAACTTCTAATTTTCAAAAAATTTCAACTTTTATATATATACTAGCTGGACCCGGCAAACGTTGTTTTGCCCTCAATGAATTTTTATTTAAGTTAGAATCTGTATATACCTATATAAAATGTGTGACGAAGATCTCCAGATAATAAAATGAGAGCTTCACCAAAAAATCTTTCATTGCCTTTCAAATCTTTTATCAAATCAAATCACAATGTTTGTGAGCCATCCCAAATAAAAATACTGCATTTTTGCAGAACTTTTGCCATACCGGAATGTTTTTTGATATTACAGACGGCATTCTCATTTTTTTGTACGGTTAACGGTGATTTGAGTGCTGAATGAGCTGTGCGGCCACCATGCAATAATGTAGCGGCTTTTTCCTTCTTTTTCGTTAGAATATTTATATATAAAAACGTTGTTGAGTTTATTTATTAAAATTTATATAAATTTGACAACTCATTATTTTTCGAACGACAGCGCCATCTTCCGGGTCCAATAAAAAAATGTTTCTAACATACATATATGTACATTCTTAGTTTCATTAAAATCACACTATAAATAAGAATATTCGAAATAACTTTACCCAGCGCCACCTATCGGGTCCATTTATACATACAAAAATTTCTTATGACGAAACATACGTTCATTCTGAATTGCAGTCAAATCGCGCTGAAAGTAAAAATTTTTGTTTTTAACTTGACCCCAACGCCAGCTAGAGGGTTAAAACTAAAAAAAACACAGAAGAGCTCGAACCGAACCTATGCTGGAAATCCTACCTCGACAGCTCTTATGGTTCCGGAGATCATTCGTTACAATCGAATGCATCAACGTTTTTATATATACGCCACGCCCCTTTGCCCACTAACAACTTTATATAGCTAAGGTCTTATTATTTCGCAAAAATATCCTTTTGTGAAAATTTCATGACAATCCTTCCAGTAGTTTAGAAGATATTACGATTTTTTATTTTTCTAAAAAGGGGCGTGGCCCCGCCCACTTTTCTTCTTGTATGTATTTCTATTCATGCTAATACCATATGTACCAAATATGACTGCTGTAGGAAAAAAAATTCCCGTGATATGACTTTTTCAAATTTTGGGCTATATGGGCGTGGCACCGCCCCTTTGTCCAATCAAAAATTTATATAGCATATTATTCCTTCCAGAGTCATAGTAACACGCTCTGAAAATTTCAGGAAGATCGGTTCTTTGGTTTGGCCTCCTATAAAGCACAAACAAACACACATTCATTTTTATATATATAGATAGATTGAAAGCAGATTAATTATGATTTAAGATAAAATGGGGCGAAAAAGGGGGACTTGGTAATAAAAAAATGTATGGCTACCTTACCTGTAGATAAAAAGTGTATAAAACTTTAGATAAATACATATTACAAAAAAATTATTTTGTATAGCAAACATTGTTAGTGGTATAAGTAAAAAAAAGGGGGCGGTGAAATGGGCGTGGTTCATAGTTATATGGCGACGTTAACAGTATTAAGATCAATATACTACCAAATAAAAAAATCCGTTGGAAGGAACAAATTTGTACAGAGAAAAAAAAGTTTAAAACTTTCAAACAAAATTTGGCGTGAAAAGGGGCGTGAAAGGGGGCGTGGCGTAAGAAATGTTTATTTCTACCTCGCCTGGAGTATAATGTGTATACAATTTGAAGTAAATCTGTTAAAAACTATATGGGAGCAATTACATAATTTTAAAAAAGTGGGCGTAAAAGTGGGCGTGGTCAAAAAAAAGTACCCTATTAATCATGCCAGAGTCCCAGTTAAATGCTGTGAAAATTTCAGGAAGATCCGTCCAGAGGTTTGGTCTCCTATAAGGTACACACAAACAAACAAACAAACAAAAAAACAAACACATTCAATTTTATATATTTTATATATATATATATATATATATATATATATATATATACTAGCTGGACCCGGCAAACGTTGTTTTGCCCTCAATGAATTTTTTATTTTAGATGGAATCTGTATATACATACCTATATAAAAAAACGTTTTTGCATTTGTTAATATTAATTGAAAACTGTTAAAGAAAATCCATGTTTTATTTATGAAAATGAAAATAAATATTTATTGCAACATACATATAATAATGACCAATATATTTCTATTATTGTAATTCTAAAAAGAATGAACAATAATTTTAGCTTCATTATTCTGGCAGTAAATGAAAACATTTGCTGGCTTTCCGACACAGGGACATGCCACATATAGTTGCTCATGGGAAAACAACTGTTTTCGAGGTCCAAACCACATATTTGCAATGATTGTTCTTGAGATTTATTAATGGTCGTGGCAGAGCCCAATCTGATCGGAAATTGTAATCTTTTGAATATTATCGGTGTGTCGGTAGGAATCATAGGAATTCTTGGCAGCAAAACATGTTTTCCTTAAAACTTTCCTTTGAGAATTGTGGCCTCAATAACATTGGGCATTATTCTCTCAACAATTAACTTGGTTCCATTACATATTCTCGGAGCGTTGAGGTTACGTAGCAAAATTATTGGAGAACCAACTTTTAATTTTAATAAATGTGGCGGTAGACCGGGCACATCAAGTGAATTCAAAAAATTCTGTTGGAGAATTGACTGCTTCATTTTCTTTAACAACACTATCCATAGATTTGAAAGAAGACGTTTCGGAATCAATCAAGTCCTGAATAATAACATGTTATCGACATCGACATTGTTGCGGCTAAAATAGCTCTTTCACCTAACCACACACAGAAAACTGATTCGTTGTGGCTACCAAATTTATTGCCAACCAAATTGCGATGAAGCAAATATCCGAATTTTGAGTCCATGACAATTACAATTCTATCGTCTTAACAGTAAATATTTTATCACAATAGAAAATGAAATATGGCTATAAAATTTATATTAATACAATCGAAAATACAGTTGTTAAACTTTAGAACAATTCCGTTTGTAATTTTTTTTTCTGTATGCAATCATATTTACGATATTGATTTTGAATGCCGGGGAATACATTTTCAATTAATTCATCGCGTGACGATATAAATTGACAAAAATCTTGTGGATAGTTTAATAGTTTGACTGGTTGGGTTAATATTGATTTTACCTTTACCAAGATCGAGTAGTTGTTTTGAAAATTGGTCAGCCATTTGATCATTTTGTAATCGTACTCGCATGTTTGTTGTTAATTTTATAGTTTGAACGCTACTCCATAATGTTGATGATTTTCAGCAGGTTGATTTTGGTATGACTGGCAATGTTTGACGAAGATCTCCAGATAATAAAATAAGAGCTCCACCAAAAAGTCTTTCATTGCCTTTCAAATCTTTTAAAGTTCGATGTACATTCATCCCAAATAATAAAACTGCATTTTTGCAGAACTTTTGCCATACCGGAATGTTTTTTGATATTACAGACGATGATTTGAGAGCTGAATGAGCTGTATGACCACCATGCAATAATGTTGCGGCTATTCCGCACTAAGCAATAGCCAATGCAATTTTTCCTTACTTTTTGGTTAGAATGTTTATATATAAAAACTTTTGTGAATTTTGTAACTTATAAAATTTAAATAAATTTGACAACTCATTATTTTTTGAACGCCAGCGCCATCTACCGGGTCCATCATCTAACATCCTGAATAATAACATTAATATTATCGACATCGAAATTTTTTTACGGTTTAAATAGTTCTTTCACTTAACCAAGTAGTTGTATTGAAAACTGGTCAGCCGTTGGATCATGGATAATAAAATGAGAGCTCCACCAAAAAGTCTTTCATTGCCTTTCAAATCTTTTAAAGTTCTATGTAGTGCTTCTAAGTAATGTTTGTAAGCCATGTTATATTCATCCCAAATAATAATATTGCATTTTTGCAGAACTTTTGCCATACCGGAATGTTTTTTTAACGGTGATTTGAGTGCTGAATGAGCTGTATGACCACCATGCAATAATGTTGCGGCTATTCCGGACAAAGCAATAGCCAATGCAATTTTTCCTTCCTTTTTAGTTAGAATATCTTATATATAAAAACGTTTGTGAATTTTGGAACTTATAAAATTTAAATAAATTTGACAACTCATTATTTTTCGAACGCCAGTGCCATCTACCGGGTCCAACAAAAAAATTTTTGGCATCATCTAACATACATATATGTACATTCTTAGTTTCAGTAAAATCGCACCGTAAATAAGAATATTCGAAATGACTTTACCCTAGCGCCATCTATCGAGTCCATTTATACGTACAATAATTTCCTATGATAAAACATACATACATTCTGAATTGCAGTCAAATCGCACTAAATAAAAAAATAAAAAAAAAAAAACAAAAAATGAGGAGTTTAACTTCTTATATATAAAATTCTCGTGTCGCGGTTTCTGTAATTGAACTCCTCCGAAACGGCTTGACCGATTCTCATGAAATTTTGTGTGGATATTGGTAAGGTCTCAGAAACTACAACAGGTATTTTTTTTTTGATATCTCAAGTGGGCGTGGCACTTATGGCTATCATAGTACTCCACATATCTGATTTTAAAAGTTCACTTTGTATGGGGGGTACCCCTCCCAGTGGCCATATCAAAAAAAAAAAAAAAAATAAACGTTGTCCGATTCTCAGACCTACCCAATATGCGCACAAAATTTCATGAGAATCGGTCGAGCCGTTTCGGCGGAATTTTACCACAAACACTGCGACAGAAGAATTTTATATATAAGACTAGCTGACCCGCCAGACGTTGTCCTGCCTAAAATTTTATAGATAGAAAGAAAAAACTGAAATAATTTCTATGAAAATATTAGATTTTTTTTATTAATTTAACAAAAATGAAGTATTTTAATTAATTCGAAGCCTTAATAATAGAATAAATAAATTTTGTTTTTTTTATATTAATGCTAGTTGATGAACAATGTTTTTCGTCAATCCCTGTGGTGTATAAATGATCAAATTTGATGGTTTGCCAACGCGAGAACACGCAACATATAACTGTCCATGTGAAAAGCACGGATTTTCTAGATCCAACCCACAAATGGACATTGTTTGACCTTGTGACTTGTTAATGGTCATTGCGAATGCCAAGCGAATTGGAAACTGCATGCGTCTGAATGGAATTGGCGAGTCTGAAGGAACCATTGGGATCCGTGGCAAGAGAACAACTTCACCTTGAAACTTGCCGCTCAAAATGGTAGCTTGAATAACATTGCTCATTATTTTTTTTATGACCAATCTTGTACCATTGCATAGCTTAGGTGCATTTAAATTCCTAAGCAAAATGATTGGTGAACCAATTTTTAATCTCAAGTTATGAGGTGGCATTCCTGGTAAATCCAGTGAATTTAAAAATTCAACAGGATAGTTGACTGCTTCATCTGGATCGACAACAGTGTCGATCGATTTGAACAACATCTCATCGCCAGGCAATAACTGTTGTATTTTGAAATTAATAACGTCAACATCTATATTTTTAGCGGCCAAAATAACTCGTTCACGTAACCACGCATGATTAATGTAATTTTCGCGTATATTTGGGAATATGCTTACAACCAAAGCATCTTTCGTGGCTACCATTTTACAAAAATTGTCTGGAAATTTTATGCATTGTGTATTTTCATGAAACATAATTTTTCCATTGCCAATGTTGAGCAATTGCTCAGAGAATGACAGTGCCAATGGGTCATTTTGTAGTTGAATACGCATGTTTGTCTTAAGGCGTAATGTATTAACATTCCGCCATAGGTGCGATTGCTTCAAACATGCGTTGATTTCGTCCGCATATGTAGCGCGTGGAATGACCGGCAATGTTTGTCTGAAATCACCAGACAGCAACAGAAGAGCTCCACCGAAAAGTCTGTTATTATTATTAATATCTTTCATAGTTCTATCAAAGGCTTCTAGTGAATGTTTGTGGGCCATAGTACATTCGTCCCAAATAATAATTTTGCATTTTTGCAAAACTTTAGCCATGCCTGAATGCTTCTTTATGTTGCACATTGCATCTTTATTTGTGTGAACATTGAATGGCAACTTGAGTGCTGAGTGTGCAGTCCGTCCACCATCAAGCAAAGTCGCTGCAATACCTGATGAAGCAATAGCCAATGCAATATGATTTTGTGACCGAATGCGTGCAAGTAACAGTGAGATAAGAAATGTTTTGCCAGTGCCGCCTGGTGCATCCAAAAAGAAGAATCCACCTTGTTGTGCTTCAATTGACAAATTAATTCGATCGTATATGATCTTTTGTTCAGCAGTTAGCAATTGCTCATTATTTGCAACGAAAGTAGTCAACGTTGCCGCATCGAACTGTTGTTCGCGCTCAACATCGCTGTTAATGATGTCTGTTGCTGGTCGGTTAGGCGATGGCAAACCGAAATGAATGAGTGGCATATTGGAAATATTAATGCAAATATCCTCAATCATCATTAACGCCTCGTTATACATTTCCGATGAAAAATTGATATTGTGATCTTGATCAGCTGTCCGAATACGATGCAAAATATCTTCGCTCATTGAATCTTTATATTTGTCCCAGAGAACAGAAGCTTGCGACAGAAAGCATGTCGTCAACAATATGGCGAATAATTGTCGAATTTGATGAGGAGAGGAACTCAGCACTGCATCTGCTAGTGCAAGATCCCAATGGTTGTCATCTTCAAGCAAATGCAATTCGTGACACGCATCATGGTATGTGTCGAACAAAATACCGTTGACTGTTCGCAAGTATTGGAATGACGTCGGTCCAGGAACGTTAACCAACAACAAACGCAAGAAGAAGCATTCGCGTTGCTTAGGATGGACTGTGTATAATCGGCCTAATGTATTTGCCATAAATATGCCGTGGTACCCTTGTACTGGAACGCCTTGCTTTCGTGGGTTCCACTTTTTTGATTGTTTGTTCCATGTAAAAAATCGTGGCACATCAGTGTACATTAATGTCTTTGAAAATTGACCGAAAATACCTGGTTGGTTGCATAGTTCGAAGAACTCAGTTAGTGTGGTTTTTGGGGGAGTTAGTGCACGTTGTACAGCAGTCTCTTCCGTAAAATAAACACGCTGTCCATTTTGAAGGTGCACGGCCAAATGAATAACAGCAGGGTCTCTTTCGTGTATAGGAAAACTTAAAATGCGCCAAACTGCTTCATTGCTGCTAATGTATCGGCCCATTTGATAACGTGTTATTTCGTCGTTATCATTTACGTTTTGAACAGCAAATACAGCCATATCGCTTCCCTTATGAACGTATTTGCAAATGTATTTTATGGAACTCACTGAACTACAGAACTCAACGTTTATGTGCGCTTTGTACGTTTTTGACAGTAATGGTGAATACGGAACCACCCAACGATTGTCAATGTCTTGCGTTACACCGTTTGACATGCGCAATTGATATGAGTGGCCACCATTGTCTGTGTTTCTACGACGATACAATGGGTAACCATCGGTATTAGTGACAGTATCATTTATGCACTCTTTTGGAAAAAGTTTCGTACATTTTCCATTGTCCATGCACGGCGCCGTCATGTTTAGAGCACCGCATGGTCCATGGATCATGTTAGTGGTAATAATGTTGAACAACTCTTGATCTATATTCGAATCCGGAATTTCAGCTGAAATAATTTTATCAATTTCTTCTGGACGTACTTTATCAACCAACCAAATCAAAATGTGTGCATGTGGCAAACCTCGTTTTTGCCATTCAACAGAATACAGCCAGCAACGTGTTTTTCCGAATACAGAGTGATGTGTAATCAAGTTCATCATAGATTTTAGTTTTTGTTTGAAGACACGTGCAGTGATATCATGCCGATGCATTGCTGTTTGACCTTGCAATAATGAAATAGTTATTTCATCCCATTTTGGATTGCACGTAAATGTTATGAACAAATCAGGTCTACCGTACGCGCGCACGAAAGTCATTGCGTCTTGAATATATTCTTGCATATGCCGCGGACTACCAATGTATGATGATGGAAGAATATATGCGGTACCAATATCGTTAATATTAGTTGTTCCATCTACGTTACCGACAATAGCATCACGCAAATGAATATACTCCTCAGAACGCAACTTTGCTTGATTAAACTTGATGTACCGTAATCGCTCGCTTTCGATTTTTGCATACATATCAACGATGTATTGATGAAACAGCTGGCGGCATCGGATAATGTTGTTGTCTTCATTGGTACGAATCATCAACCGATATGCGTAGAAGTTCATCGCGCTCACTTTCTTGTTCGTTGCTGCACCTTCAAATTTAAAATAAAAATAAATAAAAAAGAAAATAAATAGTACAGAAAAATCAAAAATGGAATTATATTTAAATTTTACCTGTCACGGGGTTTCGTTGTTTTATATTTAAATGATATCCATCTTCTCCTTCCCAAAATATTAATGGGTATTGCAAAGCGTCGTAAGAACGATGGCTGTCTGCAATTGTCTGCACCGTATTATCTCTGCGTTGGATCCGTATATCTCGACGTTCAAATGCGTCACCAACCATAACAACTGCAACTTCATTAACGGTTGGTGCATTGTATCTGCCCGCATGCTCTCCTGATGGTACTTTGTCTGCTTTGATGAGGATCATGTAGTTATCGTTTTGTAGCCTGTTGGAAACAACGTTGAACAACTGGACCAACTGATTGTGATTTCTCAAAAACGGTTCCAAAATTGACACGATTTCTCGCTCCTCCATTAACTCGATGTGATTGTAGTGGCAGCGTGTGTTTATTTGTTGATCCTCATCACCCATGAAGTAGATTTGCAAGAATTTTGGATCGGCATCAGGCATTGAAATCAAAGAACCGATTTGATGATACACTTGGCCCTGAATCTTAAATGTTGATTCAAAATTTCGACCATCCTCATTCCGCAAGATTTTTGTTGCTCCAAACGATGTCATTTGGAAGCACGAATTGAATTTACGAATTTTACGCAAAAATAATTTTGATTGAGGTGTGGCTCCATCCAATAGAGCTTTCAGTGGTTCAGGCGGCGAATTCAATGGTGGCAATACTACTTTTCCAGACGCGCAACAGAAACCGGCTGACTCTCCTTTGTATTTGAATGCATGGCAGTGTTGGCATTCTTTATTCATAGCACCGATGACAATTTGTGAATGCGATGAATAGTCTACGTCAAACTCGTATTCGAACGCAAGTCGGAGAAGTGATTCACGTGTCAATGCGCGATATACTTGTAGGCGCTGTCGTTCAGTTGTTCTCTGTTCATCGGTGGCTCGTTGACGCGCCTGTCTTTGTCTCAATGCATTAGCTCGAAGGCGTTCGTTGCGTTGCTCTTGACTTTCATGTTCACGTAAGTTCGCCATCTGGTCTCTAGAATTTGCAGTGTCCGTCAAGTGATCTTCTACTGTTCTATTTAACCGAATGTTGTGGACTGTTTGTGCATGCTGTGAACGTCGACCAATATTTCCTCCTCGCCCACGAAGACGTGGCATTTTTCTTTTATAAACACACAACACATAAATTTAATAAACTTTGATTTTAGTTTTAGGGTTATGATTATTTGTTTCACAAACTTACATATTGCTTATTTTCAGTTAGTCGCTTAACACTCCGTAAAGTTTGTAAAATTAAACACAATTTTTATTTGAAATAATTTCTTTTAATTTCAAACTATTTTATTTTTTCTTTAAATCAAAATCAATTAAATTATGACAAATTGGTTAAAACTTCGCAACAAACATTCACCTTTAAAAAAACATTCAATATAAAATTGAAAGGAAGTAAAAATTTCAAACCTTACCCTTTCAAAATAGTTGATAACAGTATAGTTCTCAACATAGATGGGAATTTTGTATTACTATTGAAAAAATGCATTGACGTTTTATGGTAATTTTTTTTTTTTTATTGAAAAAATCATTCATAATGGTAATAAAATGCATCAATTGTTAAAAACCGTCAATAACAATTTATTTCAAAACCATTGCCATTAGTAATGAAATGGTTCAATGAAATTAGTTTCAATACTATTGACATCAATTAAATTGTAATTAATTATGAATTGATTGGTCCCACTAATTAATTAGTCCCATTTGTAGTTCTCAATAGGAAAACAATATCATATTAGTTCTCATGTGTAATGTTGTAATTAGTACAGAGTAGTTGAGAGTAGAGAAATAGGTTAGAGTTTTTTAAAATGTTATTAATTATTGACATGAGAACGATGCAGTATAGTTCTCAACATAGATGGGAATTTTGTATTACTATTGAAAAAATGCATTGATGTTTTATGGTAATTCCTTTTTTTTTATTGAAAAAATCATTCATAATGGTAATAAAATGCATCAATTGTTAAAAACCGTCAATAACAATTGATTTCAAAACCATTGCCATTAGTAATGAAATGGTTCAATGAAATTAGTTTCAATACTATTGACATCAATTAAATTGTAATTAATTATGAATTGATTGGTCCCACTAATTAATTAGTCCCATTTGTGGTTCTCAATAGGAAAACAATATCATATTAGTTCTCATGTGTAATGTTGTAATTAGTACAGAGTAGTTGAGAGTAGAGAAATAGGTTAGAGTTTTTTAAAATGTTATTAATTATTGACATGAGAACGATGCAGTATAGTTCTCAACATAGATGGGAATTTTGTATTACTATTGAAAAAATGCATTGATGTTTTATGGTAATTCCTTTTTTTTTATTGAAAAAATCATTCATAATGGTAATAAAATGCATCAATTGTTAAAAACCGTCAATAACAATTGATTTCAAAACCATTGCCATTAGTAATGAAATGGTTCAATGAAATTAGTTTCAATACTATTGACATCAATTAATATGAATTGATTGGTCCCACTAATTAATTAGTCCCATTTGTAGTTCTCAATAGGAAAACAATATCATATTAGTTCTCATGTGTAATGTTGTAATTAGTAGAGAGTAGTTGAGAGTAGAGAAATAGGTTAGAGTTTTTTAAAATGTTATTAATTATTGACATGAGAACGATGCTTGATATGAAATTGCATTCATGGATATTTGTGAAAGTATTCTCAACTTATTTATTTATCATTGCAATTTAAATTGCTAAAAATCATATTCTGAGACTTTTTCTATAGGAAAAATCTCTCGGAGTCTGAGACTTTTTGAAAAGGAAAAATGTCTCAGAATGTTAGACTTTTTCTATAGGAATGTTAGACTTTTTCTATAGGATACACATTATTATCTAGGTAGCTCGCACAAAGTTTGAATATTCTCACAATAATAGTACCCCAGATATGCAATAATAAATTTGTACTTCGTATGGGAGGTGCCACGCCCATTGCTTCGATCCCCCCTATTTTTTGGAAGATTATGAATATTATTATCAAAGAAGCTCACACAAAGTTTGAAGACTCCCACTTTAATAGTACCCCAGATATGCAATAATGAATGTTTTCTTCGTATGGGAGGTGCCACGCCCATTGCTTGGATCCCGCCCATTTTTTGGGATATTTTGAATATTATTATAAAAAAAGGTCATACAAAGTTTGAAGACTCTCACTATAATATTAGTCCAGATATACAATAATACATTTTTACTTCGTGTGGGAGGTGCCACGCCCATTGCTTGGATGGCACTCATTTTTTTGGGAGATTATGAGTATTATTATAAAAAAGCTCACACAAAGTTTGAAGACTCCCACTGTAACAGTACTCCAGATATACAAAAATACATTTTTACTTCGTATGGGAGGTGCCACGCCCATTGTACCCATATAGGTCAATTGTGAATCTAAACCATTCAGGGATCAAATAAAACAGACACAACAAATTTCATCGAAATCGGCCCAGCCGTTAAGGAGGAGTTCAGTCACTAACACACGTACAGGAGAATTATATATATAAAGATATATATAAAATTATAATCTTATATTTACAAAAAAAAAAAATAAATAAATAAAATTTATTAATATTTTTATATAGAATTTCTATATATATTGTTTATCAAACTTTCATTTTGACGGTAGGCTTGTACTAAAAATAACTCATCAGATAAGTCATCTTGTGAGTCCCATTAATTATATGTGATTTGAGGTGGTGGTGGTGTTTCAGGTGTCTAAGGAATCCAATCCTCTATATTCAAGAAACCCATTTGGTTGGTGGGTATTTCATCAATCAATTCTCCGCTAACGAACAGCATATCATACGAATTTTTATATGAAGAAACATCAGGAGTATCAAATGAAGAAACATTATGAGTAGAGATTCGCTCTATCTCATTTTCAATGAGACAGTTTGTTGTGTGTATTACGTAGTTGGATACACCCGGTATGTATTTACTGCAGTAAACACATTCTACGCTGGGAGTGTTTTCCATACACTCCAAACTATTTTCCATGTGTTTGGGGAATTCTGATTCATCCTCATAGAAAATGGTGCAGAGCGAGCGGGTCTTGCCCTTAAGTTAGTTAGTATAGACGTCAACCAAACAGCGCCATCTAACGGTGGCGAACATGAAAAATTCCTGGTTCTCCTATATCTTATCTACTCTCTTCCAATGAATCAAGACTCATGACTAACTGTAAAACAAAAAAAATAAAACTGTACACCTCGTGGCAAAAAAAATCTGCTAAACACTCGAGCTCAAAGAGCCTTTACGTTGGGCGCCATATATGTTACGCGTCGTTTTCACTACGTTAGAAAATACAAAAAAATCAAATGGCATGGCACGATGTACTTTTATCCCCCCCCCCCCCCCCCCGGCTAGCTTCTCGGGTTGGCAATTCTATGACCCCGTATCCCTAACGCGTAAGCATATAGCTAAACTCCCATGGCGAATAACCATGAGTTTAGCAAAATACGAAAAATTAAAAAAACTGCTTTTTCGAATGTTTTTAGGATTTCTCTACCACGAAATGTTTCCTGTTGTGATCATTCAACCCACCCACCATTACCTACCTTTCATCCCTACATTCCTCTTGATTATTTAATTTCATGCTTCATTTTTTTTTTCTTAACTTATATTATTTATTTAAAAAAAATTTCTTTCTCCATTTTTACATCTACCACTTATGTTTGCATTATCAAATTACACTTATGTAGACTTTTATTTAAATATAGGTAACAGCGTGAAAGTGATTCTGGTGACTATAGTGATCTTACTATTCTAAAAAAAATTTTCTTATTCAAAATCTTAATTTCTAATCTAAAATTAGGGACAATTTTATTATAAAAAAAAAATCAATTATGGATAAGGGAATAATAATAACAGTTTGTAAATAAAATTTATTTATACTTAACGACGTCTAATTTTTTGTGTTGCTGTTGGTCGCTGCTACTCTGTCGCTGGGGTTGTGCTTTGGGGCTGACGCTGCAATGCCGTAGCCATGGCTGCAATATTGATGGTATTTGGCGTTGTTGCTTATTTCGTTTTTCATCTGATTGTACAAAATTTTCAATTCGTAATTTTCTTTCGATTTTCATTTCAGATTTATGTTTCTACAATTTATAATTTACATTTTTAGATTTTCTCGTTTTCAAAATTTACACTTGTTTAGTTTTTCTTGTCAGGTTTATGCTAGATGGTTTTACAGTTCATAGTACACATTTCTTTAGTTTTTAATATTTAACAAAATCTTTACTTATATTTAGTTTTCGGAATTTAACAAAATCTTAACTTTTCCTTATAAATTTTGCTTTTTCTTATTTTTTTGATTTTACACATTATACTTTCAGTTTTCCATAATTCTCTGGTAATCTTTTTCTTAAATTCAAGTTTTACATTTCTCTCGCCTTTCAGCTTAACATAGTTTATTCAGTTTTTTAATTATGATATAACTTTTACGCTTTTCTTTTCAGGTCTTTGATTACAATCCTTTTTTTTTTCTTTCTTTTGACATAGCTTTTATTTTATTTGAAACATAAATTTTAACTTTCATGTTTTTACTTTTAGGTCTTTAATTAAAATTTTGTCTTATTTTTTTCAGCTTTTATTTTACTTTTGACATAGCTTTTATTTTATTTGAAACATAAATTTTAACTTTCACGTTTTTACTTTTAGGTCTTTAATTAAAATTTTGTCTTACTTTTTTTCTAGCATTAAACTTATTAAATTTTAAGTTTTCAATATTTTTTTTTGTTTTCAATAGCATGATTTATTCTTTTAACTATCAAACGCGAACTCTTCAACTTTCAACTGCTAACTAACTGACCCCACGCAATGTTGCCCTTTTTAAACTCTCAACTTATCTCGCGTTTCTTCTGTCTTTCTTCGTTAATGTTAAGGTGTCATCTTATGATTGGTCAATTTTGGTAACGGTACTATCATGTCATTATATATATGAAAAAAAAACATACGCGATGACTGACTAAGACAAAACTCGATAGCATGGTAGCATTTTTATCCGGTAATCGAGCTGCCAGATCCATGGTTGTATAAAAGGGACATAAAACAAATCCTTAACAAATATTCGTTTATTTTAAGTCTATATGTTTCTATTGAATTATTCCAATATATATTTTTTTTTTCTTATTAAGTTAACTTATTACCAATTTTAATACCACTTTTCAGACTTTAATATTTATTTACTAAATTTGTTATAACATCAGACCAACTTTTTATTTTTTTTTTTTTCAAATATTAACGATCAAATCTTTATTTTTTTCAAATATTAAAGATTTTCAATAAATTTTTTATATGCTTTTATATTTTTAATTTCAGTTATATTTAAACTGAAAGATTTTAGTTCAAGTTTTTAAATTTTTAGTTTTTAATTTTTAGTGTAATTTATTATTCAGTTAGTTTCTATAGTTGTTTTTCATTAATATTTTAGATTTTCATTCTTTTTATACCCTATACCACTATGTGGTTTGGGTATAATGACTTTGTGCTGCTGTTTGTAACAACCAAAAATATTTGACCTAGACCCATCTTTAATTATACCGATCGAATCAGAATCACTTTCTGAGTTGATTTAACAATGTCCGTCCGTCCGTCCGTCCGTCCGTCCGTCCGTCTGTGTGTCCATGTAAAGCTTGTAATCAAACTGCAGGTCGCAAATATGAATATATTTTGATGAAATTTGGTATATAAGCTTCTATCGGCCATGGGATGAACGCTATTGAAATTGGTGAGAATCGGTCCATGTTCAGACCTAGCCCCCATACAAATTACCCATATGAAATTGACATAAATTGCCATAAGATCCAAATTGTCATATAGATCTTACTCAAATTGGGTTTGTATGCGTTCATTACATCCACTAATGAGTAGTCCAAAAATGATCCCTTTGACCCCATATAGAGCTGCTTCCCGATCTTCAGTCAAATCTATTAAAAAACAAAAATATTGCACTGATTCTTCTCAAATTTTGTTTGTACATATTTTTGCATAATACAAGAGACTTTACCAAACATGATCAGGAACGGTCCATTTTTGGACCTAGTCCCTTTATAGATATAGCATCCGAGATGAACTTTTTCATATCTGCAGCCAAAAAAATTAATAAAAATCGCACTCAAATTTGGTTTATGCTTATTTTCTATATCGAAGTAGTTGGACCGAAAGATAGGGTCTCTAAACCATGGTATAGGGTATCATATAGTCGGTCTAGACCGACTATAATTTTCTTACTTGTTTATTATTGTTTTATTTTAGAGTTTTATAAATGGTTGTAATAACTACAATCGTTTATATAAATAATTTTATGCTTTTTTATATTTTTAGTCTTTATATTTTTAATTTTCATTTTTTACTTCAGTTTTAATTTTTAAATTTTTTTAGTTATTTAGTTTTTTAATTTTTGATTTTTAAATTTTTGGTTTATAGTTTTTTAGTTTGCGATTTTTCAATTTAAAATTTTTGGTTTTTAGTTTTTATATTTGCTGTTCAATTTTTATACCCTATACCACTATGTGGTTTGGGTATAATGACTTTGTGCTGCTGTTTGTAACAACCAAAAATATTTGACCTAGACCCATCTTTAATTATACCGATCGAATCAGAATCACTTTCTGAGTTGATTTAACAATGTCCGTCCGTCCGTCCGTCCGTCCGTCCGTCCGTCCGTCCGTCCGTCTGTGTGTCCATGTAAAGCTTGTAATCAAACTGCAGGTCGCAAATATGAATATATTTTGATGAAATTTGGTATATAAGCTTTTGTCGGCCATGGGATGAACGCTATTGAAATTGGTGAGAATCGGTCCATGTTCAGACCTAGCTCCCATACAAATTACCCATATGAAATCGACATAAATTGCCATAAGATCCAAATTGTCATATAGATCTTACTCAAATTGGGTTTGTATGCGTTCATTACATCCACTAATGAGTAGTCCAAAAATGATCCCTTTGACCCTTTGTTTAGTTTTTCTTGTCAGGTTTATGCTAGATGGTTTTACAGTTCATAGTACACATTTCTTTAGTTTTTAATATTTAACAAAATCTTTACTTATATTTAGTTTTCGGAATTTAACAAAATCTTAACTTTTCCTTATAAATTTTGCTTTTTCTTATTTTTTTGATTTTACACATTATACTTTCAGTTTTCCATAATTCTCTGGTAATCTTTTTCTTAAATTCAAGTTTTACATTTCTCTCTCCTTTCAGCTTAACATAGTTTATTCAGTTTTTTAATTATGATATAACTTTTACGCCTTTTCTTTTCAGGTCTTTGATTACAATCCTTTTTTTTTTTTCTTTCTTTTGACATAGCTTTTATTTTATTTGAAACATAAATTTTAACTTTCACGTTTTTACTTTTAGGTCTTTAATTAAAATTTTGTCTTATTTCTTTTCAGCTTTTATTTTACTTTTGACATAGCTTTTATTTTATTTGAAACATAAATTTTAACTTTCACGTTTTTACTTTTAGGTCTTTAATTAAAATTTTGTCTTACTTTTTTTCTAGCATTAAACTTATTAAATTTTAAGTTTTCAATATTTTTTTTTTGTTTTCAATAGCATGATTTATTCTTTAACTATCAAACGCGAACTCTTCAACTTTTAACTGCTAACTAACTGACCCCACGCAATGTTGCCCTTTTTAAACTCTCAACTTATCTCGCGTTTCTTCTGTCTTTCTTCGTTAATGTTAAGGTGTCATCTTATGATTGGTCAATTTTGGTAACGGTACTATCATGTCATTATATATATGAAAAAAAAACATACGCGATGACTGACTAAGACAAAACTCGATAGCATGGTAGCATTTTTATCCGGTAATCGAGCTGCCAGATCCATGGTTGTATAAAAGGGACATAAAAAAATCCTTAACATATATTCGTTTATTTTAAGTCTATATGTTTCTATTGAATTATTCCAATATATTTTTTTTCTTATTAAGTTAACTTATTACCAATTTTAAAACCACTTTACAGACTTTAATATTTATACCCTATACCACTATGTGGTTTGGGTATAATGACTTTGTGCTGCTGTTTGTAACAACCAAAAATATTTGACCTAGACCCATCTTTAATTATACCGATCGAATCAGAATCACTTTCTGAGTTGATTTAACAATGTCCGTCCGTCCGTCCGTCCGTCCGTCCGTCCGTCCGTCCGTCCGTCCGTCCGTCCGTCCGTCTGTGTGTCCATGTAAAGCTTGTAATCAAACTGCAGGTCGCAAATATGAATATATTTTGATGAAATTTGGTATATAAGCTTCTATCGGCCATGGGATGAACGCTATTGAAATTGGTGAGAATCGGTCCATGTTCAGACCTAGCCCCCATACAAATTACCCATATGAAATTGACATAAATTGCCATAAGATCCAAATTGTCATATAGATCTTACTCAAATTGGGTTTGTATGCGTTCATTACATCCACTAATGAGTAGTCCAAAAATGATCCCTTTGACCCCATATAGAGCTGCTTCCCGATCTTCAGTCAAATCTATTAAAAAACAAAAATATTGCACTGATTCTTCTCAAATTTTGTTTGTACATATTTTTGCATAATACAAGAGACTTTACCAAACATGATCAGGAACGGTCCATTTTTGGACCTAGTCCCTTTATAGATATAGCATCCGAGATGAACTTTTTCATATCTGCAGCCAAAAAAATTAATAAAAATCGCACTCAAATTTGGTTTATGCTTATTTTCTATATCGAAGTAGTTGGACCGAAAGATAGGGTCTCTAAACCATGGTATAGGGTATCATATAGTCGGTCTAGACCGACTATAATTTTCTTACTTGTTATTTACTAAATTTGTTATTACATCAGACCAACTTTTTATTTTTTTTCAAATATTAACGATCAAATCTTTATTTTTTCAAATATTAACGATTTTCAATAAATTTTTTTATATGTTTTATATTTTTAATTTCAGTTATATTTAAACTGAAAGTTTTTAGTTCAAGTTTTTAA
This sequence comes from Cordilura impudica, assembly GCA_963682025.1. NCBI lineage: Eukaryota > Metazoa > Arthropoda > Insecta > Diptera > Scathophagidae > Cordilura > Cordilura impudica. The sequence continues at coordinate 19,665,498 of OY821522.1, read as the reverse complement.
ATTTTTAGTTTTCAATTTTTAGTTTAATTTATTATTCAGTTAGTTCCTATAGTTGTTTTTCATTAATATTTTAGATTTTCATTCTTTTTTATTATTGTTTTATTTTAGAGTTTTATAAATGGTTGTAATAACTACAATCGTTTATATAATTAATTTTATGCTTTTTTATATTTTTAGTCTTTATATTTTTAATTTTCAATTTTCAATTTTTACTTCGGTTTTAATTTTTAGAGTTTTTTAGTTATTTAGTTTTTTAATTTTTGATTTTTAAATTTTTGGTTTATAGTTTTTTAGTTTGCGATTTTTCAATTTAAAATTTTTGGTTTTTAGTTTTTATATTTGCTGTTCAATTTTTTAATTTAAGTTTTTAGTTTTTAGGTTTTCAATTTTTAATTTAAGTTTTTAGTTTTTAATTTTTGATTTTAATTTTTATCTTTTAATTTTTAGTATAATTTATGAAATATTCTTTAAATACTTATATACTTTGAGTTAATTTTGATTAAATATACAAAATTAGGAACGTGAATCAAAAATTCTTATAATTATTATTCCAAACGATATCAGAGATTAATTTAAGGATGTTGTATATTTCTTTCAAGATCATGTTTTTTCTTACTGAATATTCATATATAAATTATACAAATAATCTTTCTTAAATGGTTTTTAGCAAGTTTTTAATATCATTTTTTCTATCCAAATTACAAAAGTTTCCTACAAAATATCTACAAAATTAATTAAATTTACTAAAATTTAAACATATTTCTATAATAATTTATTGAAATATTGAACACTTACTATATTTTTATAGATTTTTATTTTTTCTTATTGACAAATTTAATATGAAGTTCTTTTGTATAGTTTTTCTTTACACATATGAAAATAAATCCAGTTGCAATTATTTCGATAATTTTTATGAAAGCATTATAAATTATTTAAAAAAAATTTACATTTAGAAAACTAAAAATACCTTCAAGTGACTAATAATATGGAAATATTTCTATAACAATAAATTTTAAAGTTCTTCTTACATCGAAAGCGTTGAAAAACTTACCAAAATTACTTAATGTTTCTTAAAATCTTGAAATAATTAGCTCATTTATAATTAATATCTAGTTATTATGAAAAGAGGTTTCTTTTTTAAAAAAAGAAACTTTGAAAATTTACTAAGGAAAGGTAAATTTTTAAGAAAATTTACTAAGAAACAGGTAAATTTTTAAGAAAATTTACTAAGGAAAGGTAAATTTTTAAGAAAAATTACTTAGGAAAGGTAAATTTTTATGAAAATTTACTAAGGAAAGGTTACTTTTTTAGAAAATTTAGTAAGGAAAAGGTAAATTTTTTAGAAAATTTACTAAGGAAAAGGTAAATTTTCAGCATTTTGCGAAAATTTACTACGGAAAGGTAAATTTTTAAGAAAATTTACTAAGGAAAGGTAAATTTTTTAGAAAATTTACTAAGGAAAAGGTAAATTTTCAGAATTTTTAGTAAAATTTACTAAGGAAAAGAAAATTTTGAAGAAAATTTACTAAGGAAAAGGTAAATTGTCAGAATTTTTGAGAAAATTTACTAAGGAAAGGTAAATTTTTATTAAGGAAAAGGTAAATTTTAAGAATTTTTGAGAAAATTGACTAAGGAAAGGTAAATTGTTAAGAAAATTTACTAAGGAGAGGTAAGTTTTTAAGAAAATTTACTAAGGAAAAGATAAATTTTCAGAATTTTTGAGAAAATTTACTAAGGAAAGGTAAATTTTTAAGAAACTTTACTAAGGAAAGTTACATTTTTAAGAAAATTTACTAAGGAAAAGGTAAATTTTCAGAACTTTTGAGAAAATTTACTAAGGAAAAGTAAATTTTTAAGAAAATTTACTAAGGGAAGGTAAATTTTTATGAAAATTTACTAAGGAAAGGTAAATTTTTAAGAAAATTTACTAAGGAAAGGTAAATTTATAAGAAAAATTACTGAGGAAAAGTAAATTTTTATGAAAATTTACTAATTTTTATGAAAATTTACTAAGGAAATGAAAATGTTTAAGAAAATTTACTAAGGAAAGGTAAATTTTTAAGAAAATTTACTAAGGAAAAGGTAAATTTTCAGAATTTTTGAGAAAATTCACTAAGGAAAAGTTCATTTTTAACAAAATTTACCAAGGAAAAGGTAAATTTTCAGAATTTTTGAGAAACTTTACTAAGGAAAGGTAAATTTTTAAGAAAATTTACTAAGGAAAGGTAAATATTTAAGAAAATTTACTAAGGATAAGGTAAATTTTCAGAATTTTTTGGAAAATTTACTAAGGAAAGGTAACTTTTTAAGGAAATTTACAAAGGAAGTAGCTACTATCGAACAAAGCGACTTGTTCATCGTCAGCATCCTTCTGCCTATTACTTCAACTCATGCTTAATCAACTATTTAACTCAACATTTGAAAGAAAAGAACATGGGAAATGTTTTTCTTTTTATATACGAGAGTTTGTATGAACAAGCTGAGCTTTTCCAATTTTTAGCTTTCTTTACATTAACATAGCCAGATCAATTACAAGTCTTGTAATGTGAACAGCTCTTTGTTTTTGCCATTTTGCTCTAGATGGAACTATAATGGCGTGTGAAATCTTAACAGATTACACAAATGCATTGTACCTCATGTGTTGTATGTTATTGTTATGTATTGTTGATCTGTATTGGAATAATTAGTCATTTATTGTTCGGTTTAAGATCATGTATATATTTTTCTAATGAAAGAAAGATAATAATTTTTGTAATGTAAGAGAAATATTAGAAATATTATTAAATCTTCAGAATTTTTGAGAAAATTACTAAGGAAAGGTAAATTTTTAAGAAAATTTACTAAAGAGAAGGTAAATTTTTGTAGAAAATTTTCAGAATTTTTGAGAAAATTTACTAAGGGAACGTAAATTTTTAAGAAAAATTACTAAGCAAAGGTAAATTTTTTAGAAAATTTACTAAGGAAAAGGTAAATTTTCAGAATTATTAGGAAAATTTACTAAGGAAAGGAAAATTTTTAAGAAATTATTAAGGAAAAGGTAAATTTTCAGAATTTTTAAGAAAATTTACTAAGGAAGGATAAGTTTTTAAGAAAAATTACTAAGGAAAAGATAAATTTTCAGAATTTTTTAGAAAATCTACTAAGGAAAGGTAAATTTAAAAAAAAAATACTAAGGAAAGGTAAATTTTTAAGAAAATTTAATAAGGAAAGTTAAATTTTTGAGAAAAATTACTAAGGAAAGGTAAATTTTTATGAAAATTTATAAGGAAAGTAAATTTTTAAGAAAAGTAAGTAAGGAAATTAAATTTTTAAGAAAATTTACTAAGGAAAGGTAAATTTTTAAGAAAATTTTCTAAGGAAAGGTAAATTTTTAAGAAAATTTACTATTGAAAAGGAAAATTTTCAGAATTTTTGAGAACATTTACTAAAGGATAAAACGGTAGAACAAAACATCGTTCATAAGAAATCGCCTAGCCTCATAATATTATAGAAAAAATATATCAACTTCTAATTTTCAAAAAATTTCAACTTTTTTACCATCTTTAAACAATTTTTTACGTTTATTCAGTCCAGGGTTTTCTTTTTCAATTAGTCCATTAATTTTCTTCATATCTACTGCCCATCCGGATGATTCAAGATGTGTTGGTGTAGCATCATTTCCATAATTTAATATAGTTTATAAATATGCTCTATAGTGATAGTTATTATCAGGCTGTGAAATATTTTTGTTATATAGATGGACTGTACAATTTCTGAATATTGAATGAAGCAAGTTGTTTACAACACTTCCACTTCCTTTTAATTCAACAATGAGTCTCAGATATATACTATTTAGATCTCTATATATTTCACCATTGCCTAATGAAATAAACTATATAGTTGAAGAGTTATCTACTGAAGCAATTGGGTTATATGATATATTTTCAGTTTTAATAATATTTATTTGAATTGGTAAATCTAGTTTGCTTTTGATACATTCAATACATTCAGACATCTTTAGTTTTCAAAAAAATATTTAATGTTCTCTCTTCAACGTTTTGATTTAATATGTGATTTATGTTTTAACCGTTTAAGTTTTATACGTTTTCCTTTTTCAAATTTATTTAATCTTTCTAAAGTAACTTCTTTAATACGGTAGTAGGAGTGTTATGGTGTTTCTAAATCACTTTTCCAGTACATTTAGTGGAGCGTATTTAGTGCCAATTGTCACCGTAAGTAGTATCGCAGAGGTCGCTACCATATTTACCGCGTTTTGCAAAAACTCACACCCATATTCACCTTACTTGAAGTTGAAAAACCTAATGTTTAGCAAATCTCACACCCATATTCACCTTACTTGTAGTTAGCAATACTATTAGTTATGTTGAATTTCGCAATGTATAATAAAAACCTAATGTTTAGCAAATCTCACACCCATGATCACCCTACCTATAGTTAGAAATACTATTAGTTATGTTGAATTTCGCAATGCATAACAAAAATCGCACCCATATTCACCTTACTTAGAGTTGAAAACCGAATATTTAGCAAACCTACAATCCTAAATTCCAAAAGTTATGCCTATACAGTAATGTTCTACTGTATATAACAAGATGAGGTTGTTATAAGAAACATATATAAGTAAAAAAAAAGTTATGCCTCTAATGTTTGTGTATATGTAAACGAAAAAACAACTGTATGTTAACATGTGTGTGTGTTAGTAAACATGTTAAGATACAATTCTTTTTTCGTTTTATATATTGACAGAACTTTTTTTAGTAAGCAGAACCACTGAGTTCGCTGGTCTATTTAGCAAAATCACAAATACAATGGATGAAATAAAAATCAACAGATGAATAATTTTGTTTCATTGTTATTTTATTTACAAAAAATATTTTTAAAATACTTATTATTAATACATCATTTAAAAATAAGTTTGAAAAATTAAAAAATTTTAAAATTTTATAATATGATACATTTTTACATCTAAAATAAATGAAAATACAACAATAAATTCCACATAATATTGAATACTCGCTTTGAATACGTTTATTGTTCTAATACATATATAATTTAGAATTTGTATTCAAAAATTTAATAAAAGGTTTAATAGGTGGGTGACCAGCTGGACAAATGAATGTTAACTTTGAATTTAAATACATTTTTTATATTCTATTGAGGTTTTTTAGAGCTGACAACATATTTTTCATTCACAAAACCCATTTTTTTTTTAGATTTATTTGAAAAAATATTCGTTTATTTTAAGTCTATATGTTTCTATTGAATTATTCCAATATATTTTTTTTCTTATTAAGTTAACTTATTACCAATTTTAATACCACTTTTCAGACTTTAGTTATTATTATTTACTAAATTTGTTATTACATCAGACCAACTTTTTATTTTTTTTTTCAAATATTAACGATCAAAACTTTATTTTTTTCAAATATTAACGATTTTTAATAAATTGTTTTATATGCTTTTAAATTTTTAATTTCAGTTAAATTTAAACTGAAAGTTTTTAGTTCAAGTTTTTAAATTTTTAGTTTTTAATTTTTAGTTTAATTTATTATAGATAGGTGTCTTTCAGTTAGTTCCTATAGTTGTTTTTCATTAATATTTTAGATTTTCATTCTTTTTATACCCTCCGCTCCGTTGTGCAGAGGGTATATATAAGTTTGTCATTCCGTTTGTAATAATTAGAAAAAAAGTTTTGGACCCCATGAAATATATATATTTGTGATCCTTATAACAACCGGAGTTGATATAGCGATGTCCGTCTGTCCGTCTGTCCGTCTGTGGAAATCACGATGACGGCATCAATCGGGCAGCTAGGGAGCCCGTTGGCATAAAGAATGATTCAATAATATACTGAAAAGTTTGCTATTTAAAATCGTCTAAATCGGTCGATTAGGGCCCGAGATTTGAATGAAGAACTAAAAAAAGTCTTGAAAAAATATAATTTTCTATGTTGTTCTTGTCACGATCACGCCTTCAATGGTGCAGCTACAGTGGTCATTTTTAATGAGGATGATTCACCAAATTCATGGGAGATTTCTGTTTCAAAAATTATTGAAATCGGTGGAACAGGTCCAGGGAAATCTCTGAAAGAGTAAAAAAAAAAATGAAAAATATGATGTTTCTATATTGTTCTTGTTTTATTCTAAATGGACTTTGGTTTTTTGTGGTCGTTGGGGTAATAATATAATAAAAACTAACCCTTAGTTCATTTTTTTTTATTAACTCTGGTAGAAAAATTTAAAAGTTTCCATTATTTTGGCATCACTAAAAAAAATTATTAGATCATTTCTGTTATTACCACGAGCCTGCCTGCAAAATTTCAGATCGAATGGGTCACGGGAAAGGGGTTAAAATCGATCCAAAATTTTTTCGACAAGCAGACACTAAGAGTTAATATAAAGGGAGTAAAAATTCACCAACATCTAAAGCAAATAATGCTAAAATACCTAGTTGTTAATAAAAAAAAAAAAAAAACAATGTAAATTTAACAAAAAAAAAAATTTATGTATAAATTTATTTAAAGAGAAAAACACAAAAATAACGTTTGATGTTTTATTTTTTTGTGTGTAATATTTACATAAACATATTAAATAATACAAATAATATACATATATTCTATACATGTATATCCATAACAACTGCATGTTAGAAATAAATCGGTATATTATTTTATTAACATAAAATTCTGCAATATTTTGTTGCATTAACAGAGTGTCACTTCATTTTGCTCAGCGTGACTATGCCACAGTAGATGGCGCCACAATTTTTGTTCTAATTAGCTTTGCAATAGTTATTTCTTTTTTAACATGAATATCAATATTTTCAACTAGATATCATACAGAACAGTGTTAAGAGTATACACGGGCTGGTCTTTTATTTCATACGTTTTTTTCATTATTCTTTAACAAATATGAACATAAGTTTGGCATGTTAACTTTTTGTTGTCTTTATAAAATAGAGTTACCGAGTTAATCAATGAGTTTTTTGCTTTCAAAAAAAAAAATTGTTTATAATTACTAAAGCATTATTATTCACATAAATACAAAATTGCACTTTTTAAATTTTCAATTCAAATTTAAGAAAATATCAATTCTAATAAAAACTGAAATTAAAATTTCCAATTATATATTAGAAAATATTAATTGAATTTCAGAAAATCATATCAAAACGTCGGAAATAATAATTTTAAATTTAGAAGACATCAATTGCATCTTTAATATATAAATTTTATTCGTTAAACACAAATTGAAATTCCAAAAAAAAAAAACACCAAATATGTTTACATTTAAAAATTCTTACATTTAAAAAAAAAATATTGCCATTCAGGAGATATTAATAACTTTTCAGTACCGCGATTCAGTAACTTCTTTTAACGATAGTCGAATGTAAAAAAAAAGAAAATTGCAAAATTATCAGTATTAAAGTCAGCTGTTGTTGTTATCTAAACGACAACCATTTTTGTGTTGTTTATTCAATCGATAAAAACTTAAATTTTTAGGTTGAAATGTCGTCAAACATAAATAAAAATCATAACATAGTGAAAATATTTTGCTTCTATTAAAAAAACTTTTTTATATAAATACAAAAATTAAATAGAATATTCAATTCATTTTTAGTCTTTATATTTTTTATTTTCAATTTCTACTTTAGTTTTAATTTTTAAATTTTTTTAGTAATATAGTTTTTTAGTTTGTGATTTTTCAATTTAAAATTTTTGGTTTTTAGTTTTTATATTTGCTGTTTAATTTTTTAATTTAAATTTTTAGTTTTTAGGTTTCCAATTTTTAATTTAAGTTTTTAGTTTTTAATTTTTTATTTTAATTTTTAGCTTTTAATTTGAAGTTTAATTTATGAAATATTCTTTAAATACTTTTGTACTTTGAGTTAATTTTGATTAAATATACAAAATTAGGAACGTGAGTAAAAAATTCTTACAATTATTATTCCAAACAATATCAGAGATTAATTTAAGGAAGTTGTATATTTCTTTCAAGATCATGTTTTTTCTTACTGAATATTCATATATAAAGTATACAAATAATCTTTCTTAAATGGTTTTTAGCAAGTTTTTAATATCATTTTTTCTATCCAAATTATAAAAGTTTCCTACAAAATATCTACAAATGAATTAAATTTACTAAAATTTAAACATATTTCTATAATAAATTATTGAAATATTGAAAACTTACTATATTTTTATAGATTTTTATTTTTTTCTTATTAACTAATTTAATATGAAGTTCTTTTGTATAGTTTTTCTTTACACATATGAAAATAAATCCATTTAGTTGCAATTATTTCGATAATTTTTATGAAAGCATTATGAAAAAATTATAAATGCCTTCAAGTGACTAATAATATGGAAATATTTCTATAACAATAAATTTTAAAGTTCTTCTTACATCGAAAGCGTTGAAAAACTTACCAAAATTACTTAAAGTTTCTTAAAGTCCTGAAATATTTAGCTCATTTATAATTAATATCTAGTTATTATGAAAAGAGGTTTCTTTTTTAAAAAAAGAAACTTTGAAAATTTACTAAGGAAAGGTAAATTTTTAAGAAAATTTACTAAGGAATAGGTAAATTTTTTAGAAAATTTACTAAGGAAAAGGTAAATTTTTTAGAAAATTTCAAAGGAAAAGGTAAATTTTTAGAATTTTTGAGAAACTTTACTAAGGAAAGGTAAATTTTTTAGAAAATTTTCTAAGGAAAAGGTAAATTTTCAGAATTTTTATGAAAATTTACTAAGGAAAAGAAAATTTTTAAGAAAATTTACTAAGGAAAAGGTAAATTGTCAGAATTTTTGAGAAAATTTACTAAGGAAAGGTAAATTCACCTATTCACCATATTATAAATAATAAAAGATTAGAGGCATAACTTTTTTTGAGTTCATAATGTTCTACTGTATATAACAAGATGAGGTTGTTATAAAAAACAAATATAAGTAAAAAAAAAGTTATGCCTCTATTGTTTGTGTATATGTAAACGAAAAAACAACTGTATGTTAACATGTGTGTGTGTTAGTAAACATGTTGACATACAATTCTTTTTTCGTTTATATATTGACAGAATTTTTTTTAGTAAGCAGAACCGCTGAGTTCGCTCTCTATTTAGCAAAATCACAAATACAATGGATGAAATAAAACTCAACAGATGAATAATTTTGTTTCATTGTTTATTATTAATACATCATTTAAAAATAAGTTTGAAAAATTAAAAAATTTTATAATATGATACATTTTTACATCTAAAATAAATGAAAATACAACAATAAATTCCACATAATATTGAATATTCGCTTTGAATACGTTTATTGTTATAAATACATACATGATTTAGAATTTGTATTCAAAAATTTAATAAAAGGTTTAATAGGCGGTTGACCAGCTGGACAAATGAATGTTAACTTTGAATTTAAATACATTTTATATATTCTATTGACGTTTATTAGAGCTGACAACATATTTTTCATTCACAAAACCCATTTTTTTTAGATTTATTTGAGAAAATATTCGTTTATTTTAATTCTATATGTTTCTATTGAATTATTCCAATATATTTTTTTTTTCTTATTAAGTTCAATTATTACCAATTTTAATACCACTTTTCAGACTTTAATATTTATTTACTAAATTTGTTATTATATCAGACCACCTTTTTATTTTCAAATATTAACGATCTTTATTTATTTCAAATATTAACGATTTTTAATAAATTTTTTTATATGCTTTTAAATTTTTAATTTCAGTTAAATTTAAACAGAAAGTTTTAAGTTCAAGTTTTTAAATTTTTAGTTTAATTTATTATAGATAGGTGTCTTTCAGTTAGTTCCTATAGTTGTTTTTCATTAATATTTTCGATTTTCATCCTTTTTTAATATTGTTTTATTTTAGAGTTTTATAAATGGTTGTAGTAACTAGAATCGTTTATATAATTAATTTTATGCTTTTTTATATTTTTAGTCTTTATATTTTTAATTTTCATTTTTTACTTTGGTTTTAATTTTAAATTTTTTTTAGTAATTTAGTTTTTTAATTTTTGATTTTTAAATTTTTGGTTTATAGTTTTTTAGTTTGTGATTTTTCAATTTAAAATTTTCAATTTTTTAATTTAAGTTTTTAATTTGTAGGTTTTCAATTTTTAATTTAAGTTTTTAGTTTTTTATTTTTGATTTTAATTTTTAGCTTTTAATTTTTAGTTTAATTTATGAAATATTCTTTAAATACTTTTATACTTTGAGTTAATTTTGATAAAATATACAAAATTAGAACGAGAATCAAAAATTCTTACAATTATTATTCCAAACAGTATCAGAGATGTAATGGCGCTTGCATTAGCTTTCGAAAATTTTTCTTATCATAATGTTTTCAAATATACTGACTATTAAATTGCTTGGTGAATACAACGTCATCTCTGAACTTATTAACACCTTGCATACGTAGTGTGTTCTTCACGCCTACGCGTTTTTTTTTTCTCCCCTTTATACTTTACCATAATTCTGGAAATACAATGTTATTTGATCAAATATCCTAAATCATGCTTAACAATACGAGCTTACATGCAATGAAAAGACAAAAATCTCTGCCATTTGTAATTCGTACAACCTACGGTGAAAGAGCTAGTAAGCCAGTGTAAAAAAAAAAACATAAGTTTTCATAAATCTAATATAAATGCTAAATAAAGTTATATAAAAAAAGGAAGCAAAAACTATATTTGCCTTCAAGTTTGTGTAATAATTCATATATTATATTTAAATCAATAACCCATAGTAATTTGGGACGAAATTTACACCAAAATTCGTATTAACATTTTGCCAACAATTAAATGTGAGTATTCTACGTTTTCCTCTGTATCGCAAATAAGATGGTTTCATTCTCCTAACAAAAGAACCTTGCATTTCTTTCTGTTATCCATAACAGCATTGGCCAGATTATTTATTCTACTGCTGTGGATTGACTTTTTGTCAGGGTATATTTTGGTAACTTCAGCACCAACCAACATTTGATTTTTCAGAAGAACTACCAGGTATGGTTAACTGACTAAATCCGAGGTTTCGTTCAAATCAATAGACAAATGCTCAATTTATAGATTGTGGAACAGAGATCACTTTGCTTTGGACTTCCCTCTAATGCCATCTCTAATGATTTGGCACCTTGTGTTCAGTAACAACAAAAAATATCGAAAGTTATAAAACATCATAAACGAGCCTAGAAGAACAGTAAAAACTAAAAGAAAAAAAGTAAAAAGGGTCGCTTGTGTTATTTTGGAAGTTTATATAGAGAAACAAGATCTCAAGTGTTAAAAGTCGTACGGCAGCAGTTCACACAAGGCAGCAGTTCACACGAAAAGCTCATTAATATAAGCTCATTAATATAAGGAAGAAAACATTGTCTTAAGAAAAAAAAAAACCAAAAAAATTCTTTTTGAAAAAAAACCAGAAAAGAATAATAACAAACACTAGTGTCAGTAAGGTGTGAAACAAATGTATTTGCAAAAAAAAAAAAAAATCATAAGCCCAAAGCACTTAATAATTAGTGATTCCTAGATTTTACCTTTTCGTGCTTTACTTTTTACTTTTTCGTGCTTATAACTATTTTCATTTCAATTTGCGGTATCTTGATTTAAATTTTTTTTTATTATTTAGTTTTTTTTGTAACCAAATCAAAGTTCATACAACATACATTGTTTAATATATATTGATCAATGAACGTTCGCTTATGACAATAACTGTGCTTTTGCTATGAATTAAACTAACAGCGATCTTGTGTGAATCATGTATGAGCTATGTATTGGTTAACAATTTGCTATAAAAATAACATTTAATAATACATTACAATGAGAGAGAAAAAAAGGTTTATAAACTATTTAGAACAATTGAAAATACCAAGTACATTCTCTTAAGTCAGTGTTTCAGAAATTAATTGGTTATGGTAGAGCCAAACTAACGACTATGTTGCTAAACATTCACTAGCAACATTTCTTAATTAAGAGAACCTGCAAAATAAAATATTCTTCAACAGCACAAAAAGAAATACCTGCATCGAAAGATCTTTCGACGAGGGAGCTACGTAAATACCCGTTAATGTAAGTGTATTATAATCTCATTTATTATTTTATATTTTTTTTGTTGTGCTGTTCTCTCGCGTAACAATTATATAAATTTTTTGTTGTTCTTTTTCATTTGTTCACATGGATGGATATTCTAACTTATTTAATTTCTAAAGTATGAATATTTGTTTTTGGGTGACCAGATAAAGTTCTTTTTAATAAAGCTTTTATTTGAACTATTTTTACCATGCTATAAATTATGCATGAGATTGTTATAAATATTTTAACTCCAATTTGATTTCTTTTTGTTATAATTTTGGAATATGATCAATACAAAGGAAATAAAAACATTAAAATTATAAGCATAATTGCAAAACCTTGAGACACAACCAGTAGAATTTTTATTTTAATATCATTTTTTTCTATTTTTAATTTCGTTCATTATTATTTAAACATATATCATAAATCATTTAGACTTAAACTTATACTTTTCCCCTATTTTTACTCACCTACCTAACTTTGGTTTGTTTCAAAATTTATTAATATACTAAATGAAACTTATCTCCATATGTCCAGCTAAGATAGATATTGAGAATAGTGTTAAAACATGAATTAAACTTTAGTGACACAATTAAATGAATTTGTTAATGTTTCAATAAAATCACTATGAGTTCGGGCTAAATAATAAAAGATTCTGTTTGATTTTAAGCTAAGGTAAACCAAGCGGTTGTAGAACCCAAAATTGGGATCATTATTTTAAATATTTGTTTTGGAATGTAATGTTTTGTTTTGATCATGGCTGGGAGGGCTATATACGATAACAGTAACACCTTGTATCGTTATTCAAACCTATTTATACCCTATACCACTATGTGGTTTGGGTATAATGACTTTGTGCTGCTGTTTGTAACAACCAAAAATATTTGACCTATACCCATCTTTAATTATACCGATCGAATCAGAATCACTATCTGATTCGATTTAGCGATGTCCGTCCGTCCGTTCGTCCGTTCGTCCGTCCGTCCGTCCGTCTGTGTGTCCATGTAAAGCTTGTAATCAAACTGCAGGTCGCAAATATTTTGATGAAATTTGGTATTTAATCTTTTATCGGCCATGGGATGAACGCTATTGAAATTGGTGAGAATCGGTCCATATTCAGACCTAGCCCCCATACAAATGACCCCTATGAAATCGACATAAATTGCCATAAGATCCAAATTGTCATGTAGATCTTACTCGAATTGGGTTTGTATGCGTTTATTACACCCATTAATGAGTAGTCCAAAAATGATCCCTATTGGACAACTCTTAGTCATAGGCCCCATATAGAGCTGCTTCCCGATCTTCACTTATATCTATCAAAAAACAAAAATATTGCACTGATTCTTCTCAAATTTTGTTTGAATATATTTTTGCAAAATACAAGAGACTTTACCAAACATGGTCAGGATCGGTCCATTTTTGGGCCTAGTCCCCATATAGATATAGCATCCGATATGAACTTTTTCATATCTGCAGCCGAAAAAATTAATAAAAATCCCACTCAAATTTCGTTTATGCTTATTTTCTATATCCAGTTAGTTGGGCCTGAGAGATAGGGTCTCTAAACGCATGGTATAGGGTATCGTATAGTCGGTCTTGACCGACTATAATTTTCTTACTTGTTTTGTGTTGGTATATTTTTTCCTTGCTTACTTTTCCTCAATCCTTCTATTACCTATCGATTTCCTCTTCGTTACAAATTGCACGCTTTTCAAAATATTTATAATTGGTATGGTGGTCCTGGGTGTATTGGAGCAATGAACCCCCCCAATTTCGACGAGCAATAAGGCCGGAGGTCGTAGCGTGGCCTGCTTCGGATTACCCCTAACAACAACTTCCACATAACAATCATTTTTACATTATTAGTGATATGCTACATTATAAAAATGGCGCCCAACGTGGGGCCCGATCAATTTAAAATTTTTACAAACTTACATCTTTCGTTAAATATATAAACTTGTTTGATCGGTTCCTATTCAATATATCTATACTCCTTTTGTTAACTTTTCTTATATTTTTTTTATGAATATCTGATCATTTTGTGGATCTTGGTTATGATCTCGGTTATATAACTTCTCATTTCCAACCTGAATTGAATGATATTTATTTTCATTTCTACCCCAAGTGGACTTATCTAATAATATTTTTATTACTGACTGGAATTTAGTTTTTGGATGAATATGCTAAATCTAACCACAGTGTAAGATATGTTTATGAGTTTACCCTACGCTACTACATATGGAGTTATTAAACTAATTGTATGTTTAGTCCTATGTAGTAAAACTAAATATTTTCTCTTCTTAAAATCTATTTTTCTACCAATACGAATTTAGTTGTTTTGCTTTAGTTTTTATCTACAACCAGCTTTTACCTTAAGTTAAACAAATCAAACAGAATGGAATTCCTGTAACTTCGTTCAAGGGAAAATAATTTTTTTTTGTGTTCAAGTCAAATTTCATATATGTGAACTCATATTAAAATATTATTGGTTATTTTTGAATAGTCGAATTTTTATTTTCTCTTTTGTATACAAATTTGAATACAAATTTGAAAAATATTTTCTTCAGCAAAACCTGTATGAGCAATATTTTGTTTTTAAATCAAACTTTTATCTCTTCGATTTTAAAGATATCTAAAAATCTCATTTTGGGTATCTTAAAGATTTAAACATCATATAAGATTTACTAAAATTTAAAGCAAGAATCCTTGTTTAGATTTTTTTTTTTTCATAATTTTCTAATTTTTTTTTTCTTCTCTGAACATTAATTAATAGAATAATGAATGAAAATAATGAAGAGATAATAATAGATACATAGTTTTATATCTGCCACTGATAATTATGTTCGAAAAATTGCAGTTTGCAACTATTTCTTTAATAGGAATTTTATTTTTATTTTTTTTAATTGATATATTTTTATAAATGGTAATATTTTCGATTGAGCTCTCAATTTACGATTTTTTTTTGTCTTAATCATAATTTATTTTTTTTTTGGTTATTTGAAGGAAGAAAATTGTCTTGGTTTTTGAAAAAGTAAATTGGTCTTTATATTTTTTTTTAATATGGATAAGGGTGAAGGCACTGTTAAAACTCCTGCGCCAGCAGAAAAATACCCAGAGTGTGATGCTTGCAATACTATTATCCCTTCTAAAACATTACTTCAAAGAACTGTTTGTGGTCACTCTTTTCATAAAGAATGTCTAACGAACAGCCTTAAATTTAGACCTTATATCCAGTCTGCAATGCTAGAATAGTAAATGATAGCTCTCATAAAATCAGTCGAGCTACAGCTAGTAAGCTAGTGTAAAAAAAAACATAAGTTTTCATAAATCTAATGTAAATGCTAAATAAAGTTATATATAAAAAAAAGGAAGCAAAACCTATATTTGACTTCAAGTTTGTGTAATAATTCATATATTATATTTAAATCAATAACCCATAGTAATTTGGGACGAAATTTACACCAAAATTCGTATTAACATTTTTGCCAACAATTAAATGTGAGTATTCTACGTTTTCCTCTGCATCACAAATAAGGTGGTTTCATTCTCCTAACAAAAGAACCTTGCATTTCTTTCTGTTATCCATAACAGCATTGGCCAGATTATTTATTCTACTGCTGTGGAATGACTTTTTGTCAGGGTACATTTTGGTAACTTCAGCACCAACCTACATTTGATTTTTCAGAAGAACTACCAGGTATGGTTAACTGACTAAATCCGAGGTTTCGTTCAAATCAATAGACAAATGCTCAATTTATAGATTGTGGAACAGAGATCACTTTGCTTTGGACTTTTAACTACTCTCCAGTTTCCACATTCATCCTTCTGATGCCATCTCCAATGATTTGGCACCTTGTGTTCAGTAACAACAAAAAAATATCGAAAGTTATAAAACATCATAAACGAGCCTAGAAGAACAGTAAAAACTAAAAGAAAAAAAGTAAAACAGTCGCTTGTGTTATTTTGGAAGTTTATATAGAGGAACAACATCTCAAGTGTTAAAAGTCGTACGGCAGCAGTTCACACAAGGCTTAAAACAGATCCGTGCATCGAGTCACTACTCCTAAACCAATTTTTTTACGAAAAGCTCATTAATATAAGCTACAGGGAAGAAAACATTGTCTTAAGGAAAAAAAAAAACCAAAAAAATTCTTTTTGAAAAAAAAACCAGAAAAGAATAATAACAAACACTAGCGTCAGTAAAGTGTGAAAAGAATGTATTTGCAAAAAAAAAAAAAAATCATAAGCCCAAAACTTAATAATTAGTGATTCCTAGATTTTACCTTTTCGGGCTTTACTTTTTACTTTTCCGTGCTTATAACTATTTTCATTTCAATTTGCGGTATCTTGATTTAAATTTTTTTTTTTTTTTTAGTTTTTTTTTTGTAACCAAAGCAAAGTTCATACAACATACATTGTTTCATATATTTTGATTAATGAACGTTCTTTTATGACAATAACTGTCCTTTTGCTATGAATTAAACTAACAGCGATCTTGTGTGAGACATGTATGAGCTATGTATTGGTTAACAATTCGCTGTAAAAATAACATTTAATAATACATTACAATGAGAGAGAAAAAAAGGAGTTTATAAACTATTTAGAACAATTGAAAATACCAAGTACATTCTCTTAAGTCAGTGTTTCAGAAATTAATTGGTTATGGTAGAGCCAAAGTAACGTATGTTGCCAAACAGTATCTATGTTGCTAAACATTCACTAGCAACATTTCTTAATTAAGAGAACCTGCAAAATAAAATATTCTTCAACAGCACAAAAATAAATACCTGCTTCGAAAGATCTTTCGACGAGGGAGCTACGTAAATACCCGTTAATGTAAGTGTATTATAATCTCATTTATTATTTTATATTTTTTTTTGTTGTGCTGTTCTCTCGCGTAACAATTATATAAATTTTTTTTTGTTCTTTTTCATTTGTTCACATTTATGGATATTCTAACTTATTTAATTTATAAAGTATGAATATTTGTTTTTGGGTGACCAGATAAAGTTCTTTTTAATAAAGCTTTTATTTGAACTATTTTTACCATGCTATATATTATGCATGAGATTGTTATAAATATTTTAACTCCAATTTGATTTCTTTTTGTTATAATTTGGAATATGATCAATACAAAGGAAATAAAAACATTAAAATTATAAGCATAATTGCAAAACCTTGAGACACAACCAGTAGAATTTTTATTTTAATATCATTTTTTTCTATTTTTAATTTCGTTCATTATTATTTAAATATATATCATAAATCATTTAGACTTAAACTTATACTTTTCCCCTATTTTTACTCACCTACCTAACTTTGGTTTGTTTCAAAATTTATTAATTTACTAAATGAAACTTATCTCCATATGTTAAGCTAAGATAGATATTGAGAATAGTGTTAAAACTTGAATTAAACTTTAGTAACACAATTAAATGATTTTGTTAATGTTTCAATAAAATCACTATGAGTTCGGGCTAAATAACAAAAGATTCTGTTTGATTTTAAGCTAAGGTCAACCAAGCGGTTGTAGAACTCAAAATTGGAATCATTATTTTAAGTTTTTGTTTTGGAATGTATTGTTTTGTTTTGATCATGGCTGGGAGGGCTATATACGATAACAGTGACACCTTGTATCGTTATTCAAACCTATTTCTGTGTTGGTATATTTTTTTTTCCTTGCTTACTTTTCCTCAATCCTTCAATTACCTATCGATTTCCTCTTCGTTACAAATTGCACGCTTTTCAAAATATTTATAATTAGTATGGTGGTCCTGGGTGTATTGGAGCAATGAGCCCCCCCCCCCCCCCAATTTCGACGAGCAATAAGGCCGGAGGTCGTAGAGTGCCCTGCTTCGGATTACCCCTAACAACAACTTCCACATAATAATCATTTTTACATTATTAGTGATATGCTACATTATAAAAATGGCGCCCAACGTGGGGCCCGAACAGGTCAAGCCAATTTTTATTAACATCTTATGATATATTTTTAATATATCAATGATAATCTGTTCCGCTCCAAGTTTTTTTTTCTTTCCTTTTTTTTTTTCATTTTCTTTATTATAATAAATTTTTTTTTTAACTTTTCGAAATTCCAAGTAACTTTTAAATTTTACGGAACTTAATTTGAGCAAAAGCCATTATGCCGTTCGTAATAACCTATTATTTTTTGTTGCGTATCGCTTCCTGTATCGCAAGTAAATTTTTTTGATCTGTTTTTCGCTTTCAGGAATTTAGTGCCTGGACAATTGAGCTAGGTGTAACCGATTGTGAAGGCGATTTAAATTATTTACTCTATCCAACTGCGGGTGGAATTATAAGACTATGATTAAAGTAGTTTTATCCCCTACAGCTACATATATTCTTCGTTAATTATTTTAAACTTTTCCGAATTTCACGTAATTTTTTTTTTCGTTTTTCACTTTCAGGAATTTAGAGCTTGGACAAATGAGCTAGGCCTAACCGATTGTGACAGCGATTTAAATTATTCACCCTATCCAATTGTAGGTGGAATTATAAAACTATGGCTAATAGATTTATCCCCTACAAGTACATCTTTTCTTAGCTTTAATTTTCTTTCTCCTTGTACCTAGAATAATTTAGTTTTCATTTCGGAAGAATATTACCACAGCAAGTTAACACCATTAGTAAAAGAATCAAACAGTACAGATATAATTACGTTTATCGATTTTTTTTTATATAATTTGAATAATTTTTATTTTTTTTTGTTACATTCCGCAAATCCTCAAAGTTATTTTAATTAATATTTTTTTTAAGCAGATATACATACTATAACTATAGTTTAGTATAAGCAATAAAGTTTGTTGCTTAAATCTTCGTTAATAAAAGATTTCTATTTTTAAAAGTTCGTTTCTTAAGTCTTCGTTAATAAACGAATACACCAACCTATTAAGACTTTTTTGTTCCAATTGGAAAGATTTGTTTACACTCCAGCAACTTGCTGCCTCAAATTTGTTGATATAGTAATATAAATTAGTCAATGTCAATCTCTTAACGAAACCATAGGGAAAAAGCACAATTTTGTTTCTTATTTCCAATTGGCAATTTAATCTCTGAGTTTTCATTTATTTTATCAATTTTTTTTGTTACCATAAAGGGTATATTTATATGTCAATATATACAATATTTTTAGTTTCTGTTTCCGATAAACAGAATCTTTTGATAGCTTTCCTTTTCCGGTATCTATACAAAGCCGTTTATATTTCATATTTTTATTTACATAATGTACAATTTACATTTAATATACAAAAAAAAGAAAAAATATATATATATTGTGTTTTTTTGTTCTTGTTTTGGTTATTATTTTCAAAAATAATAATCATTTTGATAATAATCCGAGTTATTATTATTTAATGGAAATTTTTTTTTTCTTATTTCTTTGCAAATTTTAGTATTTCCTGAAATATAAATATTTAAATTCAAATTTTTGTAAAATTTTTTTTTGCTTTTTTAGCTTGAAATATATCCATAATTATTTGTTTTGGTAACTTATATTTTCCTTAATTTTTTATTTGTCATTTTTCAATATGACTAGTAAAGCTAATTCGCCAGGTACCTTTAGTGGTAATAGATATCCCGACTGCAGTGTGTGTAGTAGTACTATAACCTCGAAAACTGAGTTAGTAAGAGCGTGCTGTGGATATGAGTTTTATAACTCTTGTTTGAGCAAATGTTTGAAAATTAGACCTTTTTGTCCAATTTGTAATTCGCGTATTATAAATGACCAACCAAAAGATGGTGCCGCCAGCATCGAAAATCGGTCAAGATCTGCATGACATTATACTACAGCACAAGCTGAACAGCTTAACGCTTCATTTAGAGATACAGCTTCAGTTCAAGTGGTAGGAAATATTCCATTGAATACATCTGAATTAAACCCACAAAATTTGAATACGGTGACCTCAAATATTCCTCCTGCGAGTATCAGTGGTGTTATACCGAATGAAAATTTAAAGCCTAAGTATAGAACGGTTTTTATTTATTTTTTTTAATTTTCGATATTTGCAAGCGGGATCAGCCTTGAAATTTGCACTTTCAATCCACAAGTCTGATTTTGGCGGGGGGAAATGTAAAGGCGCTTGCTTTAGAATTTTCCTGAATTTAAATTCATTGTTGACTTTTTTATTTTACGTTTTAAAATATTATATATTTCATAAGTACATCAACGCCATCTATTTTTGAATTTATCTCACCACACACCTAACTCCTATCACATGATTGACGTTTATACGCAGTTTTGTTTACGCATAATTTGTTAGAGTTTGGGAAAAATTGCGTTAGTTTTTCAATTTTGTCAAATCATGTTTCAAATCGAAGCTTTCATGAAGGCTCGAGGCTTTACATTCTGCCATTTCATTTTCAAACTGCCCTTGAGTTAAGTTGTCTTTTTACCGGTGAATTTAAATATAGTGTTAAATTTAACACTGGTTTAAATATATATATACATATATATCTTTGAATTGTAAGTATTAATTATTGCTTCAAATTAATTCTTAGTAAGAATTAATTTACTCATTTCCCCATCTAACCAAAATGTTTTTTGGTTTTGTATATTAACTATTTTTAGCCATTAGAAACCTAAACTGAGTTTGGATAATATAGTTTTTTTGGAAGGTGGAAATTGGCCCAAGAATTATTTCTGAGGAAAAAAAAACAAAGCGAAATTTATTTAGATAAGGTAAATTTTATTTAAAAAAAAATTTATCATAAAAAGTCTCTTATTTTTCTTTATCTCTAATTAAGAGAGTGGTTTAATACATAAAATTGAATAATTTGCTGTTGTTCTTTTACTTAAGGTGCCAACCTTTAATGGTAAATATTTCCTATACTCTTCCCTTTGTGTTAAAAGAAAAAAAAAAAGATATTACAAAAAATTTTTAATTTTATGTAGGATTGGCACTTAATTGAGGTTTTTATTTACACCAACAAATATTCACCAAAAAGCTATCGGAATGATATATTGGCTTAGCGGAAAACAAAGGTTTTTTATTGCTCTCAGTTCATCAAAAATAGATCAACAACTTCAGTAGAATGCGTGAGTTATTCAGTGCGGTGGTGTAATTTGGTGTTCGGCTTTTAGAAAAAATTAGTTAAAACGGAGAAAATCCAATTGGATTGATTTAAAATTTATTTAAATGTGAAAAAAAGATCTGTATAGGAACCTAATAAAAAAAAAGAAAAAATATCCATCCAGTAAAAAAAAACAACATCATTCGTACATAAATTCCCTAAACAAAAAATTAAATTACACAACTCTACACCAATTAAAATCTATCATGCAAAAAAGAGGAAAAAAATCTAGTGTAAATCACAGCAACTCTATTTGAAGGGAAAATCTATATAGATAAAATTGAATGTCTGTTTGTTTATTTGTTTGTTTGTGTGTACCTTATAGGAGACCAAACCTCTGGACCGATCTTCCTGAAATTTTCACAGCATTTAACTGGGACTCTGGCATGATTAATAGGGTACTTTTTTTTTTTGACCACGCCCACTTTTACGCCCACTTTTTTAAAATTATGTAATTGCTCCCATATAGTTTTTAACAGATTTACTTCAAATTGTATACACATTATACTCCAGGCGAGGTAGAAATAAACATTTCTTACGCCACGCCCCCTTTCACGCCCCTTTTCACGCCAAATTTTTTTTGAGAGTTTTAAACTTTTTTTTCTCTGTACAAATTTGTTCCTTCCAACGAATTTTTTTATTTGGTAGTATATTGCTCTTAATACTGTTAACGTCGCCATATAACTATGAACCACGCCCATTTCACCGCCCCCTTTTTTTTTACTTATACCACTAACAATGTTTGCTATACAAAATAATTTTTTTGTAATATGTATTTATCTAAAGTTTTATACACTTTTTATCTACAGGTAAGGTAGCCATACATTTTTTTATTACCAAGTCCCCCTTTTTCGCCCCATTTTACCTTAAATCATAATTAATCTGCTTTCAATCTATCTATATATATAAAAATGAATGTGTGTTTGTTTGTGCTTTATAGGAGGCCAAACCAAAGAACCGATCTTCCTGAAATTTTCAGAAGGAAGGAATAATATGCTATATAAATTTTTGATTGGACAAAGGGGCGGTGCCACGCCCATATAACCCAAAATTTGAAAAAGTCATATCACGGGAATTTTTTTACCTACAGCAGTCATATTTGGTACATATGGTATTAGCATGAATAGAAATACATACAAGAAGAAAAGTGGGCGGGGCCACGCCCCTTTTTAGAAAAATAAAAAATCGTAATATCTTCTAAACTACTGGAAGGATTGTCATGAAATTTTCACAAAAGGATATTTTTGCGAAATAATAAGACCTTAGCTATATAAAGTTGTTAGTGGGCAAAGGGGCGTGGCGTATATATAAAAACGTTGATGCATTTGATTGTAACGAATGATCTCCGGAACCATAAGAGCTGTCGAGGTAGGATTTCCAGCATAGGTTCGGTTCGAGCTCTTCTGTGTTTTTTTTTTAGTTTTAACCCTCTAGCTGGCGTTGGGGTCAAGTTAAAAACAAAAATTTTTACTTTCAGCGCGATTTGACTGCAATTCAGAATGAACGTATGTTTCGTCATAAGAAATTTTTGTATGTATAAATGGACCCGATAGGTGGCGCTGGGTAAAGTTATTTCGAATATTCTTATTTATGGTGTGATTTTAATGAAACTAAGAATGTACATATATGTATGTTAGAAACATTTTTTTATTGGACCCGGTAGATGGCGCTGTCGTTCGAAAAATAATGAGTTGTCAAATTTATATAAATTTTAATAAATAAACTCACAAACGTTTTTATATATAAATATTCTAACGAAAAAGAAGGAAAAAGCCGCTACATTATTGCATGGTGGCCGCACAGCTCATTCAGCACTCAAATCACCGTTAAACGTACAAAAAAATGAGAATGCCGTCTGTAATATCAAAAAACATTCCGGTATGGCAAAAGTTCTGCAAAAATGCAGTATTTTTATTTGGGATGAATGTACCATGGCTCACAAACATTGTGATTTGATTTGATAAAAGATTTGAAAGGCAATGAAAGATTTTTTGGTGAAGCTCTCATTTTATTATCTGGAGATCTTCGTCACACATTTTATATAGGTATATACAGATTCTAACTAAAATAAAAATTCATTGAGGGCAAAACAACGTTTGCCGGGTCCAGCTAGTATAAATATAAAAGTGAATTTAACTAAATATAAATTAACCAAACGTTAATTAGGAAAAAAAAAAACAAAAGAAGAGAATATTAAAAAAAAAAAACCCGCACAGAAAATGTAACTAAAGTCAGTTTGTTATTAAAAGTTGAAGCTTTTAAATTAAATTAATTGAGGACAATGAGATTTTCACAGTTTAAAATTGTTTTTGCTTGACAGTGTAAAAAAAAAAAAAATACATGTATAAGTTATAATAACACTTTATTTTTTCATAATAAAAAAAACCAAGACTTTTTTTATAACTAAGATTTTATTTAATTTATGTTACAGAAGTGTTCTGTTCTCTTTTAATGTCAGAATTGAATTGTATGATAATTTTAATAAACAGGTTTTCTTATTTCTAAAATTAAGCAAGAGTCATCAAATTCATTTCTTTGTATTATTATTTTTTTAAATTCATTCTACTTACTGCAGACATAGTGTCAGCAGAAAAATATTAAAATTGAAACACAATATTTATTGTGACAACGGTAGCGTACCGGACGTTGCAAAAAATAAATAAAAAAATGTTGACAACTTTTGAGTCGTTAACTCTTCCCCCTTTAATTCGAGTGTCCTCAATCGTTTCTTTAAAAGAGTGGAATTTTATGTAACCTTGGAGGTTTCTCTGGAGCGATGAAAGTGATATTCGTGGTTTGTGATAAGTTATCCATTTCAAATGGTTTGTCCACTTTAGGTACCTGAGGTTCCCATACTGTAATTTTCTCCACCGTTTTGGTAAAGATTTTAAGAAACACAATTGCAATAATAATAACCAAAAACATTCCAGAGATTGTCCATTCTCCGATTATAAGACGTTTTTCACAGTTGTGATAACGTCCGTATTATTGATTTGGAGTTCGTTAAGTGACTCGAGAGATAAAAGATTAATTCGACTTTTTTCAAAGGGAGTAGGTTGCAGTACAGCTGGCATGGTTTGCAAAGGTGAAGCCTACCAGTTGCTAAAAGTTCTATTCTCAACTTTAATAGTTGTATTATGGAATTTAATTAAAAATGTTCCCGAAATATTATGTTTTTTTTCATTTTCAAAAATTGACCCATTATAGTCATTTAGAAGTATTATTCCCGAGTCTATTTCTTCGGCTAAAGGGATATGATGACTATTGCTTAAGATACAGGATGAATTCGAATTATTAATTAACTTAGGAATACAATCAGTTTCTGTTATATTAATTATATCTTTTTCATTACAAATGGTTACATTATTATAATCTTTACATTTTTCTTTTATAGCAAACATCTCCTTTTTGTTAAATAGAATTTCTTTAAAATCTAAATGTATTACTTCATTTTCTCTTTTTACTGGCCTTATAACCATGTTTTTATAATTTTCATTTTTTGTTAATGGGATTTTGATCAAATAAAATATTTCCTTTTTATTATTATTTATTATTGATATTTGTGAAAATTCTAATGCCTCTTCTGGGCTTGAAAAACTAATATTTTCTTCTACCAATGTTTCCATGGCAATTTTAATTTCCTTTTTACTTAATAGAAGTGGGTTTACAATATTTATTCTTGCCCATAAAATGGCGCGTTCAATATTTACTAATTCTTCTTTAACTAATCTTATTCTATTTTGCAAATTAATTACAATTTCTTTTTCAAGATAAAAATCCTTTTTTATTTGATTTGCCATTGTTTTAAAAATTTCGGTTAAATTGTTTAATCTTTTATTGAATGCTTCATTAATGAAGACTTGCTTATTATTATTGTTATTCAAGTCAACAATATTACTAGCTAATATTTGGAAGTCGTCATGATCAGGACTTCCCGCTATGTACTTCCATACGGTGCCAATAGCATTTATGGATCTCTTCTGGCGGTCATTATTAGTAGGTGTAAGGTCTTCTAGGATGTTAGCTGTTTGTGTCAACTCATGGATAAGGAGTGGATATTTGTTGTGGGTTTTTGGGATGTTGCGGTCAATGAATGTTTGAACACTGTCTATGAATTCCTCATACTCTTTAATCCTTATCACGTGAATTATTGTGAACGTTCCCTGTTGTATTTTCGCTATTCCCTTATCGATAGTGATTATGTGGGAGGACGAATAGTCAACTATCTCGATTTCTGCCTGAACACAGATTACCTGGATGCTGTAAAATAATTTTACTTTTTAATATTACTCTTATGGACTATCTTTCCTGAATTAGTTAAAATTGTCGTATTTATATTTTCCTTTACTGTTTCTTCTCTATAACGAGGAGACAGTTTTGATCCTAATCTTTTGTTTATTTTAACATAGATCTTCTCGCCTGATGAATAGTTTTTAATTTTCCCTCTATTCTTATTATGGTGTTCTAAATCCTGTTCCTGTTTTTCTTTTATTCTATTACTAATATCTTTTCTCTCGTCTTCCATTTCTTTGGGATCTCTGTACTTTCTACCAAAAAATATTTCCACTGGCTTTCTCCTAGTAGTAGAGTGAATTGAGGAGTTGTATTCGTAAATTGATTTCATTAGTAAGTCATGAAATGAAGTGTGAAGTTTTTCAGTTTTTAAACATCTCATGATTTCCGAAAGTGTGGAATGAAACCTCTCAACCTGTCCATTAACAGAACTGCAATATGGGGGCGTAGTATAAATATTTATTCCAAATTGATCTTTAAGCAAAAATGTTATGATAGCAGAATTTAGGGATTTCTCATTATCTATTACTATTGAATTAGGGACACCGAATGCTAAAATTAATTCCTTAAGAGGTTCCTTAATATCTTCTATTGCCCTAGATTTCAAAATTCTGGCCTGCGCATATTTAGAAAATTTATCAATGGCCGTAAGGACTAGATTTTTCTCAGTCGAGTAAATGTCGACATGAATTATTTCTCCTGGGTTATGTGGAATTGGTGTGGTTCCTAAGCTAGGTTTATTCGGATGGCGATCGTATTTCTGTTCCTTGCAAGCTTTACAGGCTTTCGCTATTTTATCGGTCTTTTCTGCCATTTTAGGAAAATAGTATTTTCGTTTAATTTGTTCCCTATTTTCTCTTCCATTCCTATGTGCCCTTTTATGTTCCGATATTATTATCTCCTCCTGTTCGCTTTCACTTGTTATATCCCTTACTTGGCTTTGGGTAAATCTCACTTTAAAGTTCTTAAAGTGTTCGGGATAAAATTCCTGTATGATTCCCATAATTGGCTCACTTGTGAAAAGTCCATTGATCACACTTGGATTCAAATATTTCCTTAGAACCGAAATTAGAGAGTTTTTCGTATAATGGGGTTGTTTTATGATATGCCTGTGATATGTTGGAAAAGGGATTTCGAATTTATAATCTTCCTGGTCATTTATCAGTATGTAAAGTTGATTTTTAAAAGCGTTTATGGGACATTTTATAGCTGGTATTAAGTTGTGGGAAGAACTTTCAGAACTATGCTGAGTTGCTGTCATGGAATTTATCTGTGGGGGTCTAGACAATGCATCGGCGACCATATTGGTTTTGCCTGGTTGGTATTTTAGCTCATAGTTATATTCTTCCAAGATGGCTTTCCATCTTTTCATTTTACTATTTGAATTTTTGTTGCTAAGAGCAAAAGTGAGTGGTTGATGGTCCGTAAAAATATTTACTTTCCTTGATCCATACAAATAGTTTCTTAATGTGGTGAGTGCCCAAACTATCGCTAGCATTTCTTTCTCATTTGTAGCGTAGTTTTCTTCCGCTTTAGTCAATGTTCTTGAGAGAAATGTTATTGGTTTACCGTCTTGTGACAAGACTGCTCCAATTGCGTACTCTGAAGCATCTGTTGTTAAATCAAAGTCTTTTATAAAGTTCGGGTGTGAAAGAATAATATCTTCTGAGGTCAGTGAATTTTTTATTTTTCGGAAGGAGTCTATTGCATCTTGATTTAGACATATGTTTTTATTTTTGGATGCATTCTTTGAGATGCGTCCATCCTCCCCTCTTAAAAGGGATGTCAGGGGTTTAGCTAGTTTCGCATAGTCCCGTATGAAACGACGGTAATATCCTGACATACCAAGGAAACTTCTCAAATCCTTCAAGGTCCTGGGTGGAGGTATATTATCTATTGCCTTTACTTTCGCAGGGTTGGTCCTAATACCATTAACACCTACGATAAATCCTAAAAATTCTATCTGTTGTCTCGCAAATTCACACTTGTCAAGTTGAACTTTAAAGTTTGCCAACTCTAGTGTTTGGAAAATTTTGCTCAAATTTTGAAAGTGATCATTCTCGTCTTTGCCAAATACTATTATGTCGTCTATGTAGACATAACATATTTTCCCTATATGTTCTCTTAAAAGGTCATCTAGAGTACGTTGGAAAATTGAAGGAGAATTCTTTAGTCCAAAAGGAAGTCGTACAAATTCAAATTTTCCGTTATTAATGGAAAATGCGGTTTTCTCAATATCACATTCTTTAAGGGGAATCTGATGGAAACCGCTTTTTAAATCTATAACAGAAAAGTACTTATTTTCGCCGAGGTTTGATAAGACTTCATTTATTTCTGGAATGGGATAACGATCGGGCACAGTGACCGAATTCAATTTCCTGTAATCTATTACCATTCTATTTTTTTTCACTCCTGATGCATCCATTTTCTTTGGAACGATCCAAACAGGTGCATTGTATGGTGATTTTGATGGTCGAATTATTCCATCGTTCAAAAGTTCAACTATTTGGTTTTCTATTTCACTCTTTAGTGCCATAGGATAGGGATAAGACTTCGAATAAACTGGTGAATCAGTGGTTGTCCTAATTTCTCCCCTAACACGAGAAGTGTAGGTTAATTTATGATTTGGTTCCGAAAACAAATTCGGATAGGTGTGAATTGCCTCTTCCAGTTTCATTATCTGGGATTTGCTCAAGTGGTCAGTTCTAAGCTCAATTTTATTTATCGATTGAGAAATGTGCTGATAAATTTTAATTCTCCTCACATTATCTATTAACATGTACTGTTCCCTTATATGGATTATTGCATTGAGTTGCTCCAAGCTATCATGACCTAGAATGCCATGAAAAGATTTCAACGATGGCAAAATATAAAATTTTATTTCATGATTGGGTAAGTTGAAAAGATTCGCTAGCTTGTGGTGTGTAATTTTTATGTTGCCTGATATGGAATTCGCGAAAAAAGGTTTTTCATTTTGAATTGGGTTCGCTACAAGGGAAGGTTTAATATAATTTTTATTAGAGCCTGTATCAATTAATATTTTTAATATTTGACCATTCTTCGCTTTACATTTAAAGTACGGAAGCGAAGAATGAGCTAACCTAAAAAATGGATGTCTGATAAATCTTCCGCATGTGTATTTTCCCGTTCACCTTCTTGTTGTGAATAATCTTGCATATAATCCCGAAGACTTTCTTCTTGCATTATCTGCTGGTAATTAATTTCGTGACTATTGGAATTGTCATTTTGGTCGTAAAAACCATTATCAGAAGGGAGTTCCTCATTGACTCCTATATGAAAATTTCTCTGTAATTTATTATGTGGCATAGGGGTATGTAGAGATGGAGGCATAGGCCTCTTGCCGTAAAATTGATTCGTTTGACGAGGTCTATTTTGGTAATTTATATTCCTGGACTGAATAGAATGATCGACGTCCATTGGTTCAGGTCTTTGTGGTTTTGGGGCTGTAGGTCTGGGTGGTATAAAATTTTGTTGAAAATATGGGTTGTGTGATTGGAATTGTTTTCGAGGCTGATTGCGCAATTGAAAATTTTGATTAAAAGAAGGCTGTTGATATGACCTTTGATTATTCCGGTATTGGAATGTGTCCCATTGCCTTGCGTTACTGGGTTGTTGTAAGGTAAGTTCAGGGTAAAATGGTACCCTATTTAAGTTAATATTTCTTTTCGGTTGAGGTGGTGGCAATTCTCTCCGTGGCCTAATATTATGGTGGTTATAGGCGTATTCCGCCCTATAGTTTTGATTTTCTAACTTCAAGCATAAATGTAATGCTTGTGGTAAGTCTGAGGGTTCGCGGATTCCCAACAATTTAGGTAAGTCTCCGTTGAGACCCCTTATGAAAGTGTCAAGGGCTTTATCGCGATAGGTTTGTGTCAACAATGTAGTTGACTCCCTGCCTATATCCATGCAACCAATTTTATTTAATATTAATGAAAGGTGAGTATAGACTTCCTGATAGAAGCCTTGTATAGAATTGCCGCCCTGAATTAGTGAAGTCATTTGGTACTCTAGTGTACCCAAATCACGTTTGTCACCATAATGAAGTGTCAAACACCTAACAATATTTTTCCAATTTAATGGAGTGTTATACGATTCCAGGGCCGCATCTGCATTACCTACGATTTTGTTGCGGATAACGCTCAATATTCCGAAATATTTTGCAGTGCCCCTAGTATTGTCGTAAATTTCTAGGACCCTTTCTACACTCTTCCTCCAAGAATTGAATTCTGCAGGATTGCCTGAGAATTCTCTCAAACATCGAACAATATCAGGTATTTTATCTAATTCACTTAGGTCATTTCTATGAAATCTTAAAATAACACTTTTCTGTAACTATTTTCATTTAATATTTCTTAATTCGTTTCTAATATTTTACTTTTTCTTGTAACTTAATTTTTTTGAATTATTATTTCTTTGAATAATTTCTTTGAATGATTTTTTTTTCAAACTGAACAAAATTTATTAATCACTTTTTCACTTCTGTTTAAAAATTCTCATTGCTTTTTATTTTGAAATCTGTGTAAAAATATTCTTAAATAACTAAACAAAATTTACTAATCACTTTTTCACTTATTAAAGCTTTTGTTTAAAAATTCTCATTGCTTCTTATTTTGAAATTTATGTAAAAATATTCTTAAATAACTTACATTAATAAGATGATACCCCACATCTTTTTGCTACCGATAGTTTCAGATGGTTCACTTTTGTCCTGTTGTTGACTACTAGTGGTCCTCCACTATACCACTCGTAGCAATCGCTGTTTTGATGAATCCAACGACGATATGTCCAGCCTTGATGAGCTACTTAAGGTCGGCTGAAGTGGCTTTGTAATGTTTGTATTTCCAATGGTGAGCTTCTTGAGGTCGTATTTGGAACACACAATTTACTAGCTACAGGTATCCTTTTCTTTTTGCCCGGGCGCCAGTTATAATAACTCTTTATTTTTTCATAATAAAAAAACCAAGACTTTTTTTATAACTAAGATTTTATTTAATTTATGTTATAGAAGTGTTCTGTTCTCTTTTAATGTCAGAATTGAATTGTATGATAATTTTAATAAACAGGTTTTCTTATTTCTAAAATTAAGCAAGAGTCATCAAATTCATTTCTTTGTTTTATTATTTTTTTAAATTCATTCTACTTACTGCAGACATAGTGTCAGCAGAAAAATATTAAAATTGAAACACAATATTTATTGTGACAACGGTAGCGTACCGGACGTTGCAAAAAATAAATAAAAAAATGTTGACAACTTTTGTGTCGTTAACTTATATATTTGTCATAAATGTGCGGAAGTAAAAAAAAACACAAAGTGTCATATAATATTAGTACATATCATGTAGAAACAAATCATATTCTGTACGTTTCTATATTTTACATATAAGCAAGCAAAAAGAATTTTAATGTGGTTTTAAGCTGGCCATGCTCTTTTGTCAGTAGGCTCTTTTACCAGTGTGTAATATTCATATAAAATATAAAAAAAAAATAATTATACCTCATATTCATTTAAAACAAAAGAGGACAAAAAAATCATAAAATACATTTCATTGTGTGCGGTTGAATATAAGTGTTTCATGGTTTTTAAATTAATTAATCCTAATTGCACTCTCTTAATAAATCGAAAAAATGTTGCCAAGCTTGGCTTATCCACTTAGCATATACTTAAAGAGTAAAATGTTGCTAAGAGTTATTCTCTTCATATTTAGAGGTACACAGTAATAATTAAAATTCACTTACAATAACAACAAGGTGCATGCTGTACTCATCGAAAAATCTTTCGTCGTGGGAACAACAACACCATTAATGTAAGTCTCCTTTTGTTTTTTTCTTTATTTCAATTTGGTTTTAAAATTAAGTCTTTGCTCAACTTGCAAATGTTTTTATATACTTACAAATTTGCAAAAGTGACAGAGTGACCAGCTAAAAAAAAATTTAATTAAGAAAAAAAAAATTTAATAACTTAATTAATATTGAATTGATTTTTTTTTTTTTTTGACATCGGAAAAAAAACATTTAGTGTAATTCGTACTAAATCAATTTTTTTAAATCAAATTTTACGCCGCTCTATTATTTTTATACACTAGTATTTTAAAAAAAAATTTTTTTTTTAGGCCATTGACCCATGAAAAAAAATATAAACCATGAATCGCTCATGATATTTTTTTGTGAATTTTTGGTAGAATTAACTTTGACTAAACTTAATTACTAAAAAATTTTGATTCAAATTTTAATTATATCATTTTTTTTTTCAATCGAATTAAATTTACTCAGTTTAATAATTACATTATAATTTTCAATTATATCAAAAATTCTCTTATATTTGTATTTATTATTAAATTAATTTAAACTTACTAACAATATCGATACTATACTACTATTGTTATCATTTCCATGTTAGTTGTGTAATTTTTTCTTTCATTATTCATAAATGAAATTTCAAAAATATCTTGAAAACATAACTTTAATTTTTGACTTTTAAATGAATTTTATTTATAATAAATCAACATGATTTGTGTGTGAATTTGAAAATTTTCTGTTTGATTTAAGCTTTTGGTGATACACTTGCTGTGAGAGGTATGGGATCTCTAAACCTAATTTATTTTTTTGGTTTTTAATTATTTAGAGATCATGGTAGGGCGGGCATTGTATATCCATAATTTTTTTTATTTCTGGGCTAAATAATTTCTTTCTTTTATTATTCCTCAGCATGCATAAAAATAAAATTTTTAGTGTGGCAACGTTGGCAAGAATGCACCTCCCCTCCGACGAGCAAAAGCTGGACCAAGTGCATGCAACCACCTTGCTATGCATTCAAAATGACACCTGCCAATAAAACCATAATTATACTTCGTTATATGCTACAAATTTACTAAGGAAAAGGTAAATTTTCAGAATTTTTGAGAAAATTTACTACGGAAAGGTACATTTTTAAAAAAATTTACAAAGGAAAAGGTAAATTTCCAGAATTTTTGAGAAAATTTACTAAGGAAAGGTAAATTTTTAAGAAAATGTATTAAGGAAACGTAAATTTTCAGAACTTTTGAGAAAATTTACTAAGTAAAGGAAAATTTTTAAGAAAATTTACAAAGGAAAAGATAAATTTTCGGAATTTTTGAGGAAATTTACTAAGGAAAGATAAATTTTTAAGAGAATTTACTAAGGAAAGGTAAATTTTTAAGAAAATTTACTAAGGAAAAAGTAAATTTTCAGAATTTTTGAGAAAATTTAATAAGGAAAGGTAAATTTTTAAGAAAATTTACTAAGGAAAGGTAAAATTTTAAGAAACTTTACTAACGAAAAATTAAATTTTCAGATTTTTTGAGAAAATTTACTAAGGTAAGGTAAATTTTTATGAAAATTTACTAAGGAAAGGTATATTTTTAAGAAAATTATTGAAAGGTGAATTCTTAAGAAAATCTACTAACGAACGGCAAATTTTTAAGAAAATTTACGAAGGAAAGGTAAATTTTTTAGAAAATTTACTATGGAAAGATAAGTTTAAAGAAAATTTACTAAGGAAAGGTAAATTTTTAAGAAAATTTACTAAGGAAAAAGTAAATTTTCAGAATTTTTGAGAAAATCTACTAAGGAAAGTTTTTTTTTTTTTTTTGTTAACCAACACTCAGGGGATGCCCCCTACAAATGCAGTGCATTGTGTTGATTTAAGGAAAATACGTTATGGGAAGGAGGAGAGAGGGAGTAGTGTTTATGGATATTTGACTTAAATTTTATTAGATTATAACTGTCAGGAAAGACCTCTGCGGGGAGTTTATTCCACATACGGCTAGTTCGATTGATAAACGAATTCTCTCTGTAATGCGTTGTACGGTCAACTGGACAATTGACTGCAAACGGATGTGATCTACTAGGGAATCGGGTAGAGCGAACCGAAACTCGGGCACTTGGAATAAGTTCGCTAATCTCAGAAGAACATTTCCCATGGTAATTTCTATAGAACAGTGCTACACAACCCACATTCCGACGGTGTTCCAATGAATCAATAGAATTGGATACTCTACTGTCAGTAGCTCCAAATAGACTTCGAAGCCCCTGCCCATATATGGGAGTTGTTTTCCATTTTCGATCGGATGTGAGTGGTATAGATTTTAAGGAGATCAGAAGGAGTGAAGTAATTTCTACACCGTTTTAGAAAACCAGGACACTTGAATGCTTCTTTCGACACTTGAAAAACATGTTCGTTCCAACGAACATCACATTGAATTCTCATGCCCAGAACATCAAGAGTATCCGATTCCTCAATACCTATACCACCCATATATACAGATGACATAGTTGATTCCATGGCCCTATGGGTCAACATACAACATTGGGTCTTCAGCGCATTAAAATCAACCCTATTCGCCTTACCCCACTCGGAGATTGTTAAGAGGTCTTGATTGAGTGTGTCATTCATTGTCCGCCTTTTGCCCCCAACCTCCAAGAGGCTTGGCCTACAATTAAAGGAAAATGAATGACAAATGCTGCTGTCATCTGCGAAAGAGTATATAGAGTTAAAACTTTGGCCAAGAAGGTCGTTCAGAAAGATAAGGAAAAGAGAAGGAGAAAGAACGGAACCTTGGGGTACCCCTGAATTAAGCTGAAACTCATTAGATGAGACCCCATCAATAACAACACGTATTGTTCGGTCTCTGAGAAAACTCGATATAAATCGAGAGAAGTCATTACCGACCCCAAATGCAATAAGCTTTGATATCAATGCACCGTGCCATACACGGTCGAATGCCTTGGAAATATCCAGAGCAACTACTTTACTTTCGCCAAAATTGCGAATGGATCGACTCCAGCGCTCAGAAAGTAGAGCTAACAGGTCTCCCGTGGAACGATTTCTACGGAAGCCATACTGTCGATCATTAAGAAGTGAGTTGGCCTCTAGGTATTTCACAAGGTGGAAATTGATCATGCTCTCCATCACCTTTGAGAGCGCAGAGCAAATTGCAATTGGACGGTAATTTTCAGGGTTATTAACCGCACCCTTTTAAGGGATTGGCTGGACATTAGCAACCTTCCAGCAAGAGGGAAAGACTCCCGCACGATACGAAAGGCTGAAAAGGTTGGCCAATGGACTGGCTAGCGTCGAAGAGCACTGTTTCAGCACCAGTGCTGGTTTACCATCCAGTCCCGGAGACTTGTTAATGTTGAGATCCGAAAGAACCTCTTTAACTGCACGTGCTCGGAAGAATATTTTAGGCATAGTACAAGATACTCTTTCGAGTTCGGGCAGTGGTTGATCGCTATCCGGCAAAAATGAATTTTTTGCAAAAAGTTCAGCTAAAAGGTTAGCCTTATCAACCGGGTCAGTGAATATTTGGTCATTCATTATAAGAGTTGGGATAGCAGAACTAGCATTATTCTTTACTCTTTTAACAAATGACCAAAAGCTCTTGCTGCCCCGAGGAGCAGAATGAACTTTAGCACGAAGACGCTGATCGTAAAGAAACTTTTCGCGCCTTAGTACTTTGGCACATTCATTTCTCGCCTGTTTGCGTAGCAGTTCAGTGACGGAATTTTTATTTTCACGCCAAAGTCTGAATGCTTCCTCTCTGGATCTGACTGCATCTCTGCAAGTCTGGTTAAACCAAGATTTTTGATTAGGTTTAGCCGAAATGTGCTTTGATGGAATGAATAATTTCATACCAAGCACTATTATTTTTTCCACCATTATCGCAGCAGCATCAACATTATTATCTAGGAAACAAATTTTCCAGTTGAAATGCTTGAAGAAATCGTTGAGCTCGGCCCAACGAGCCTTTTCGTAGATGAAAACTGAGCGTTTCATAGCTGGTGTTGAAACACTGTGAAGTACAGAGTACGAAAAAGAAGCGGAAATGGTACAATGATCCGAATTACCATGAGGTGCAAGTATTTTCACTTCATACTTGTCAGGGTGTGAAGTTAGAAAAAGGTCGAGAGTATTCTGTCTTTGCCCTTCAATGCACGGAATGTGCGTTGGTTCATTCACTAGTTGCGCTAAGTGGTTATGTACGGCGAAAAGCTCAACGTAACGGCCTTCGGGAGTTGTTTGACTCGAATGGTGAAGCCAAGAAGAGTTGTGAATATTAAAATCGCCGGCAACTACGATTTCGCTATTCGGGCAACTCTCTAGGATTCTAGTTATGGATTCAGAAAGGGCATCGAAGCTATTAAAGGTATGCTCCCTTTCTATGTTTGGGCTTCTGTAAAGAAACCCGAAATGTAAAATGTGTGACCTGATTTTGAACTTAACCCAAAGTGAGTTAAATTCTGCATCATTACAGTTATAATGTTGCTGGAACTGGTACACAACATTGTCACGAATGTACATTGCAAGGCCCCTATGGAAAGAAAAAAGGGATAGAAGGTGATAACCAGGTACATGAAAATCCTGTGGATCAGCATCCTCACTCACCTGGGTCTCACATAAGGCGAAAACATCCGGCCGATGGAAGCGAGTGTGGGCATATACAGAGAAAAAATTAGTCCTCAGTCCACGTATGTTACAGAAGTCCATTCTGAATTTACCTGACATTACAAAATTAATAAAAATCTAAGTCAATATTCCAAAAAAAAACAATAGTACAAGTGACAAGTAATCGTTTTGCTGTTATTCGGATAGTTAGTAACCAGTGCTATGCCTTCATCACTAACATAACCAACAGCAAAACGAATACATCACCACTTGTACTATGTTAATAAAAATAAAAAGAAGTTATGGGAGGCAAAATCACCAACAACAATGACACTTGCATTGAGAAGCATAAAAGCCCTTTGTGTGGTTGAATGTAACGACAAGGCTTGACTGAAGTTAAATTTTTATGAAAATTTACTAAGGAAAGGTAAATCTTTGAGAATATTTACTAAGGAAAAGTAAATTTTTAAGACAATTTACTAAGGAACGGTAAATTTTTAATAAAATTTACTAAGGAAAGGTAAATCTTTGAGAATATTTACTAAGGAAAAGTAAATTTTTAAGACAATTTACTAAGGAACGGTAAATTTTTAATAAAATTTACTAAAGAAAGGTAAATTTTTTAGAAAATTTACTTAGTAAAAGGTACATTTTCAGCATTTTTGAGAAAATTTACTAAAGAGAGGTAAATTTTTAAGAAAATTTACTAAGGAATAGGTAAAGTTTCAGAATTTTGGAGAAAATTTACTAAGGAAAGGTACATTTTTAAGAAAATTTACTAAGGAAAGGTCAATTTTTAAGAAAATTTACTAAGGAAAGGTAAATTTTTAAGAAAATTTACTAGCGTAAGGTTAATTTGTGAGAAAATTTACTATGGAAATGGTGAATTTTTGAGAAAATTTACTAAGG
The DNA here is from genome assembly GCA_963682025.1 of Cordilura impudica. Taxonomy (NCBI): domain Eukaryota; kingdom Metazoa; phylum Arthropoda; class Insecta; order Diptera; family Scathophagidae; genus Cordilura; species Cordilura impudica. The sequence goes on along the minus strand of OY821522.1, from coordinate 19,628,687 downwards.
AAAAGGTAAATTTTCAGAATTTTTGAGAAAATTTACTAAGGAAAGTTAAGTTTTTAAGAAAATTTACTAAGGAAAGGTAAATTTTTAAGAAAATTTACTAGGGGAAGGTTAATTTGTGAGAAAATTTACTAAGGAAATGGTGAATTTTTGAGAAAATTTACTAAGGAAAAGGTAAATTTTCAGAATTTTTGAGAAAATTTACTAAGGAAAGTTAAGTTTTTAAGAAAATTTACGAAGGAAAGGTAAATTTTTAAGAAAATTTATTAAGGAAAGGTAAATTTTTAAGAAAATTTACTAAAATGTACCTTTCGCTAGTAAATTTCCTCAAAAACTCTGGAAATTTACCATTTCCTTAGTAAATTAAAAAAAAATATGGTTCATTTTGAAGAAAATTTACTAAGGAAAAGTATTTTTTTTTTAATTTACTAAGGAAAAGGTAAATTTCCAGAATTTTTGAGAAAATTTAGTAAGGAAAGTTAAATTTTTAAAAAAATTTATTAAGGAAAAGTTACTTTTCAGAATTTTTGAGAAAATTTACTAAGGAAAGGTAAATTTTTCAGAAAATTTATTAAGGAAAAGTAATTTTTTTTTTTAAAAATTTACTAAGGAAAAGGTAAATTTCCAGAATTTTTGAGAAAATTTACTAAGGAGAAGTAAATTTTTAAGAAACTGTATTAAGGAAAGATAAGTTTAAAGAAAATTTACTAAGGAAAGGTAAATTTTTAAGAAAATTTACTAAGGAAAAGATAAATTCTCGCAATTTTTGAGGAAATTTACTAAGGAAAGATAAATTTTTAAGAGAATTTACTAAGAAAAGGTAAATTTTAAAGAAAATTTACTAAGGAAAGGTAAATTTTTAAGAAAATTTACTAAGGAAAAAGTAAATTTTGAGAATTTTTGAGAAAATTTAATAAGGAAAGGTAAATTTTTAAGAAAATTTACTAAGGAAAGGTAAATTTTTAAGAAACTTTACTAACGAAAAAGTAAATTTTCAGATTTTTTGGGGAAATTTGCTAAGGAAAGGTAAATTTTTATGAAAATTTACTAAGGAAAGCAATATTTTTAAGAAAATTATTGAAAGGTGAATTCTTAAGAAAATTTACTAAGGAAAGGTAAATTTTTAAGAAAATTTACTATGGAAAGATAAGTTTAAAGAAAATTTACTAAGGAAAGGTAAATTTTTAAGAAAATTTACTAAGGAAAAGGTAAATTTTCAGAATATTTGAGAAAATTTACTAAGGAAAGGTAAATTTTTAAGAAAATTTACTAAGGAAAAAGTAAATTTTTCAGAATTTTTGAGAAAATCTACTAAGGAAGGGTAAATTTTTATGAAAATTTACTAAGGAAAGGTAAATCTTTAAGAATATTTACTAAGGAAAAGTAAATTTTTAAGACAATTTACTAAAGAACGTTATATTTTTAAGAAAATTTACTAAGGAAAGGTAAATTTTTAAGAAAATTTACTAAGGAAAAGGTAAATTTTCAGAATATTTGAGAAAATTTACTAAGAAAAGCTAAATTTTTAAGAAAATTTACTAAGGAAAAAGTAAATTTTCAGAATTTTTGAGTAAATCTACTAAGGAAAGGTAAATTTTTATGAAAATTTACTAAGGAAAGGTAAATCTTTAAGAATATTTACTAAGGAAAAGTAAATTTTTAAGACAATTTACTAAGGAACGGTAAATTTTTAAGAAAATTTACTAAGGAAATGTAAATTTTTCAGAATTTTGGAGAAAATTTACTAAGGAAAGGTACATTTTTAAGAAAAATTACTAAGGAAAGGTAAATTTTTAAGAAAATTTACTAAGGAAAAGATAACTTTTTGGAATTTTTGAGGAAATTTACTAAGGAAAGATAAATTTTTAAAAGAATTTACTAAGGAAAGGTAAATTTTGCAGAAAATTTACTAAGGAAAGGTAAATTTTTAAGAAAATTTACTAAGGAAAAAGTAAATTTTCTTAAAAAAAAAAAAGAAAAAATATTCATCCTCTAAAAAAAACAACGTCATTCGTACATAAATTCCCTAAACAAAAAATTAAATTACACAACTCTACACCAATTAAAATCTATCACGCAAAAAAGAGGAAAAAAATCTAGTGTAAATCACAGCAACTCTATTTGAAGGGAAAATATAAATATAAAAGTGAATTTAACTAAATATAAATTAACCAAACGTTAATTAGGAAAAAAAAAACAAAGAAGAGAATATTAAAAAAAAACCCGCACAGAAAATGTAACTAAAGTCAGTTTGTTATTAAAATTTGAAGCTTTTAAATTAAATTAATTGAAGACAATGAGATTTTCACAGTTTAAAATTGTTTTTGCTTGACAGTGTAAAAAAAAAAATACATATGTATATATTTGTCATAAATGTGCGGAAGTAAAAAAAAACACAAAGTGTCATATAATATTAGTACATATCATGTAGAAACAAATCATATTCTGTACGTTTCTATATTTTACATATAAGCAAGCAAAAAGAATTTTAATGTGGTTTTAAGCTGGCCATGCTCTTTTGTCAGTAGGCTCTTTTACCAGTGTGTAATATTCATATAAAATATAAAAAAAAAAAATAATTATACTTCATATTCATTTAAAACAAAAAGAGGACAAAAAAATCTTAAAATACATTTCATTGTGTGCGGTTGAATATAAGTGTTTCATGGTTTTTAAATTAATCCTAATTGCACTCTCTTAATAAATCGAAAAAATGTTGCCAAGCTTGACTTATCCACTTTGCATATACTCAAAGAGTAAAATGTTGCTAAGAGTTATTCTCTTCATATTTAGAGGTACACAGTAATAATTAAAATTCACTTACAATAACAACAAGGTGCATGCTGTACTCATCGAAAGATCTTTCGTCGTGGGAACAACAACACCATTAATGTAAGTCTCCTTTTGTTTTTTTTCTTTATTTCAATTTGGTTTTAAAATTAAATCTTTGCTCAACTTGCAAATGTTTTTATATACTTACAAATATGCAAAAGTGACAGTGACCAGCTAAAAAAAAAATTTAATTAAGAAAAAAAAATTTAATAACTTAATTAATATTGAATTGATGTTTTTTTTTTGACATCGGAAAAAAACATTTAGTGTAATTCGTACTATATCAATTTTTTTAAATCAAATTTTACGCCGCTCTATTATTTTTATACACTAGTATTTTTTAAAAAATTTTTTTTTTGAAGCCACTGACCCATGAAAAAAATATAAACCATGAATCGCTCATGATTTTTTTTTGTGAATTTTTGGTAGAATTAACTTTGACTAAACTTAATTACTAAAAAATTTTGATTCAAATTTTAATTATATCATTTTTTTTTCAATCGAATTAAATTTACACAGTTTAATAATTACATTATAATTTTCAATTATATCAAAAATTCTCTTATATTTGTATTTATTATTAAATTAATTTAAACTTACTAACAATATCGATACTTTACTACTATTGTTATCATTTCCATGTTAGTTGTGTAATTTTTTCTTTCATTATTCATAAATGAAATTTCAAAAATATCTTGAAAACATAACTTTAATTTTTGACTTTTAAATGAATTTTATTTATAATAAATCAACATGATTTGTGTGTGAATTTGAAAATTTTCTGTTTGATTTAAGCTTTTGGTGATACACTTGCTGTGAGAGGTATGGGATCTCTAAACCTAATTTATTTTTTTGGTTTTTAATTATTTAGAGATCATGGTAGGGCGGGCATTGTATATCCATAATTGTTTTTATTTCTGGGCTAAATAATTTCTTTCTTTTATTATTCCTCAGCATGCATAAAAATAAAATTTTTAGTGTGGCAACGTTGGCGAGAATGCAGCAGGCCCCGAACCTCCCCTCCGACGAGCAAAAGGTGGACCAAGTGCATGCAACCACCTTGCTATGCATTCAAAATGACACCTGCCAATAAAACCATAATTATACTTCGTTATATGCTAAAAATTTACTAAGGAAAAGGTAAATTTTCAGAATTTTTGAGAAAATTTACTACGGAAAGGTAAATTTTTAAAAAAATTTACTAAGGAAAAGGTAAATTTCCAGAATTTTTGAGAAAATTTACTAAGGAAAGCTAAATTTTTAAGAAAATGTATTAAGGAAACGTAAATTTTCAGAACTTTTGAGAAAATTTACTAAATAAAGGTAAATTTTTAAGAAAATTTACAAAGGAAAAGATAAATTTTCGGAATTTTTGAGGAAATTTACTAAGGAAAGATAAATTTTTAAGAGAATTTACTAAGGAAAGGTAAATTTTAAAGAAAATTTACTAAGGAAAGGTAATTTTTTAAGAAAATTTACTAAGGAAAAAGTAAATTTTCAGAATTTTTGAGAAAATTTAAAAAGGAAAGGTAAATTTTTAAGAAAATTTACTAAGGAAAGGTAAAATTTTAAGAAACTTTACTAACGAAAAATTAAATTTTCAGATTTTTTGAGAAAATTTAGTAAGGAAAGGTAAATTTTTATGAAAATTTACTAAGGAAAGGTATATTTTTAAGAAAATTATTGAAAGGTGAATTCTTAAGAAAATTTACTAACGAACGGCAAATTTTTAAGAAAATATACTAAGAAATTTTTTTTTTTTTAATTTACTAAGGAGAAGGTAAATTTCCAGAATTTTTGAGAAAATTTACTAAGGAGAGGTAAATTTTTAAGAAGATGTATTAAGGAAACGTAAATTTTCAGAACTTTTGAGAAAATTTACTAAGTAAAAGTAAATTTTTAGGAAAATTTACTAAGGAAAAGATAAATTCTCGCAATTTTTGAGGAAATTTACTAAGGAAAGATAAATTTTTAAGAGAATTTACTAAGAAAAGGTAAATTTTAAAGAAAATTTACTAAGGAAAGGTAAATTTTTAAGAAAATTTACTAAGGAAAAAGTAAATTTTGAGAATTTTTGAGAAAATTTACTAAGGAAAGGTAAATTTTTCAGAATTTTGGAGAAAATTTACTAAGGAAAGGTACATTTTTAAGAAAAATTACTAAGGAAACTTCTCGGATTTTTTGAGGAAATTTACTAAGGAAAGATAAATTTTTAAAAGAATTTACTAAGGAAAGGTAAATTTTACAGAAAATTTACTAAGGAAAGGTAAATTTTTAAGAAAATTTACTAAGGAAAAAGTAAATTTTCTTTAAAAAAAAAGAAAAAATATTCATCCTGTAAAAAAAACAACGTCATTCGTACATAAATTCCCTAAACAAAAAATTAAATTACACAACTCTACACCAATTAAAATCTATCATGCAAAAAAGAGGAAAAAATCTAGTGTAAATCACAGCAACTCTATTTGAAGGGAAAATATAAATATAAAAGTGAATTTAACTAAATATAAATTAACCAAACGTTAATTAGGAAAAAAAAACAAAGAAGAGAATATTAAAAAAAAAAACCCGCACAGAAAATGTAACTAAAGTCAGTTTGTTATTAAAAGTTGAAGCTTTTAAATTAAATTAATTGAAGACAATGAGATTTTCACAGTTTAAAATTGTTTTTGCTTGACAGTGTAAAAAAAAAAAAAAAAATACATATGTATATATTTGTCATAAATGTGCGGAAGTAAAAAAAAACACAAAGTGTCATATAATATTAGTACATATCATGTAGAAACAAATCATATTCTGTACGTTTCTATATTTTACATATAAGCAAGCAAAAAGAATTTTAATGTGGTTTTAAGCTGGCCATGCTCTTTTGTCAGTAGGCTCTTTTACCAGTGTGTAATATTCATATAAAATATAAAAAAAAAATAATTATACTTCATATTCATTTAAAACAAAAAGAGGACAAAAAAATCTTAAAATACATTTCATTGTGTGCGGTTGAATATAAGTGTTTCATGGTTTTTAAATTAATCCTAATTGCACTCTCTTAATAAATCGAAAAAATGTTGCCAAGCTTGACTTATCCACTTTGCATATACTCAAAGAGTAAAATGTTGCTAAGAGTTATTCTCTTCATATTTAGAGGTACACAGTAATAATTAAAATTCACTTACAATAACAACAAGGTGCATGCTGTACTCATCGAAAGATCTTTCGTCGTGGGAACAACAACACCATTAATGTAAGTCTCCTTTTGTTTTTTTCTTTATTTCAATTTGGTTTTAAAATTAAATCTTTGCTCAACTTGCAAATGTTTTTATATACTTACAAATATGCAAAAGTGACAGTGACCAGCTAAAAAAAAATTTAATTAAGAAAAAAAAAATTTAATAACTTAATTAATATTGAATTGATGTTTTTTTTTTTGACGTCGGAAAAAAACATTTAGTGTAATTCGTACTAAATCAATTTTTTTAAATCAAATTTTACGCCGCTCTATTATTTTTATACACTAGTATTTTTTAACAAATTTTTTTTTTTGAGGCCATTGACCCATGAAAAAAATATAAACCATGAATCGCTCATGATTTTTTTTTGTGAATTTTTGGTAGAAATAACTTTGACTAAACTTAATTACTAAAAAATTTTGATTCAAATTTTAATTATATAATTTTTTTTTCAATCGAATTAAATTTACACAGTTTAATAATTACATTATAATTTTCAATTATATCAAAAATTCTCTTATATTTGTATTTATTATTAAATTAATTTAAACTTACTAACAATATCGATACTTTACTTCTATTGTTATCATTTCCATGTTAGTTGTGTAGTTTTTTCTTTCATTATTCATAAATGAAATTTCAAAATATCTTGAAAACATAACTTTAATTTTTGACTTTTAAATGAATTTTATTTATAATAAATCAATATGATTTGTGTGTGAATTTGAAAATTTTCTGTTTGATTTAAGCTTTTGGTGATACACTTGCTGTGAGAGGTATGGGATCTCTAAACCTAATTTATTTTTTTGGTTTTTAATTATTTAGAGATCATGGTAGGGCGGGCATTGTATATCCATAATTTTTTTTATTTCTGGGCTAAATAATTTCTTTCTTTTATTATTCCTCAGCATGCATAAAAATAAAATTTTTAGTGTGGCAACGTTGGCAAGAATGCAGCAGGCCCCGAACCTCCCCTCCGACGAGCAAAAGGTGGACCAAGTGCATGCAACCACCTTGCTATGCATTCAAAATGACACCTGCCAATAAAACCATAATTATACTTCGTTATATGCTACAAATTTACTAAGGAAAAGGTAAATTTTCAGAATTTTTGAGAAAATTTACTACGGAAAGGTACATTTTTAAAAAAATTTACTAAGGAAAAGGTAAATTTCCAGAATTTTTGAGAAAATTTACTAAGGAAAGGTAAATTTTTAAGAAAATGTATTAAGGAAACGTAAATTTTCAGAACTTTTGAGAAAATTTACTAAATAAAGGTAAATTTTTAAGAAAATTTACAAAGGAAAAGATAAATTTGCGGAATTTTTGAGGAAATTTACTAAGGAAAGATAAATTTTTAAGAGAATTTACTAAGGAAAGGTAAATTTTAAATAAAATTTACTAAAGAAAGGTAATTTTTTAAGAAAATTTACTAAGGAAAAAGTAAATTTTCAGAATTTTTGAGAAAATTTAATAAGGAAAGGTAAATTTTTAAGAAAATTTACTAAGGAAAGGTAAAATTTTAAGAAACTTTACTAACGAAAAATTAAATTTTCAGATTTTTTGAGAAAATTTAGTAAGGAAAGGTAAATTTTTATGAAAATTTACTAAGGAAAGGTATATTTTTAAGAAAATTATTGAAAGGTGAATCCTTAAGAAAATCTACTAACGAACGGCAAATTTTTAAGAAAATATACTAAGAAAAGGTAAATTTTTTAGAAAATTTACTATGGAAAGATAAGTTTAAAGAAAATTTACTAAGGAAAGGTAAATTTTTAAGAAAATTTACTAAGGAAAAAGTAAATTTTCAGAATTTTTGAGAAAATCTACTAAGGAAAGTTAAATTTTTATGAAAATTTACTAAGGAAAGGTAAATCTTTAAGAATATTTACTAAGGAAAAGTAAATTTTTAAGACAATTTACTAAGGAACGGTAAATTTTTAAGAAAATTTACTAAGGAAAGGTAAATTTTTTAGAAAATTTACTTAGTAAAAGGTAAATTTTCAGAATTTTTGAGAAAATTTACTAAAGAGAGGTAAATTTTTAAGAAAATTTACTAAGGAATAGGTAAAGTTTCAGAATTTTGGAGAAAATTTACTAAGGAAAGGTACATTTTTAAGAAAATTTACTAAGGAAAAGTCAATTTTTAAGAGAATTTTCTAAGGAGAGGTAAATTTTTAAGAAAATTTACTAAAGAAAAGGTAAATTTTCAGCATTTTTGAGAAAATTTATTAAGAAAGGTTAATTTTTAAGAAAATTTACTTAGGAAAAGGTAAATTTTCAAAATGTTTGGAAAAATTTACTAAGGAAAGGTACATTTTTAACAAAATTTACTAAAATAAGGTCAATTTTTAAGAAAATTTACTAAGGAAAGGTAAATTTTTAAGAAAATTTACTAGGGGAAGGTTAATTTGTGAGAAAATTTACTAAGGAAATGGTGAATTTTTGAGAAAATTTACTAAGGAAAAGGTAAATTTTCAGAATTTTTGAGAAAATTTACTAAGGAAAGGTAAATTTTTAAGAAAATTTATTAAGGAAAGGTAAATTTTTAAGAAAATTTACTAAAATGTATCTTTCGCTAGTAAATTTCCTCAAAAACTCTGGAAATTTACCATTTCCTTAGTAAATTTTTTAAAAAAAAAAGGTACATTTTGAAGAAAATTTACTAAGGAAAAGTATTTTTTTTTAATTTACTAAGGAAAAATTTCCAGAATTTTTGAGAAAATTTAGTAAGGAAAGTTAAATGTTTAAGAAAATTTATTAAGGAAAAGTTACTTTTCAGAATTTTTGAGAAAATTTACTAAGGAAAGGTAAATTTTTAAGAAAATTTACTAAGGAAAAGTAAATTTTTTTTTAAAATTCCAGAATTTTTGAGAAAATTTGCCAAGGAGAGGTAAATTTTTAAGAATATGTATTAAGGAAAGACAAGTTTAAAGAAAATTTACTAAGGAAAGGTAAATTTTTAAGAAAATTTACTAAGGAAAAGATAAATTTTCAGAATATTTGAGAAAATTTACTAAGGAAGGGTAAATTTTTAAGAAAATTTACTAAGGAAAAGTAAATTTCCAGAATTTTTGAGAAAATTTACTAAGGAGAGGTAAATTTTTAAGAAGATGTATTAAGGAAACGTAAATTTTCAGAATTTTTGAGTAAATTTACTAAGTAAAAGTAAAATTTTAGGAAAATTTACTAAGGAAAAGATAAATTCTCGCAATTTTTGAGGAAATTTACTAAGGAAAGATAAATTTTTAAGAGAATTTACTAAGAAAAGGTAAATTTTAAAGAAAATTTACTAAGGAAAGGTAAATTTTTAAGAAAATTTACTAAGGAAAAAGTAAATTTTGAGAATTTTTGAGAAAATTTAATAAGGAAAGGTAAATTTTTAAGAAAATTTACTAAGGAAAGGTAAATTTTTAAGAAACTTTACTAACGAAAAAGTAAATTTTCAGATTTTTTGGGAAAATTTACTAAGGAAAGGTAAATTTTTATGAAAATTTACTAAGGAAAGCAATATTTTTAAGAAATTATTGAAAGGTGAATTCTTAAGAAAATTTACTAAGGTAAGGTAAATTTTTAAGAAAATTTACTATGGAAAGATAAGTTTAAAGAAAATTTACTAAGGAAAGGTAAATTTTTAAGAAAATTTACTAAGGAAAAGGTAAATTTTCAGAATATTTGAGAAAATTTACTAAGGAAAGGTAAATTTTTAAGAAAATTTACTAAGGAAAAAGTAAATTTTCAGAATTTTTGAGAAAATCTACTAAGGAGAGGTAAATTTTTATGAAAATTTACTAAGGAAAGGTATATTTTTAAGAAAATTATTGAAAGGTGAATTCTTAAGAAAATCTACTAACGAACGGCAAATTTTGAAGAAAATATACTAAGAAAAGGTAAATTTTTTAGAAAATTTACTATGGAAAGATAAGTTTAAAGAAAATTTACTAAGGAAAGGTAAATTTTTAAGAAAATTTACTAAGGAAAAAGTAAATTTTCAGAATTTTTGAGAAAATCTACTAAGGAAAGTTAAATTTTTATGAAAATTTACTAAGGAAAGGTAAATCTTTAAGAATATTTACTAAGGAAAATAAATTTTTAAGACAATTTACTAAGGAACGGTAAATTTTTAAGAAAATTTACTAAGGAAAGGTAAATTTTTTAGAAAATTTACTTAGTAAAAGGTACATTTTCAGAATTTTTGAGAAAATTTACTAAAGAGAGGTAAATTTTTAAGAAAATTTACTAAGGAATAGGTAAAGTTTCAGAATTTTGGAGAAAATTTACTAAGGAAAGGTACATTTTTAAGAAAATTTACTAAGGAAAAGTCAATTTTTAAGAGAATTTACTAAGGAGAGGTAAATTTTTAAGAAAATTTACTAAAGAAAAGGTAAATTTTCAGCATTTTTGAGAAAATTTATTAAGAAAGGTTAATTTTTAAGAAAATTTACTTAGGAAAAGGTAAATTTTCAAAATGTTTGGAAAAATTTACTAAGGAAAGGTACATTTTTAAGAAAATTTACCAAGGAAAGGTCAATTTTTAAGAAAATTTACAAAGGAAAGGTAAATTTTTAAGAAAATTTACTAGGGGAAGGTTAATTTGTGAGAAAATTTACTAAGGAAATGGTGAATTTTTGAGAAAATTTACTAAGGAAAAGGTAAATTTTCAGAATTTTTGAGAAAATTTACTAAGGAAGGTTAAGATTTTAAGAAAATTTACTAAGGAAAGTAAATTTTTAAGAAAATTTATTAAGGAAAGATAAATTTTTAAGAAATTTACTAAAATGTAACTTTCGCTAGTAAATTTCCTCAAAAACTCTGGAAATTTACCATTTCCTTAGTAAATTTTTTTAAAAAAAAGGTACATTTTGAAGAAAATTTACTAAGGAAAAGTATTTTTTTTAATTTACTAAGGAAAAGGTAAATTTCCAGAATTTTTGAGAAAATTTAGTAACGAAAGTTAAATTTTTAAGAAAATTTATTAAGGAAAAGTTACTTTTCAGAATTTTTGAGAAAGTTTACTAAGGAAAGGTAAATTTTTAAGAAAATTTACTAAGGAAAAGTAATTTTTTTTTTTTTTTAAATTTACTAAGGAAAAGGTAAATTTCCAGAATTTTTGAGAAAATTTACTAAGGATAGGTAAATTTTTAAGAAAATGTATTAAGGAAAGACAGGTTTAAAGAAAATTTACTAAGGAAAGGTAAATTTTTAAGAAAATTTACTAAGGAAAAGATAAATTTTCAGAATATTTGAGAAAATTTACTAAGGAAGGGTAAATTTTTAAGAAAATTTACTAAGGAAAAGTAAATTTTTTTTTTTTAAAAATTTACTAAGGAAAAGGTAAATTTCCAGAATTTTTGAGAAAATTTACTAAGGAGAGGTAAATTTTTAAGAAAATGTATTAAGGAAACGTAAATTTTCAGCTTTTTTGAGAAAATTTACTAAGTAAAAGTAAATTTTTAAGAAAATTTACTAAGGAAAAGATAAATTCTCGCAATTTTTGAGGAAATTTACTAAGGAAAGATAAATTTTTAAGAGAATTTACTAAGAAAAGGTAAATTTTAAAGAAAATTTACTAAGGAATGGTAAATTTTTAAGAAAATTTACTAAGGAAAAAGTAAATTTTGAGAATTTTTAGAAAATTTAATAAGGAAAGGTAAATTTTTAATAAAATTTACTAAGGAAAAGTAAATTTTTAAGAAACTGTACTAACGAAAAAGTAAATTTTCAGATTTTTTGGGAAAATTTACTAAGGAAAGGTAAATTTTTATGAAAATTTACTATGGAAAGCAATATTTTTAAGAAAATTATTGAAAGGTGAATTCTTAAGAAAATTTACTAAGGAAAGGTAAATTTTTAAGAAAATTTACTATGGAAAGATAAGTTTAAAGAAAATTTACTAAGGAAAGGTAAATTTTTAAGAAAATTTACTAAGGAAAAGGTAAATTTTCAGAATATTTGAGAAAATTTACTAAGGAAAGGTAAATTTTTAAGAAAATTTACTAAGGAAAAAGTAAGTTTTCAGAATTTTTGAGAAAATCTACTAAGGAAAGGTAAATTTTTATGAAAATCTACTAAGGAAAGGTAAATCTTTAAGAATATTTACTAAGGAAAAGTAAATTTTTAAGACAATTTACTAAGGAACGGTATATTTTTAAGAAAATTTACTAAGGAAGTGTAAATTTTTAAGAAAATTTACTAAGGAAAAGGTAAATTTTCAGAATATTTGAGCAAATTTACTAAGGAAAGATAAATTTTTAAGAAAATTTACTAAGGAAAAAGTAAATTTTCAGAATTTTTGAGAAAATCTACTAAGGAAAGGTAAATTTTTATGAAAATTTACTAAGGAAAGGTAAATCTTTAAGAATATATACTAAGGAAAAGTAAATTTTTAAGACAATTTACTAAGGAACGGTAAATTTTTAAGAAAATTTACTAAGGAAAGGTAAAATTTTCAGAATTTTGGAGAAAATTTACTAAGGAAAGGTACATTTTTAAGAAAATTTACTAAGGAAAGGTAAATTTTTAAGAAAATTTACTAAGGAAAAGATAACTTCTCGGAATTTTTGAGGAAATTTACTAAGGAAAGATAAATTTTTAAAAGAATTTACTAAGGAAAGGTAAATTTTACAGAAAATTTACTAAGGAAAGGTAAATTTTTAAGAAAATTTACTAAGGAAAAGGTAAATTTTCGGAATTTTTGAGAAAATTTAATAAGGAAATGTAAATTTTTAAGAAAATTTACTAAGGAAAGGTAAATTTTTAAGAACCTTTACTAACGAAAAGGTAAATTTTCAGATATTTTGGGAAAATTTACTAAGGAAAGGTAAATTTTTAAGAAAATTTACTAAGAAAAGGTAAATTTTTAAGAAAATTTACTAAGGAAAAGATAAATAATTAAATTTAGTAAGGAAAATAAATTTTCAGAATTTTTGAGAAAATTTAATAAGGAAAGGTAAATTTTTAAGAAAATTTACTAAGGAAAGGTAAATTTTTAAGACTCTTTACTAACGAAAAAGTAAATTTTCAGATTTTTTGGGAAAATTTACTAAAGAAAGGTAAATTTTTATGAAAATTTACTAAGGAAAGGTATATTTTTAAGAAAATTATTGAAAGGGGAATTCTTAAGAAAATTTACTAAGGACGGTAAATTTTTTATAAAATTTACTAAGGAAAGGTAAATTTTTAAGAAAATTTACTATGGAAAGATAAGTTTAAAGAAAATTTACTAACGAAAGGTAAATTTTTAAGAAAATTTACTAAGGAAAAGCTAAATTTTCAGAATATTTGAGAAAATATACTAAGCAAAGGTAAGTTTTTAAGAAAATTTACTAAGGAAAATGTAAATTTTCAGAATTTTTGAGAAAATCTGCTAAGGAAAGGTAAATTTTTATGAAAATTTACTAAGGAAAGGTAAGTCTTTAAGAATATTTACTAAGGAAAAGTAAATTTTTAAGACAATTTACTAAGGAACGGTAAATTTTTAAGAAAATTAACTAAGGAAAGGTAAATTTTTAAGAAAATGTACTTAGTAAAAGGTATATTTTCAGAATTTTTGAGAAAATTTACTAAAGAAAGTTAAATTTTTAAGAAAATTTACTAAGGAATAGGCAAATTTTCAGAATTTTGGAGAAAATTTACTAAGTAAAGGTACATTTTTAAGAAAATTTACTAAGGAAAAGTCAATTTTTAAGAGAATTTACTAAGGAGAGGTAAATTTTTAATAAAATTTACTAAAGAAAAGGTAAATTTTCAACATTTTTGAGAAACTTTATTAAGAAAGGTAAATTTTTAAGAACATTTACTAAGGGAAAGTCAATTTTTAAGAAAATTTACTAAGGAAAGGTAAATTTTGAAGAAAATTTACTAGGGGAAGGTTAATTTTTGAGAAAATTTACTGAGGAAATGGTAAATTTTTGAGAAAATTTACTAAGGAAAATGTAAATTTTCAGAATTTTTGAGAAAATTTAATAAGGAAAGTTAAATTTTTAAGACAATTTACTAATAGTGCGTTTACATCAGAGGAAAATCTAGTACATACGAGATTTCGAGCACAATCTAGTTCATTTTTACTGGATTTCCCATACAAAACACAATCTAGCTCGTTGCTAGATTTGTGGAAAATCTAGTAGATTCTTGTCAAACTAGGGCACTACCAAATGATACTACTGTGTTTTTTTAATATTGTAGTAGAAAATTACAACGCAGTGACTGAAAATTTGACATTTAAAAACAAAAACAAAAGCAAACAAGTTGAATAAAAAAGGGAATCACATATTAAATAGTAATATAAAATATAGAAATTAATAAAATGAATAACGCGGAAACAAATAAAAATTTAAATAAGCGGTAAGTGTTAGCTAATATTAATAGGAAGATGATAATTCATTAACATAATACTTATTTTTCAGAAAACGTGTATACAAGAAAAAAACAGCATGGCACTCTGATGAGGAGGCTCTCCTGATAACTCTTTGGGGAGACCACATAGATGAGTTCCGAGGATGTAGAAGAAAGAGCCACATCTTCGAAGAAATTACGCTTGCTATGTCAAGTAGTGGCTTTGCTTTCACATCCGACGAAATAAGGATCAAAATACATAATCTAACCAATAAATATAGGTAAATATAGTATTCAAGTTTACTTAACAATATTGTTTCATTAAAAAAATTAATTTTTTCAGAGACGAAAAGCGAAAAATAGGTCCTTCTGGTGGCTCCCCATCGAGTTGGGTTTTTTTTCGAGAGAGTTCACTCAATTCTGGGTGGATTTAAATCCAATTCAATCGAAATGATAATGGACGAAAGTATAGGTAATGTATATTCACTTTTTCAGTTGACTAACGATTAATTTTTGGTTTTTAAGCAGAAACGCCACAATCATTAAATACTTCGTACTCTGTAGAAGAGTTCGAAGTAGAGGTCTTAGAGGAGTATTCAATGGACTCAACAACACAGGAATCTGTAGGTACTCCAACAGAAACCCCCAAAAAGAAAACTAAATTAAATTTTCAAAATGAAGTATTAAAAAGAATGGACAAGTCAACTGAAATCATTCAGAAACAGTTGGAAAAGCATGAGGAGTCCGAAGCAAAAATCCTAAAAATTCAGGAGGAAATGCTAGCTATTGAGAAGGAGAGGAACGAAATTTTAAAAGCGTTTATAAATAAGTAAAATAAAAAATGTTCTCTTTATAATTAAAAAATTTTATTTAATTTTAAAATGTATTTAATTTTGTTTATTTTATGTTTAAATAAAACTATTCCATTAAAAGGTTTGCAATAGCGTTTCTTATTTCTTCTCCTTTAGGGTTATAGTCATAAGTATACTCTTCGCTATTTGGTTGATCTGTAGTGGTACCAATATCAAGGGTATTACTTTGCCAGGTATCATTAATAACCTCATTATGGTTGTTTAAAAAGTTGTGTAGAACACAGCAACATTTTATTAAATTATTTACATTATCAATTTTGTTATCTATGCCCTTTCCAAGACGGCGAAATCTAGCTTTTAAATGTCCAAAAGCATTTTCGACCACCCTGCGACATTTTGATAAAGTGTAATTAAACTTTTTTTGTTTTTCGGATGCATTTGCATGAAAAGGATAAGGTTTCATCATGCATTTAGATAACCGAAATGCAGAATCGCCTATTAACAAAACCGGAACTTTTACACTGTTGTAAATTGCAGCTTGCTGCTGAAATATAGGGTCCTCCAACTTTTTTCTAAATAAAGACCATCATTACATCGACCTGGACATCCGACGTTGATATATAAAAATCTATATCTGTAGTCAACCACAGCAAGCAAAATAGTTGAGTACCAACCCTTATAATTGTAATAGTCACAAGTCTCAGAAAAAGGGGGATGAACTTCAAAATGACATCCATCTACAGAAGTAAAACAAGAAAAGAAGGCAAAAATTTAACACAAAATCTTTAGATTAATGTCGGTTATCAAAGTTTCGATAATACACCTATTGCACCAAAACACTGAGGAAATCCAAGTTTCTTAAACCCGTCAACACATTCCTTTATTTTTGCATCATTGATAAAATTTGGGGGCAAATATTCCTCAGAAAGGGCACTCCAGGCCTCAATACAAAATTTTTGCAAAATGAGGCATACACTTGCTTTGGATACTCCAAACATGTGGGCTATGGACGCATATTCGGAAGATGACTTCAGGCAGTAAAGGGCAATGGCAACTCGTTTTTGAAGGGGGATGCATTTCCTAAACTTTGTATCGATTTTTTCATTTCAGTCAATTTTGAACAAAGCAACTGAAATGTTTGGCGGCTCATCCTAAAGTTTTCGATGAAATCTTTTTCCGTCATCAGAGGAACGTCTCGCTCCCAAAACGAACCGTGACGAATCTGTAATAAACAAATATTTAGTAATTGAAAAGTTATAACTTTTTATACTCACGTGTGCCCACTCCAATCTGCTATATAATAATTTTGAAAAATGCATTTGTTTTTGCTGTTCAAACAATGCATTTAACAAATACTGATGTTGTTTTTTTCGCAAAATTTGCATTTTAGCTTGTCCTTTTTTCATTTTGAATGCGTGATATAACAATAAAATCTGTTCATTTTTAGAATTTTCCATTTTCCTATTGTTTTGAATATTTTTGGTACTTCTAGTTTTATGTTTATTTTAATCAGCTGTTTATTGTTGTGGAAACAAAATCTAACTAAATGTCAAAAAAGTTAGATGTAAACGGTATAGATTTTGAAATAGATTTCAACAAAAATCTACTAGATTTTCCTCAGATGTAAACGCACTATAAGGAAAGGTAAATTTTTAAGAAAGTTTATTAGGGAAAGGTAAATTTTTAAGAAAATTTACTAAAATGTACCTTTCCCTAGTAAATTTCCTCAAAAACTCTGGCAATTTACCATTTCCTTAGTAAATTTAAAAAAAAAAAATACATTTTGAAGAAAATTTACTAAGGAAAAGTATTTTTTTTTTAATTTACTAAGGAAAAGGTAAATTTCCAGAATTTTTGAGAAAATTTAGTAAGGAAAGTTAAATTTTTAAGAAAATTTATTAAGGAAAAGTTACTTTTCAGAATTTTTGAGAAAATTTACTAAGGAAAGGTAAATTTCCAGAATTTTGGAGAAAATTTACTAAGGAGAGGTAAATTTTTAAGAAAATGTATTAAGGAAAGATAAGTTTAAAGAAAATTTACTAAGGAAAGGTAAATTTTTAAGAAAATTTACTAATGAAAAGGTAAATTTCCAGAATATTTGAGAAAATTTACTAAGGAAGGGTAAATTTTTAAGAAAATTTACTAAGGAAAAGTAAATTTTTTTTTTAAAAAAATTTTTTAAAAAAAAAATTTACTAAGCAAAAGGTAAATTTCCAGAATTTTTGAGAAAATTTACAAAGGAGAGGTAAATTTTTAAGAAAATGTATTAAGGAAACGTAAATTTTCAGAATTTTTGAGAAAATTTACTAAGTAAAAGTAAATTTTTAAGAAAATTTACTAAGGAAAAGATAAATTCTCGGAATTTTTGAGGAAATTTACTAAGGAAAGATAAATTTTTAAGAGAATTTACTAAGGAAAGGTAAATTTTAAAGATAATTTACTAAGGAAAGGTAAATTTTTAAGAAAATTTACTAAGGAAAAAGTAAATTTTGAGAATTTTTGAGAAAATTTAATAAGGAAAGGTAAATTTGTAAGAAAATTTACTAAGGAAAGGTAAATTTTTAAGAAACTTTACTAACGAAAAAGTAAATTTTCAGATTTTTTGGGAAAATTTACTAAGGAAAGGTAAATTTTTATGAAAATTTACTAAGGAAAGCAATATTTTTAAGAAAATTATTGAAAGGTGAATTCTTAAGAAAATTTACTATGGAAAGATAAGTTTAAAGATAATTTACTAAGGAAAGGTTAATTTTCAGAATATTTGAGGAAATTTAATAAGGAAAGGTAAATTTTTAAGAAACTTTACTAAAGAAAAAGTAAATTTTCAGAATTTTTGAGAAAATCTACTAAGGAAAGGTAAATTTTTATGAAAATTTACTAAGGAAAGGTAAATCTTTAAGAATATTTACTAAGGAAAAGTAAATTTTTAAGACAATTTACTAAGACACGGTATATTTTTAAGAAAATTTACTAAGGAAAAGTAAATTTTTAAGAAAATTTACTAAGGAAAAGGTAAATTTTCAGAATAGTTGAGAAAATTTACTAAGGAAAGGTAAATTTTTAAGAAAATTTACTAAGGAAAAAGTAAATTTTCAGAATTTTTGAGAAAATCTACTAAGGAAAGTTAAATTTTTATTAAAATTTACTAAGGAAAGGTAAATCTTTAAGAATATTTACTAAGGAAAAGTAAATTTTTAAGACAATTTACTAAGGAACGGTAAATTTTTAAGAAAATTTAGTAAGGAAAGGTAAATTTTTAAAAGAATTTACTAAGGAAAGGTAAATTTTATAGAAAATTTACTAAGGAAAGGTAAATTTTTAAGAAAATTTACTAAGGAAAAAGTAAATTTTCAGAATTTTTGAGAAAATTTAATAAGGAAATGTAAATTTTTAAGAAAATTTACTAAGGAAAGGTAAATTTTTAAGAAACTTTACTAACGAAAAAGTAAATTTTCAGATTTTTTGGGAAAATTTACTAAGGAGAGGTAAATTTTTAAGAAAATTTACTAAGGAAAGGTAAATTTTTAAGAAAATTTACTAATGAAAATAAATTTTCAGAATCTTTAAGAAAATTTAATAAGGAAAGGTAAATCTTTAAGAATATTTACTAAGGAAAAGTAAATTTTTAAGACAATTTACTAAGGAACGGTGAATTTTTAAGAAAATTTAGTAAGGAAAGGTAAATTTTTAAAAGAATTTACTAAGGAAAGGTAAATTTTATAGAAAATTTACTAAGGAAAGGTAAATTTTTAAGAAAATTTACTAAGGAAAAAGTAAATTTTCAGAATTTTTGAGAAAATTTAATAAGGAAATGTACATTTTTAAGAAAATTTACTAAGGAAAGGTAAATTTTTAAGAAACTTTACTAAAGAAAAAGTAAATTTTCAGAATTTTTGAGAAAATCTACTAAGGAAAGGTAAATTTTTATGAAAATTTACTAAGGAAAGGTAAATCTTTAAGAATATTTACTAAGGAAAAGTAAATTTTTAAGACAATTTACTAAGGCACGGTATATTTTTAAGAAAATTTACTAAGGAAAAGTAAATTTTTAAGAAAATTTACTAAGGAAAAGGTAAATTTTCAGAATAGTTGAGAAAATTTACTAAGGAAAGGTAAATTTTTAAGAAAATTTACTAAGGAAAAAGTAAATTTTCAGAATTTTTGAGAAAATCTACTAAGGAAAGGTAAATTTTTATTAAAATTTACTAAGGAAAGGTAAATCTTTAAGAATATTTACTAAGGAAAAGTAAATTTTTAAGACAATTTACTAAGGAGCGGTAAATTTTTAAGAAAATTTAGTAAGGAAAGGTAAATTTTTAAAAGAATTTACTAAGGAAAGTAAATTTTATAGAAAATTTACTAAGGAAAGGTAAATTTTTAAGAAAATTTACTAAGGAAAAAGTAAATTTTCAGAATTTTTGAGAAAATTTGATAAGGAAATGTAAATTTTTAAGAAAATTTACTAAGGAAAGGTAAATTTTTAAGAAACTTTACTAACGAAAAAGTAAATTTTCAGATTTTTTGGGAAAATTTACTAAGGAAAGGTAAATTTTTATGAAAATTTACTAAGGAAAGGTATATTTCTAAGAAAATTATTGAAAGGTGAATTCTTAAGAGAATTTACTAAGGACGGTAAATTTTTTAGAAAATTTACTAAGGAAAGATAAATTTTTAAGAAAATTTACTATGGAAAGATAAGTTTAGAGAAAATTTACTAACGAAAGGTAATTTTTTAAGAAAATTTACTAAGGAAAAGCTAAATTTTCAGAATATTTGAGAAAATATACTAAGCAAAGGTAAATTTTTAAGAAAATTTACTAAGGAAAAAGTAAATTTTCAGAATTTTTGAGAAAATCTGCTAAGGAAAGGTAAATTTTTATGAAAATTTACTAAGGAAAGGTAAATCTTTAAGAATATTTATTAAGGAAAAGTAAATTTTTAAGACAATTTATTAAGGAACGGTAAATTTTTAAGAAAATTTACTAAGGAAAGGTAAATTTTTAAGAAAATTTACTTAGAAAAAGGTATATTTTCAGAATTTTTGAGAAAATTTACTAAAGAAAGATAAATTTTTAAGAAAATTTACTAAGGAATAGGCAAATTTTCAGAATTTTGGAGAATATTTACTAAGGAAAGGTACATTTTTAAGAAAATATACTAAGGAAAAGTCAATTTTTAAGAGAATTTACTAAGGAGAGGTAAATTTTTAAGAAAATTTACTAAAGAAAAGGTAAATTTTCAACATTTTTGAGAAACTTTATTAAGAAAGGTAAATTTTTAAGAAAATTTACTTAGGAAAAGTCAATTTTTAAGAAAATTTACTAATGAAAGGTAAATTTTTAAGAAAACTTACTAGGGGAAGGTTAATTTTTGAGAAAATTTACTGAGGAAATGGTAAATTTTTGAGAAAATTTACTAAGGAAAATGTAAATTTTCAGAATTTTTGAGAAAATTTAATAAGGAAAGTTAAATTTTTAAGAAAATTTACTAAGGAAAGGTAAATTTTTAAGAAAGTTTATTAAGGAAAGGTAAATTTTTAAGAAAATTTACTAAAATGTACCTTTCCCTAGTAAATTTCCTCTAAAACTCTGGCAATTTACCATTTCCTTAGTAAATTTTTAAAAAAAATTGCATTTTGAAGAAAATTTACTAAGGAAAAGTATTTTTTTTTTTAATTTACAAAGGAAAAGGTAAATTTCCAGAATTTTTGAGAAAATTTAGTAAGGAAAGTTAAATTTTTAAGAAAATTTATTAAGGAAAAGTTACTTTTCAGAATTTTTGAGAAAATTTACTAAGGAAAGGTAAATTTCAGAATTTTTGAGAAAATTTACTAAGGAGAGGTAAATTTTTAAGAAAATGTATTAAGGAAAGATAAGTTTAAAGAAAATTTATTAAGGAAAGGTAAATTTTTAAGAAAATTTACTAATGAAAAGGTAATTTTTCAGAATATTTGAGATAATTTACTACGGAAGGGTAAATTTTTAAGAAAATTTACTAAGGAAAAGTAAATTTTTTTTTTTAAAAATTTACTAAGGAAAAGGTAAATTTCCAGAATTTTTGAGAAAATTTACTAAGGAGAGGTAAATTTTTAAGAAAATGTATTAAGGAAACGTAAATTTTCAGAATTTTTGAGAAAATTTACTAAGTAAAAGTAAATTTTTAAGAAAATTTACTAAGGAAAAGATAAATTCTCGGAATTTTTGAGGAAATTTACTAAGGAAAGATAAATTTTTAAGAGAATTTACTAAGGAAAGGTAAAATTTAAAGAAAATTTACTAAGGAAAGGTAAATTTTTAAGAAAATTTACTAAGGAAAAAGTAAATTTTGAGAATTTTTGAGAAAATTTAATAAGGAAATGTAAATTTTTAAGAAAATATACTAAGGAAAGGTAAATTTTTAAGAAACTTTACTAACGAAAAAGTAAATTTTCAGATTTTTTGCGAAAATTTACTAAGGAAAGGTAAATTTTTATGAAAATTTACTACGGAAAGCAATATTTTTAAGATAATTATTGAAAGGTGAATTCTTAAGAAAATTTACTAAGGAAAGGTAAATTTTTAAGAAAATTTACTATGGAAAGATAAGTTTAAAGAAAATTTACTAAGGAAAGGTAAATTTTTAAGAAAATTTCCTAAGGAAAAGGTAAATTTTCAGAATATTTGAGAAAATTTACTAAGGAAAGGTAAATTTTTAAGAAAATTTACTAAGGAAAAAGTAAATTTTCAGAGTTTTTGAGAAAATCTGCTAAGGAAAGGTAAATTTTTATGAAAATTTACTAAAGAAAAGTAAATCTTTAAAAATATTTACTAAGGAAAAGTAAATTTTTAAGACAATTTACTAAGGAACGGTATATTTTTAAGAAAATTTACTAAGGAAAGGTACATTTTTAAGAAAATTTACTAAGGAAAAGGTAAATTTTCAGAATATTTGAGAAAATTTACTAAGGAAAGCTAAATTTTTAAGAAAATTTACTAAGGAAGGGTAAATCTTTAAGAATATTTACTAAGGAAAAGTAAATTTTTAAGACAATTTACTAAGGAACGGTAAATTTTTAAGAAAATTTAGTAAGGAAAGGTAAATTTTTCAGAATTTTGGAGAAAATTTACTAAGGAAAGGTACATTTTTAAGAAAATTTACTAAGGAAAGGTAAATTTTTAAGAAAATTTACTAAGGAAAAGATAACCTCTCGGAATTTTTGAGGAAATTTATAAGGAAAGATAAATTTTTAAAAGAATTTACTAAGGAAAGGTAAATTTTATAGAAAATTTACTAAGGAAAGGTAAATTTTTAAGAAAATTTACTAAGGAAACAGTAAATTTTCAGAATTTTTGAGAAAATTTAATTTTAATTAATTTTTAAGGTAAATTTTTAAGAAAGTTTATTAAGGAAAGGTAAATTTTTAAGAAAATTTACCAAAATGTACCTTTCCCTAGTAAATTTCCTCAAAAACTCTGGCAATTTACCATTTCCTTAGTAAATTTTTAAAAAAAATTGCATTTTGAAGAAAATTTACTAAGGAAAAGTATTTTTTTTTTTAATTTACTAAGGAAAAGGTAAATTTCCAGAATTTTTGAGAAAATTTAGTAAGGAAAGTTAAATTTTTAAGAAAATTTATTAAGGAAAAGTTACTTTTCAGAATTTTTGAGAAAATTTACTAAGGAAAGGTAAATTTCCAGAATTTTTGAGAAAATTTACTAAGGAGAGGTAAATTTTTAAGAAAATGTATTAAGGAAAGATAAGTTTAAAGAAAATTTACTAAGGAAAGGTAAATTTTTAAGAAAATAAACTAATGAAAAGGTAAATTTTCAGAATATTTGAGATAATTTACTAAGGAAGGGTAAATTTTTAAGAAAATTTACTAAGGAAAAGTAAATTTTTTTTTAAAAAAATTTACTAAGGAAAAGGTAAATTTCCAGAATTTTTGAGAAAATTTACTAAGGAGAGTTAAATTTTTAAGAAAATGTATTAAGGAAACGTAAATTTTCAGAATTTTTGAGAAAATTTACTAAGTAAAAGTAAATTTTTAAGAAAATTTACTAAGGAAAAGATAAATTCTCGGAATTTTTGAGGAAATTTACTAAGGAAAGATAAATTTTTAAGAGAATTTACTAAGGAAAGGTAAAATTTAAAGAAAATTTACTAAGGAAAGGTAAATTTTTAAGAAAATTTACTAAGGAAAAAGTAAATTTTGAGAATTTTTGAGAAAATTTAATAAGGAAATGTAAATTTTTAAGAAAATTTACTAAGGAAAGGTAAATTTTTGAAGAAACTTTACTAACGAAAAAGTAAATTTTCAGATTTTTTGGGAAAATTTACTAAGGAAAGGTAAATTTTTATGAAAATTTACTACGGAAAGCAATATTTTTAAGAAAATTATTGAAAGGTGAATTCTTAAGAAAATTTACTAAGGAAAGGTAAATTTTTAAGAAAATTTACTACGGAAAGATAAGTTTAAAGAAAATTTACTAAGGAAAGGTAAATTTTTAAGAAAATTTACTAAGGAAAAGGTAAATTTTCAGAATATTTGAGAAAATTTACTAAGGAAAGGTAAATTTTTAAGAAAATTTACTAAGGAAAAAGTAAATTTTCAGAATTTTTGAGAAAATCTGCTAAGGAAAGGTAAATTTTTATGAAAATTTACTAAGAAAAAGTAAATCTTTAAAAATATTTACTAAGGAAAAGTAAATTTTTAAGACAATTTACTAAGGAACGGTATATTTTTAAGAAAATTTACTAAGGAAAGGTACATTTTTAAGAAAATTTACTAAGGAAAAGGTAAATTTTCAGAATATTTGAGAAAATTTAATAAGGAAATGTAAATTTTTAAGAAAATTTACTAAGGAAAAAGTAAATTTTTAAGAAAATTTACTAAGGAAAAAGTAAATTTTCAGAATTTTTGAGAAAATCTACTAAGGAAAGGTAAATTTTTATGAAAATTTACTAAGGAAAGGTAAATCTTTAAGAATATTTACTAAGGAAAAGTAAATTTTTAAGACAATTTACTAAGGAACGGTAAATTTTTAAGAAAATTTAGTAAGGAAAGGTAAATTTTTCAGAATTTTGGAGAAAATTTACTAAGGAAAGGTACATTTTTAAGAAAATTTACTAAGGAAAGGTAAATTTTTAAGAAAATTTACTAAGGAAAGGTAAATTTTTAAGAAAATTTACTAAGGAAAAGATAACTTCTCGGAATTTTTGAGGAAATTTACTAAGGAAAGATAAATTTTTAAAAGAATTTACTAAGGAAAGGTAAATTTTATAGAAAATTTACTAAGGAAAGGTAAATTTTTAAGAAAATTTACTAAGGAAACAGTAAATTTTCAGAATTTTTGAGAGAATTTAATTTTAATTAATTTTTAAGGTAAATTTTTAATAAAGTTTATTAAGGAAAGGTAAATTTTTAAGAAAATTTACTAAAATGTACCTTTCCCTAGTAAATTTCCTCAAAAACTCTGGCAATTTACCATTTCCTTAGTAAATTTTTAAAAAAAATTGCATTTTGAAGAAAATTTACTAAGGAAAAGTATTTTTTTTTTTAATTTACTAAGGAAAAGGTAAATTTCCAGAATTTTTGAGAAAATTTAGTAAGGAAAGTTAAATTTTTAAGAAAATTTATTAAGGAAAAGTTACTTTTCAGAATTTTTGAGAAAATTTACTAAGGAAAGGTAAATTTCCAGAATTTTTGAGAAAATTTACTAAGGAGAGGTAAATTTTTAAGAAAATGTATTAAGGAAAGATAAGTTTAAAGAAAATTTACTAAGGAAAGGTAAATTTTTAATAAAATTCACTAATGAAAAGGTAAATTTTCAGAATATTTGAGATAATTTACTAAGGAAGGGTAAATTTTTAAGAAAATTTACTAAGGAAAAGTAAATTTTTTTTTAAAAAAATTTACTAAGGAAAAGGTAAATTTCCAGAATTTTTGAGAAAATTTACTAAGGAGTGGTAAATTTTTAAGAAAATGTATTAAGGAAACGTAAATTTTCAGAATTTTTGAGAAAATTTACTAAGTAAAAGTAAATTTTTAAGAAAATTTACTAAGGAAAAGATAAATTCTCGGAATTTTTGAGGAAATTTACTAAGGAAAGATAAATTTTTAAGAGAATTTACTAAGGAAAGGTAAAATTTAAAGAAAATTTACTAAGGAAAGGTAAATTTTTAAGAAAATTTACTAAGGAAAAATAAATTTTGAGAATTTTTGAGAAAATTTAATAAGGAAATGTAAATTTTTAAGAAAATTTACTAAGGAAAGGTAAATTTTTGAAGAAACTTTACTAACGAAAAAGTAAATTTTCAGATTTTTTGGGAAACTTTACTAAGGAAAGGTAAATTTTTATGAAAATTTACTACGGAAAGCAATATTTTTAAGAAAATTATTGAAAGGTGAATTCTTAAGAAAATTTACTAAGGAAAGGTAAATTTTTAAGAAAATTTACTATGGAAAGATAAGTTTAAAGAAAATTTACTAAGGAAAGGTAAATTTTTAAGAAAATTTACTAAGGAAAAGGTAAATTTTCAGAATATTTGAGAAAATTTACTAAGGAAAGGTAAATTTTTAAGAAAATTTACTAAGGAAAAAGTAAATTTCCAGAATTTTTGAGAAAATCTGCTAAGGAAAGGTAAATTTTTATGAAAATTTACTAAGGAAAGGTAAATCTTTAAAAATATTTACTAAGGAAAAGTAAATTTTTAAGACAATTTACTAAGGAACGGTATATTTTTAAGAAAATTTACTAAGGAAAGGTACATTTTTAAGAAAATTTACTAAGGAAAAGGTAAATTTTCAGAATATTTGAGAAAATTTACTAAGGAAAGCTAAATTTTTAAGAAAATTTACTAAGGAAAAAGTAAATTTTTAAGAAAATTTACTAAGGAAAAAGTAAATTTTCAGAATTTTTGAGAAAATCTACTAAGGAAAGGTAAATTTTTATGAAAATTTACTAAGGAAAGGTAAATCTTTAAGAATATTTACTAAGGAAAAGTAAATTTTTAAGACAATTTACTAAGGAATGGTAAATTTTTAAGAAAATTTAGTAAGGAAAGGTAAATTTTTCAGAATTTTGAAGAAAATTTACTAAGGAAAGGTACATTTTTAAGAAAATTTACTAAGGAAAGGTAAATTTTTAAGAAAATTTACTAAGGAAAAGATAACTTCTCGGAATTTTTGAGGAAATTTACTAAGGAAAGATAAATTTTTAAGAGAATTTACTAAGGAAAGGTAAATTTTATAGAAAATTTACTAAGGAAAGGTAAATTTTTAAGAAAATTTACTAAGGAAACAGTAAATTTTCAGAATTTTTGAGAGAATTTAATTTTAATTAATTTTTAAGGTAAATTTTTAATAAAGTTTATTAAGGAAAGGTAAATTTTTAAGAAAATTTACTAAAATGTACCTTTCCCTAGTAAATTTCCTCAAAAACTCTGGCAATTTACCATTTCCTTAGTAAATTTTTAAAAAAAATTGCATTTTGAAGAAAATTTACTAAGGAAAAGTATTTTTTTTTTTAATTTACTAAGGAAAAGGTAAATTTCCAGAATTTTTGAGAAAATTTAGTAAGGAAAGTTAAATTTTTAAGAAAATTTATTAAGGAAAAGTTACTTTTCAGAATTTTTGAGAAAATTTACTAAGGAAAGGTAAATTTCCAGAATTTTTGAGAAAATTTACTAAGGAGAGGTAAATTTTTAAGAAAATGTATTAAGGAAAGATAAGTTTAAAGAAAATTTACTAAGGAAAGGTAAATTTTTAATAAAATTCACTAATGAAAAGGTAAATTTTCAGAATATTTGAGATAATTTACTAAGGAAGGGTAAATTTTTAAGAAAATTTACTAAGGAAAAGTAAATTTTTTTTTAAAAAAATTTACTAAGGAAAAGGTAAATTTCCAGAATTTTTGAGAAAATTTACTAAGGAGTGGTAAATTTTTAAGAAAATGTATTAAGGAAACGTAAATTTTCAGAATTTTTGAGAAAATTTACTAAGTAAAAGTAAATTTTTAAGAAAATTTACTAAGGAAAAGATAAATTCTCGGAATTTTTGAGGAAATTTACTAAGGAAAGATAAATTTTTAAGAGAATTTACTAAGGAAAGGTAAAATTTAAAGAAAATTTACTAAGGAAAGGTAAATTTTTAAGAAAATTTACTAAGGAAAAATAAATTTTGAGAATTTTTGAGAAAATTTAATAAGGAAATGTAAATTTTTAAGAAAATTTACTAAGGAAAGGTAAATTTTTGAAGAAACTTTACTAACGAAAAAGTAAATTTTCAGATTTTTTGGGAAACTTTACTAAGGAAAGGTAAATTTTTATGAAAATTTACTACGGAAAGCAATATTTTTAAGAAAATTATTGAAAGGTGAATTCTTAAGAAAATTTACTAAGGAAAGGTAAATTTTTAAGAAAATTTACTATGGAAAGATAAGTTTAAAGAAAATTTACTAAGGAAAGGTAAATTTTTAAGAAAATTTACTAAGGAAAAGGTAAATTTTCAGAATATTTGAGAAAATTTACTAAGGAAAGGTAAATTTTTAAGAAAATTTACTAAGGAAAAAGTAAATTTCCAGAATTTTTGAGAAAATCTGCTAAGGAAAGGTAAATTTTTATGAAAATTTACTAAGGAAAGGTAAATCTTTAAAAATATTTACTAAGGAAAAGTAAATTTTTAAGACAATTTACTAAGGAACGGTATATTTTTAAGAAAATTTACTAAGGAAAGGTACATTTTTAAGAAAATTTACTAAGGAAAAGGTAAATTTTCAGAATATTTGAGAAAATTTACTAAGGAAAGCTAAATTTTTAAGAAAATTTACTAAGGAAAAAGTAAATTTTTAAGAAAATTTACTAAGGAAAAAGTAAATTTTCAGAATTTTTGAGAAAATCTACTAAGGAAAGGTAAATTTTTATGAAAATTTACTAAGGAAAGGTAAATCTTTAAGAATATTTACTAAGGAAAAGTAAATTTTTAAGACAATTTACTAAGGAACGGTAAATTTTTAAGAAAATTTAGTAAGGAAAGGTAAATTTTTCAGAATTTTGAAGAAAATTTACTAAGGAAAGGTACATTTTTAAGAAAATTTACTAAGGAAAGGTAAATTTTTAAGAAAATTTACTAAGGAAAAGATAACTTCTCGGAATTTTTGAGGAAATTTACTAAGGAAAGATAAATTTTTAAGAGAATTTACTAAGGAAAGGTAAATTTTATAGAAAATTTACTAAGGAAAGGTAAATTTTTAAGAAAATTTACTAAGGAAACAGTAAATTTTCAGAATTTTTGAGAAAATTTAATTTTAATTAATTTTTAAGGTAAATTTTTAAGAAAGTTTATTAAGGAAAGGTAAATTTTTAAGAAAATTTACTAAAATGTACCTTTCCCTAGTAAATTTCCTCAAAAACTCTGGCAATTTACCATTTCCTTAGCAAATTTTTAAAAAAAATTGCATTTTGAAGAAAATTTACTAAGGAAAAGTATTTTTTTTTTTAATTTACTAAGGAAAAGGTAAATTTCCAGAATTTTTGAGAAAATTTAGTAAGGAAAGTTAAATTTTTAAGAAAATTTATTAAGGAAAAGTTTCTTTTCAGAATTTTTGAGAAAATTTACTAAGGAAAGGTAAATTTCCAGAATTTTTGAGAAAATTTACTAAGGAGAGGTAAATTTTTAAGAAAATGTATTGAGGAAAGATAAGTTTAAAGAAAATTTACTAAGGAAAGGTAAATTTTTAAGAAAATTCACTAATGAAAAGGTAAATTTTCAGAATATTTGAGATAATTTACTAAGGAAGGGTAAATTTTTAAGAAAATTTACTAAGGAAAAGTAAATTTTTTTTTTAAAAAAATTACTAAGGAAAAGGTAAATTTCCAGAATTTTTGAGAAAATATACTAAGGAGAGGTAAATTTTTAAGAAAATGTATTAAGGAAACGTAAATTTTCAGAATTTTTGAGAAAATTTACTAAGTAAAAGTAAATTTTTACGAAAATTTACTAAGGAAAAGATAAATTCTCGGAATTTTTGAGGAAATTTACTAAGGAAAGATAAATTTTTAAGAGAATTTACTAAGGAAAGGTAAAATTTAAAGAAAATTTACTAAGGAAAGGTAAATTTTTAAGAAAATTTACTAAGGAAAAAGTAAATTTTGAGAATTTTTGAGAAAATTTAATAAGGAAAGGTAAATTTTTAAGAAAATTTACTAAGGAAAGGTAAATTTTTAAGAAACTTTACTAACGAAAAAGTAAATTTTCAGATTTTTTGGGAAAATTTACTAAGGAAAGGTATATTTTTATGAAAATTTACTAAGAAAAGCAATATTTTTAAGAAAATTATTGAAAGGTGAATTCTTAAGAAAATTTACTAAGGAAAGGTAAATTTTTAAGAAAATTTACTATGGAAAGATAAGTTTAAAGAAAATTTACTAAGGAAAGGTAAATTTTTAAGAAAATTTACTAAGGAAAAGGTAAATTTTCAGAATATTTGAGAAAATTTACTAAGGAAATGTAAATTTTTAAGAAAATTTACTAAGGAAAAAGTAAATTTTCAGAATTTTTCAGAAAATCTGCTAAGGAAAGGTCAATTTTTAAGAAAATTTACAAAGGAAAGGTAAATTTTTAAGAAAATTTACTAGGGGAAGGTTAATTTGTGAGAAAATTTACTAAGGAAATGGTGAATTTTTGAGAAACTTTACTAAGGAAAAGGTAAATTTTCAGAATTTTTGAGAAAATTTACTAAGGAAAGTTAAGTTTTTAAGAAAATTTACTAAGGAAAGGTAAATTTTTAAGAAAATTTATTAAGGAAAGGTAAATTTTTAAGAAATTTACTAAAATGTACCTTTCGCCAGTAAATTTCCTCAAAAACTCTGGAAATTTACCATTTCCTTAGTAAATTTTTTTAAAAAAAAGGTACATTTTGAAGAAAATTTACTAAGGAAAAGTATTTTTTTTAATATACTAAGGAAAAGGTAAATTTCCAGAATTTTTGAGAAAATTTAGTAAGGAAAGTTAAATTTTTAAGAAAATTTATTAAGGAAAAGTTACTTTTCAGAATTTTTGAGAAAATTTACTAAGCAAAGGTAAATTTTTAAGAAAATTTACTAAGGAAAAGTAAATTTTTTTTTTAAAAATTTACTAAGGAAAAAGTAAATTTCCAGAATTTTTGGGAAAATTTGCTAAGGAGAGGTAAATTTTTAAGAAAATGTATTAAGGAAAGACAAGTTTAAAGAAAATTTACTAAGGAGAGGTAAATTTTTAAGAAAATTTACTAAGGAAAAGATAAATTTTCAGAATATTTGAGAAAATTTACTAAGGAAGGGTAAATTTTTAAGAAAATTTACTAAGGAAAAGTAATTTTTTTTTTTTTTTAAATTTACTAAGGAAAAGGTAAATTTCCAGAATTTTTGAGAAAATTTACTAAGGAGAGGTAAATTTTTAAGAAAATGTATTAAGGAAAAGTAAATTTTCAGCTTTTTTGAGAAAATTTACTAAGTAAAAGTAAATTTTTAAGAAAATTTACTAAGGAAAAGATAAATTCTCGCAATTTTTGAGGAAATTTACTAAGGAAAGATAAATTTTTAAGAGAATTTACTAAGAAAAGGTAAATTTTAAAGAAAATTTACTAAGGAAAGGTAAATTTTTAAGAAAATTTACTAAGGAAAAATAAATTTTGAGAATTTTTGAGAAAATTTAATAAGGAAATGTAAATTTTTAAGAAAATTTACTAAGGAAAGGTAAATTTTTGAAGAAACTTTACTAACGAAAAAGTAAATTTTCAGATTTTTTGGGAAACTTTACTAAGGAAAGGTAAATTTTTATGAAAATTTACTACGGAAAGCAATATTTTTAAGAAAATTATTGAAAGGTGAATTCTTAAGAAAATTTACTAAGGAAAGGTAAATTTTTAAGAAAATTTACTATGGAAAGATAAGTTTAAAGAAAATTTACTAAGGAAAGGTAAATTTTTAAGAAAATTTACTAAGGAAAAGGTAAATTTTCAGAATATTTGAGAAAATTTACTAAGGAAAGGTAAATTTTTAAGAAAATTTACTAAGGAAAAAGTAAATTTCCAGAATTTTTGAGAAAATCTGCTAAGGAAAGGTAAATTTTTATGAAAATTTACTAAGGAAAGGTAAATCTTTAAAAATATTTACTAAGGAAAAGTAAATTTTTAAGACAATTTACTAAGGAACGGTATATTTTTAAGAAAATTTACTAAGGAAAGGTACATTTTTAAGAAAATTTACTAAGGAAAAGGTAAATTTTCAGAATATTTGAGAAAATTTACTAAGGAAAGCTAAATTTTTAAGAAAATTTACTAAGGAAAAAGTAAATTTTTAAGAAAATTTACTAAGGAAAAAGTAAATTTTCAGAATTTTTGAGAAAATCTACTAAGGAAAGGTAAATTTTTATGAAAATTTACTAAGGAAAGGTAA
The DNA here is from genome assembly GCA_963682025.1 of Cordilura impudica. Taxonomy (NCBI): domain Eukaryota; kingdom Metazoa; phylum Arthropoda; class Insecta; order Diptera; family Scathophagidae; genus Cordilura; species Cordilura impudica. Next base: position 19,597,072 of record OY821522.1, on the reverse strand, counting down.
ATCTTTAAGAATATTTACTAAGGAAAAGTAAATTTTTAAGACAATTTACTAAGGAATGGTAAATTTTTAAGAAAATTTAGTAAGGAAAGGTAAATTTTTCAGAATTTTGAAGAAAATTTACTAAGGAAAGGTACATTTTTAAGAAAATTTACTAAGGAAAGGTAAATTTTTAAGAAAATTTACTAAGGAAAAGATAACTTCTCGGAATTTTTGAGGAAATTTACTAAGGAAAGATAAATTTTTAAGAGAATTTACTAAGGAAAGGTAAATTTTATAGAAAATTTACTAAGGAAAGGTAAATTTTTAAGAAAATTTACTAAGGAAACAGTAAATTTTCAGAATTTTTGAGAGAATTTAATTTTAATTAATTTTTAAGGTAAATTTTTAATAAAGTTTATTAAGGAAAGGTAAATTTTTAAGAAAATTTACTAAAATGTACCTTTCCCTAGTAAATTTCCTCAAAAACTCTGGCAATTTACCATTTCCTTAGTAAATTTTTAAAAAAAATTGCATTTTGAAGAAAATTTACTAAGGAAAAGTATTTTTTTTTTTAATTTACTAAGGAAAAGGTAAATTTCCAGAATTTTTGAGAAAATTTAGTAAGGAAAGTTAAATTTTTAAGAAAATTTATTAAGGAAAAGTTACTTTTCAGAATTTTTGAGAAAATTTACTAAGGAAAGGTAAATTTCCAGAATTTTTGAGAAAATTTACTAAGGAGAGGTAAATTTTTAAGAAAATGTATTAAGGAAAGATAAGTTTAAAGAAAATTTACTAAGGAAAGGTAAATTTTTAATAAAATTCACTAATGAAAAGGTAAATTTTCAGAATATTTGAGATAATTTACTAAGGAAGGGTAAATTTTTAAGAAAATTTACTAAGGAAAAGTAAATTTTTTTTTAAAAAAATTTACTAAGGAAAAGGTAAATTTCCAGAATTTTTGAGAAAATTTACTAAGGAGTGGTAAATTTTTAAGAAAATGTATTAAGGAAACGTAAATTTTCAGAATTTTTGAGAAAATTTACTAAGTAAAAGTAAATTTTTAAGAAAATTTACTAAGGAAAAGATAAATTCTCGGAATTTTTGAGGAAATTTACTAAGGAAAGATAAATTTTTAAGAGAATTTACTAAGGAAAGGTAAAATTTAAAGAAAATTTACTAAGGAAAGGTAAATTTTTAAGAAAATTTACTAAGGAAAAATAAATTTTGAGAATTTTTGAGAAAATTTAATAAGGAAATGTAAATTTTTAAGAAAATTTACTAAGGAAAGGTAAATTTTTGAAGAAACTTTACTAACGAAAAAGTAAATTTTCAGATTTTTTGGGAAACTTTACTAAGGAAAGGTAAATTTTTATGAAAATTTACTACGGAAAGCAATATTTTTAAGAAAATTATTGAAAGGTGAATTCTTAAGAAAATTTACTAAGGAAAGGTAAATTTTTAAGAAAATTTACTATGGAAAGATAAGTTTAAAGAAAATTTACTAAGGAAAGGTAAATTTTTAAGAAAATTTACTAAGGAAAAGGTAAATTTTCAGAATATTTGAGAAAATTTACTAAGGAAAGGTAAATTTTTAAGAAAATTTACTAAGGAAAAAGTAAATTTCCAGAATTTTTGAGAAAATCTGCTAAGGAAAGGTAAATTTTTATGAAAATTTACTAAGGAAAGGTAAATCTTTAAAAATATTTACTAAGGAAAAGTAAATTTTTAAGACAATTTACTAAGGAACGGTATATTTTTAAGAAAATTTACTAAGGAAAGGTACATTTTTAAGAAAATTTACTAAGGAAAAGGTAAATTTTCAGAATATTTGAGAAAATTTACTAAGGAAAGCTAAATTTTTAAGAAAATTTACTAAGGAAAAAGTAAATTTTTAAGAAAATTTACTAAGGAAAAAGTAAATTTTCAGAATTTTTGAGAAAATCTACTAAGGAAAGGTAAATTTTTATGAAAATTTACTAAGGAAAGGTAAATCTTTAAGAATATTTACTAAGGAAAAGTAAATTTTTAAGACAATTTACTAAGGAACGGTAAATTTTTAAGAAAATTTAGTAAGGAAAGGTAAATTTTTCAGAATTTTGAAGAAAATTTACTAAGGAAAGGTACATTTTTAAGAAAATTTACTAAGGAAAGGTAAATTTTTAAGAAAATTTACTAAGGAAAAGATAACTTCTCGGAATTTTTGAGGAAATTTACTAAGGAAAGATAAATTTTTAAGAGAATTTACTAAGGAAAGGTAAATTTTATAGAAAATTTACTAAGGAAAGGTAAATTTTTAAGAAAATTTACTAAGGAAACAGTAAATTTTCAGAATTTTTGAGAAAATTTAATTTTAATTAATTTTTAAGGTAAATTTTTAAGAAAGTTTATTAAGGAAAGGTAAATTTTTAAGAAAATTTACTAAAATGTACCTTTCCCTAGTAAATTTCCTCAAAAACTCTGGCAATTTACCATTTCCTTAGCAAATTTTTAAAAAAAATTGCATTTTGAAGAAAATTTACTAAGGAAAAGTATTTTTTTTTTTAATTTACTAAGGAAAAGGTAAATTTCCAGAATTTTTGAGAAAATTTAGTAAGGAAAGTTAAATTTTTAAGAAAATTTATTAAGGAAAAGTTTCTTTTCAGAATTTTTGAGAAAATTTACTAAGGAAAGGTAAATTTCCAGAATTTTTGAGAAAATTTACTAAGGAGAGGTAAATTTTTAAGAAAATGTATTGAGGAAAGATAAGTTTAAAGAAAATTTACTAAGGAAAGGTAAATTTTTAAGAAAATTCACTAATGAAAAGGTAAATTTTCAGAATATTTGAGATAATTTACTAAGGAAGGGTAAATTTTTAAGAAAATTTACTAAGGAAAAGTAAATTTTTTTTTTAAAAAAATTACTAAGGAAAAGGTAAATTTCCAGAATTTTTGAGAAAATATACTAAGGAGAGGTAAATTTTTAAGAAAATGTATTAAGGAAACGTAAATTTTCAGAATTTTTGAGAAAATTTACTAAGTAAAAGTAAATTTTTACGAAAATTTACTAAGGAAAAGATAAATTCTCGGAATTTTTGAGGAAATTTACTAAGGAAAGATAAATTTTTAAGAGAATTTACTAAGGAAAGGTAAAATTTAAAGAAAATTTACTAAGGAAAGGTAAATTTTTAAGAAAATTTACTAAGGAAAAAGTAAATTTTGAGAATTTTTGAGAAAATTTAATAAGGAAAGGTAAATTTTTAAGAAAATTTACTAAGGAAAGGTAAATTTTTAAGAAACTTTACTAACGAAAAAGTAAATTTTCAGATTTTTTGGGAAAATTTACTAAGGAAAGGTATATTTTTATGAAAATTTACTAAGAAAAGCAATATTTTTAAGAAAATTATTGAAAGGTGAATTCTTAAGAAAATTTACTAAGGAAAGGTAAATTTTTAAGAAAATTTACTATGGAAAGATAAGTTTAAAGAAAATTTACTAAGGAAAGGTAAATTTTTAAGAAAATTTACTAAGGAAAAGGTAAATTTTCAGAATATTTGAGAAAATTTACTAAGGAAATGTAAATTTTTAAGAAAATTTACTAAGGAAAAAGTAAATTTTCAGAATTTTTCAGAAAATCTGCTAAGGAAAGGTCAATTTTTAAGAAAATTTACAAAGGAAAGGTAAATTTTTAAGAAAATTTACTAGGGGAAGGTTAATTTGTGAGAAAATTTACTAAGGAAATGGTGAATTTTTGAGAAACTTTACTAAGGAAAAGGTAAATTTTCAGAATTTTTGAGAAAATTTACTAAGGAAAGTTAAGTTTTTAAGAAAATTTACTAAGGAAAGGTAAATTTTTAAGAAAATTTATTAAGGAAAGGTAAATTTTTAAGAAATTTACTAAAATGTACCTTTCGCCAGTAAATTTCCTCAAAAACTCTGGAAATTTACCATTTCCTTAGTAAATTTTTTTAAAAAAAAGGTACATTTTGAAGAAAATTTACTAAGGAAAAGTATTTTTTTTAATATACTAAGGAAAAGGTAAATTTCCAGAATTTTTGAGAAAATTTAGTAAGGAAAGTTAAATTTTTAAGAAAATTTATTAAGGAAAAGTTACTTTTCAGAATTTTTGAGAAAATTTACTAAGCAAAGGTAAATTTTTAAGAAAATTTACTAAGGAAAAGTAAATTTTTTTTTTAAAAATTTACTAAGGAAAAAGTAAATTTCCAGAATTTTTGGGAAAATTTGCTAAGGAGAGGTAAATTTTTAAGAAAATGTATTAAGGAAAGACAAGTTTAAAGAAAATTTACTAAGGAGAGGTAAATTTTTAAGAAAATTTACTAAGGAAAAGATAAATTTTCAGAATATTTGAGAAAATTTACTAAGGAAGGGTAAATTTTTAAGAAAATTTACTAAGGAAAAGTAATTTTTTTTTTTTTTTAAATTTACTAAGGAAAAGGTAAATTTCCAGAATTTTTGAGAAAATTTACTAAGGAGAGGTAAATTTTTAAGAAAATGTATTAAGGAAAAGTAAATTTTCAGCTTTTTTGAGAAAATTTACTAAGTAAAAGTAAATTTTTAAGAAAATTTACTAAGGAAAAGATAAATTCTCGCAATTTTTGAGGAAATTTACTAAGGAAAGATAAATTTTTAAGAGAATTTACTAAGAAAAGGTAAATTTTAAAGAAAATTTACTAAGGAAAGGTAAATTTTTAAGAAAATTTACTAAGGAAAAAGTAAATTTTGAGAATTTTTGAGAAAATTTAATAAGGAAAGGTATATTTTTAAGAAAATTTACTAAGGAAAGGTAAATTTTTAAGAAACTTTACTAACGAAAAAGTGAATTTTCAGATTTTTTGGGAAAATTTACTAAGGAAAGGTAAATTTTTATGAAAATTTACTATGGAAAGCAATATTTTTAAGAAAATTATTGAAAGGTGAATTCTTACGAAAATTTACTAAGGAAAGGTAAATTTTTAAGAAAATTTACTATGGAAAGATAAGTTTAAAGAAAATTTACTAAGGAAAGGTAAATTTTTAAGAAAATTTACTAAGGAAAAGGTAAATTTTCAGAATATTTGAGAAAATTTACTAAGGAAAGGTAAATTTTTAAGAAAATTTACTAAGGAAAAAGTAAATTTTCAGAATTTTTGAGAAAATCTACTAAGGAAAGGTAAATTTTTATGAAAATCTACTAAGGAAAGGTAAATCTTTAAGAATATTTACTAAGGAAAAGTAAATTTTTAAGACAATTTACTAAGGAACGGTATATTTTTAAGAAAATTTACTAAGGGAGTGTAAATTTTTAAGAAAATTTACTAAGGAAAAGGTAAATTTTCAGAATATTTGAGCAACTTTACTAAGGAAAGGTAAATTTTTAAGAAAATTTACTAAGGAAAAAGTAAATTTTCAGAATTTTTGAGAAAATCTACTAAGGAAAGGTAAATTTTTATGAAAATTTACTAAGGAAAGGTAAATCTTTAAGAATATATACTAAGGAAAAGTAAATTTTTAAGACATATTACTAAGGAACGGTAAATTTTTAAGAAAATTTACTAAGGAAAGGTAAATTTTTGAGAATTTTGGAGAAAATTTACTAAGGAAAGGTACATTTTTAAAAAAATTTACTAAGGAAAGGTAAATTTTTAAGAAAATTTACTAAGGAAAAGATAACTTCTCGGAATTTTTGAGGAAATTTACTAAGGAAAGATAAATTTTTAAAAGAATTTACTAAGGAAAGGTAAATTTTACAGAAAATTTACTAAGGAAAGGTAAATTTTTAAGAAAATTTACTAAGGAAAAAGTAAATTTTCGGAATTTTTGAGAAAATTTAATAAGGAAATGTAAATTTTTAAGAAAATTTACTAAGGAAAGGTAAATTTTTAAGAACCTTTACTAACGAAAAGGTAAATTTTCAGATTTTTTGGGAAAATTTACTAAGGAAAGGTAAATTTTAAGAAAATTTACTAAGAAAAGGTAAGTTTTTAAGAAAATTTACTAAGGAAACGATAAATTCTCGGAATTTTTGAGGAAATTTACTAAGGAAAGATAAATTTTTAAGAGAATTTACTAAGGAAATGTAAATTTTAAAGAAAATTTACTAAGGAAAGGTAAATTTTTAAGAAAATTTAGTAAGGAAAATAAATTTTCAGAATTTTTGAGAAAATTTAATAAGGAAAGGTAAATTTTTAAGAAAATTTACTAAGGAAAGGTAAATTTTTAAGACTCTTTACTAACGAAAAAGTAAATTTTCAGATTTTTTGGGAAAAATTACTAAGGAAAGGTAAATTTTTATGAAAATTTACTAAGGAAAGGTATATTTTTAAGAAAATTATTGAAAGGGGAATTCTTAAGAAAATTTACTAAGGACGGTAAATTTTTTATAAAATTTACTAAGGAAAGGTAAATTTTTAAGAAAATTTACTATGGAAAGATAAGTTTAAAGAAAATTTACTAACGAAAGGTAAATTTTTAAGAAAATTTACTAAGGAAAAAGTAAATTTTCAGAATTTTTGAGAAAATCTGCTAAGGAAAGGTAAATTTTTATGAAAATTTACTAGGAAAGGTAAGTCTTTAAGAATATTTACTAAAGAAAAGTAAATTTTTAAGACAATTTACTAAGGAACGGTAAATTTTTAAGAAAATTAACTAAGGAAAGGTAAATTTTTAAGAAAATGTACTTAGTAAAAGGTATATTTTCAGAATTTTTGAGAAAATTTACTAAAGAAAGGTAAATTTTTAAGAAAATTTACTAAGGAATAGGCAAATTTTCAGAATTTTGGAGAAAATTTACTAAGGAAAGGTACATTTTTAAGAAAATTTACTAAGGAAAAGTCAATTTTTAAGAGAATTTACTAAGGAGAGGTAAATTTTTAATAAAATTTACTAAAGAAGAGGTAAATTTTCAACATTTTTGAGAAACTTTGTTAAGAAAGGTAAATTTTTAAGAAAATTTAATTAGGAAAAGTCAATTTTTAAGAAAATTTACTAAGGAAAGGTAAATTTTTAAGAAAATTTACTTGGGGAAGGTTAATTTTTGAGAAAATTTACTGAGGAAATGGTAAATTTTTGAGAAAATTTACTAAGGAAAATGTAAATTTTCAGAGTTTTTGAGAAAATTTAATAAGGAAAGTTAAATTTTTAAGAAAATTTACTAAGGAAAGGTAAATTTTTAAGAAAGTTTATTAGGGAAAGGTAAATTTTTAAGAAAATTTACTAAAATGTACCTTTCCCTAGTAAATTTCCTCAAAAACTCTGGCAATTTACCATTTCCTTAGTAAATTAAAAAAAAAAAAAATACATTTTGAAGAAAATTTACTAAGGAAAAGTATTTTTTTTTTTTTTAATTTACAAAGGAAAAGGTAAATTTCCAGAATTTTTGAGAAAATTTAGTAAGGAAAGTTAAATTTTTAAGAAAATTTATTAAGGAAAAGTTACTTTTCAGAATTTTTGAGAAAATTTACTAAGGAAAGGTAAATTTCCAGAATTTTTGAGAAAATTTACTAAGGAGAGGTAAATTTTTAAGAAAATGTATTAAGGAAAGATAAGTTTAAAGAAAATTTATTAAGGAAAGGTAAATTTTTAAGAAAATTTACTAATGAAAAGGTAAATTTTCAGAATATTTGAGATAATTTACTAAGGAAGGGTAAATTTTTAAGAAAATTTACTAAGGAAAAGTAAATTTTTTTTTAAAAAAATTTACTAAGGAAAAGGAAAATTTCCAGAATTTTTGAGAAAATTTACTAAGGAGAGGTAAATTTTTAAGAAAATGTATTAAGGAAACGTAAATTTTCAGAATTTTTGAGAAAATTTACTAAGTAAAAGTAAATTTTTAAGAAAATTTACTAAGGAAAAGATAAATTCTCGGAATTTTTGAGGAAATTTACTAAGGAAAGATAAATTTTTAAGAGAATTTACTAAGGAAAGGTAAAATTTAAAGAAAATTTACTAAGGAAAGGTAAATTTTTAAGAAAATTTACTAAGGAAAAAGTAAATTTTGAGAATTTTTGAGAAAACTTAATAAGGAAATGTAAATTTTTAAGAAAATTTACTAAAGAAAGGTAAATTTTTAAGAAACTTTACTAACGAAAAAGTAAATTTTCAGATTTTTTGGGAAAATTTACTAAGGAAAGGTAAATTTTTGTGAAAATTTACTACGGAAAGCAATATTTTTAAGAAAATTATTGAAAGGTGAATTCTTAAGAAAATTTACTAAGGAAAGGTAAATTTTTAAGAAAATTTACTATGGAAAGATAAGTTTAAAGAAAATTTACTAAGGAAAGGTAAATTTTTAAGAAAATTTACTAAGGAAAAGGTAAATTTTCAGAATATTTGAGAAAATTTACTAAGGAAAGGTAAATTTTTAAGAAAATTTACTAAGGAAAACATAACTTCTCGGAATTTTTGAGGAAATTTACTATGGAAAGATAAATTTTTAAAAGAATTTATTAAGGAAAGGTAAATTTTATAGAAAATTTACTAAGGAAAGGTAAATTTTTAAGAAAATTTACTAAGGAAACAGTAAATTTTCAGAATTTTTGAGAAAATTTTATTTTAATTAATTTTTAAGGTAAATTTTTAAGAAAGTTTATTAAGGAAAGGTAAATTTTTAAGAAAATTTACTGAAATGTACCTTTCCCTAGTAAATTTCCTCAAAAACTCTGGCAATTTACCATTTCCTTAGTAAATTTTTAAAAAAAATTGCATTTTGAAGAAAATTTACTAAGGAAAAGTATTTTTTTTTTTAATTTACTAAGGAAAAGGTAAATTTCCAGAATTTTTGAGAAAATTTAGTAAGGAAAGTTAAATTTTTAAGAAAATTTATTAAGGAAAATTTACTTTTCAGAATTTTTGAGAAAATTTACTAAGGAAAGGTAAATTTCCAGAATTTTTGAGAAAATTTACTAAGGAGAGGTAAATTTTTAAGAAAATGTATTAAGGAAAGATAAGTTTAAAGAAAATTTACTAAGGAAAGGTAAATTTTTAAGAAAATTCACTAATGAAAAGGTAAATTTTCAGAATATTTGAGATAATTTACTAAGGGAGGGTAAATTTTTAAGAAAATTTACTAAGGAAAAGTAAATTTTTTTTTTAAAAAATTTACTAAGGAAAAGGTAAATTTCCAGAATTTTTGAGAAAATTTACTAAGGAGAGGTAAATTTTTAAGAAAATGTATTAAGGAAACGTAAATTTTCAGAATTTTTGAGAAAATTTACTAAGTAAAAGTAAATTTTTAAGAAAATTTACTAAGGAAAAGATAAATTCTCGGAATTTTTGAGGAAATTTACTAAGGAAAGATAAATTTTTAAGAGAATTTACTAAGGAAAGGTAAAATTTAAAGAAAATTTACTAAGGAAATTTAAATTTTTAAGAAAATTTACTAAGGAAAAAGTAAATTTTGAGAATTTTTGAGAAAATTTAATAAGGAAAGGTAAATTTTTAAGAAAATTTACTAAGGAAAGGTAAATTTTTAAGAAACTTTACTAACGAAAAAGTAAATTTTCAGATTTTTTGGGAAAATTTACTAAGGAAAGGTAAATTTTTATGAAAATTTACTAAGAAAAGCAATATTTTTAAGAAAATTATTGAAAGGTGAATTCTTAAGAAAATTTACTAAGGAAAGGTAAATTTTTAAGAAAATTTACTATGAAAAGATAAGTTTAAAGAAAATTTACTAAGGAAAGGTAAATTTTTAAGAAAATTTACTAAGGAAAAGGTAAATTTTCAGAATATTTGAGAAAATTTACTAAGGAAAGGTAAATTTTTAAGAAAATTTACTAAGGAAAAAGTAAATTTTCAGAATTTTTCAGAAAATCTGCTAAGGAAAGGTAAATTTTTATGAAAATTTACTAAGGAAAGGTAAATCTTTAAGAATATTTACTAAGGAAAAGTAAATTTTTAAGACAATTTACTAAGGAACGGTATAGTTTTAAGAAAATTTACTAAGGAAAGGTACATTTTTAAGAAAATTTACTAAAGAAAAGGTAAATTCTCAGAATATTTGAGAAAATTTACTAAGGAAAGGTAAATTTTTAAGAAAATTTACTAAGGAAAATGTAAATTTTTAAGAAAATTTACTAAGGAAAATGTAAATTTTTAGAATTTTTGAGAAAATCTACTAAGGAAAGGTAAATTTTTATGAAAATTTACTAAGGAAAGATAAATCTTTAAGAATATTTACTAAGGAAAAGTAAACTTTTAAGACAATTTACTAAGGAATGGTAAATTTTTAAGAAAATTTAGTAAGGAAAGGTAAATTTTTCAGAATTTTGGAGAAAATTTACTAAGGAAAGGTACATTTTTAAGAAAATTAACTAAGGAAAGGTAAATTTTTAAGAAAATTTACTAAGAAAAAGATAACTTCTCGGAATTGTTGAGGAAATTTACTAAGGAAAGATAAATTTTTAAAAGAATTTACTAAGGAAAGGTAAATTTTATAGAAAATTTACTAAGGAAAGGTAAATTTTTAAGAAAATTTACTAAGGATACAGTAAATTTTCAGAATTTTTGAGAAAATTTAGTAAGGATATGTAAATTTTTAAGAAAATTTACTAAGGAAAAGTAAATTTTTAAGAAACTTTACTAACGAAGAAGGAAATTTTCAGATTTTTTGGGAAAATTTACTAAGGAAAGGTAAATTTTTAAGAAAATTTACTAAGGAAAGGTGAATTTTTAAGAAAATTTACTAAGGAAAAGATAAATTCCCGGAATTTTTGAGAAAATTTAATAAGGAAAGTTAAATTTTTAAGAGAATTTACTAAGGATATGTAAATTTTAAAGAAAATTTACTAAGGAAAGGTAAATTTTTAAGAAAATTTACTAAGGAAAATAAATTTTCAGAATTTTTGAGAAAACTTAATAAGGAAAGGTAAATTTTTAAGAAAATTTACTAAGGAAAGTTAAATTTTTAAGACTCTTTACTAACGAAAAAGTAAATTTTCAGATTTTTTGGGAAAATTTACTAAGGAAAGGTAAGTTTTTATGAAAATTTACTAAGGAAAGGTATATTTTTAAGAAAATTATTGAAAGGTGAATTCTTAAGAAAATTTACTAAGGACGGTAAATTTTTTAGAAAATTTACTAAGGAAAGGTAAATTTTTAAGAAAATTTACTATGGAAAGATAAGTTTAAAGAAAATTTACTAACGAAAGGTAAATTTTTAAGAAATTTTACTTAGGAAAAGGTAAATTTTCAGAATATTTGAGAAAATATACTAAGCAACGGTAAATTTTTAAGAAAATTTACTAAGGAAAAAGTAAATTTTCAGAATTTTTGAGAAAATCTGCTAAGGAAAGGTAAATTTTTATGAAAATTTACTAAGGAAAGGTAAATCTTTAAGAATATTTACTAAGGAAAAGTAAATTTTTAAGACAATTTACTAGAGAACGGTAAATTTTTAAGAAAATTTACTAAGGAGAGGTAAATTTTTAAGAAAATTTACTAAAGAAAAGGTAAATTTTCAGCATTTTTGAGAAACTTTATTAAGAAAGGTAAATTTTTAAGAAAATTTACTTAGGAAAAGTCAATTTTTAAGAAAATTTACTAATGAAAGGTAAATTTTTAAGAAAACTTACTAGGGGAAGGTTAATTTTTAAGAAAATTTACTGAGGAAATGGTAAATTTTTGAGAAAATTTACTAAGGAAAATGTAAATTTTCAGAATTTTTGAGAAAATTTAATAAGGAAAGTTAAATTTTTAAGAAAATTTACTAAGGAAAGGTAAATTTTTAGGAAAGTTTATTAAGGAAAGGTAAATTTTTAAGAAAATTTACTAAAATGTACCTTTCCCTAGTAAATTTCTTCAAAAACTCTTCAAAATGAAATTTTTTTTAAAAATTTACTAAGGAAAAGTATTTTTTTTTTTTAATTTACAAAGGAAAAGGTAAATTTCCAGAATTTTTGAGAAAATTTAGTAAGGAAAGTTAAATTTTTAAGAAAATTTTTAAGGAAAAGTTACTTTTCAGAATTTTTGAGAAAATTTACTAAGGAGAGGTAAATTTCCAGAATTTTTGGGAAAATTTACTAAGGAGAGGTAAATTTTTAAGAAAATGTATTAAGGAAAGATAAGTTTAAAAAAAATTTATTAAGGAAAGGTAAATTTTTAAGAAAATTTACTAATGAAAAGTAAATTTTCAGAATATTTGAGATAATTTACTAAGGAAGGGTAAATTTTTAAGAAAATTTGCTAAAAAAAATTTTTTTTTAAAAAAATTTACTAAGGAAAAGGTATATTTCCAGAATTTTTGAGAAAATTTACTAAGGAGAGGTAAATTTTTAAGAAAATGTATTAAGGAAACGTAAATTTTCAGAATTTTTGAGAAAATTTACTAAGTAAAAGTAGATTTTTAAGAAAATTTACTAAGGAAAAGATAAATTCTCGGAATTTTTGAGGAAATTTACTAAGGAAAGATAAATTTTTAAGAGAATTTACTAAGGAAAGGTAAAATTTAAAGAAAATTTACTAAGGAAAGGTAAATTTTTAAGAAAATTTACTAAGGAAAAAATAAATTTTGAGAATTTTTGAAAAAATTTAATAAGGAAAGGTAAATTTTTAAGAAAATTTACTAAGGAAAGGTAAATTTTTAAGAAACTTTACTAACGAAAAAGTAAATTTTCAGATTTTTTGGGAAAATTTACTAAGGAAAGGTAAATTTTTATGAAAATTTACTAAGAAAAGCAATATTTTTAAGAAAATTATTGAAAGGTGAATTCTTAAGAAAATTTACTAAGGAAAGGTAAATTTTTAAGAAAATTTACTATGGAAAGATAAGTTTAAAGAAAATTTACTAAGGAGAGGTAAATTTTTAAGAAAATTTACTAAGGAAAAGGTAAATTTACAGAATATTTGAGAAAATTTACTAAGGAAAAGTAAATTTTTAAGAAAATTTACTAAGGAAAAATTAAATTTTTAAGAAAATTTACTAAGGAAAAAGTAAATTTTTAGAATTTTTGAGAAAATCTACTAAGGAAAGGTAAATTTTTATGAAAATTTACTAAGGAAAGGTAAATCTTTAAGAATATTTACTAAGGAAAATTAAATTTTTAAGACAATTTACTAAGGAATGGTAAATTTTTAAGAAAATTTAGTAAGGAAAGGTAAATTTTTCAGAATTTTGGAGAAAATTTACTAAGGAAAGGTACATTTTTAAGAAAATTTACTAAGGAAAGGTAAATTTTTAAGAAAATTTACTAAGAAAAAGATAACTTCTCGGAATTGTTGAGGAAATTTACTAAGGAAAGATAAATTTTTAAAAGAATTTACTAAGGAAAGGTAAATTTTATAGAAAATTTACTAAGGAAAGGTAAATTTTTAAGAAAATTTACTAAGGATACAGTAAATTTTCAGAATTTTCGAGAAAATTTAGTAAGGAAATGTAAATTTTTAAGAAAATTTACTAAGGAAAAGTAAATTTTTAAGAAACTTTACTAACGAAAAAGTAAATTTTCAGATTTTTTGGGAAAATTTACTAAGGAAAGGTAAATTTTTAAGAAAATTTACTAAGGAAAGGTGAATTTTTAAGAAAATTTACTAAGGAAAAGATAAATTCTCGGAATTTTTGAGAAAATTTAATAAGGAAAGTTAAATTTTTAAGAGAATTTACTAAGGATATGTAAATTTTAAAGAAAATTTACTAAGGAAAGGTAAATTTTTAAGAAAATTTACTAAGGAAAATAAATTTTCAGAATTTTTGAGAAAATTTAATAAGGAAAGGTAAATTTTTAAGAAAATTTACTAAGGAAAGTTAAATTTTTAAGACTCTTTACTAACGAAAAAGTAAATTTTCAGATTTTTTGGGAAAATTTACTAAGGAAAGGTAAGTTTTTATGAAAATTTACTAAGGAAAGGTATATTTTTAAGAAAATTATTGAAAGGTGAATTCTTAAGAAAATTTACCAAGGACGGTAAATTTTTTAGAAAATTTACTAAGGAAAGGTAAATTTTTAAGAAAATTTACTATGGAAAGATAAGTTTAAAGAAAATTTACTAACGAAAGTTAAATTTTTAAGAAAATTTACTTAGGAAAAGGTAAATTTTCAGAATATTTGAGCAAATATACTAAGCAAAGGTAAATTTTTAAGAAAATTTACTAAGGAAAGGTAAATCTTTAAGAATATTTACTAATGAAAAGGTAAATTTTCAGAATATTTGAGATAATTTACTAAGGAAGGGTAAATTTTTAAGAAAATTTACTAAGGAAAAGTAAATTTTTTTTTAAAAAAATTTACTAAGGAAAAGGAAAATTTCCAGAATTTTTGAGAAAATTTACTAAGGAGAGGTAAATTTTTAAGAAAATGTATTAAGGAAACGTAAATTTTCAGAATTTTTGAGAAAATTTACTAAGTAAAAGTAAATTTTTAAGAAAATTTACTAAGGAAAAGATAAATTCTCGGAATTTTTGAGGAAATTTACTAAGGAAAGATAAATTTTTAAGAGAATTTACTAAGGAAAGGTAAAATTTAAAGAAAATTTACTAAGGAAAGGTAAATTTTTAAGAAAATTTACTAAGGAAAAAGTAAATTTTGAGAATTTTTGAGAAAACTTAATAAGGAAATGTAAATTTTTAAGAAAATTTACTAAAGAAAGGTAAATTTTTAAGAAACTTTACTAACGAAAAAGTAAATTTTCAGATTTTTTGGGAAAATTTACTAAGGAAAGGTAAATTTTTGTGAAAATTTACTACGGAAAGCAATATTTTTAAGAAAATTATTGAAAGGTGAATTCTTAAGAAAATTTACTAAGGAAAGGTAAATTTTTAAGAAAATTTACTATGGAAAGATAAGTTTAAAGAAAATTTACTAAGGAAAGGTAAATTTTTAAGAAAATTTACTAAGGAAAAGGTAAATTTTCAGAATATTTGAGAAAATTTACTAAGGAAAGGTAAATTTTTAAGAAAATTTACTAAGGAAAACATAACTTCTCGGAATTTTTGAGGAAATTTACTATGGAAAGATAAATTTTTAAAAGAATTTATTAAGGAAAGGTAAATTTTATAGAAAATTTACTAAGGAAAGGTAAATTTTTAAGAAAATTTACTAAGGAAACAGTAAATTTTCAGAATTTTTGAGAAAATTTTATTTTAATTAATTTTTAAGGTAAATTTTTAAGAAAGTTTATTAAGGAAAGGTAAATTTTTAAGAAAATTTACTGAAATGTACCTTTCCCTAGTAAATTTCCTCAAAAACTCTGGCAATTTACCATTTCCTTAGTAAATTTTTAAAAAAAATTGCATTTTGAAGAAAATTTACTAAGGAAAAGTATTTTTTTTTTTAATTTACTAAGGAAAAGGTAAATTTCCAGAATTTTTGAGAAAATTTAGTAAGGAAAGTTAAATTTTTAAGAAAATTTATTAAGGAAAATTTACTTTTCAGAATTTTTGAGAAAATTTACTAAGGAAAGGTAAATTTCCAGAATTTTTGAGAAAATTTACTAAGGAGAGGTAAATTTTTAAGAAAATGTATTAAGGAAAGATAAGTTTAAAGAAAATTTACTAAGGAAAGGTAAATTTTTAAGAAAATTCACTAATGAAAAGGTAAATTTTCAGAATATTTGAGATAATTTACTAAGGGAGGGTAAATTTTTAAGAAAATTTACTAAGGAAAAGTAAATTTTTTTTTTAAAAAATTTACTAAGGAAAAGGTAAATTTCCAGAATTTTTGAGAAAATTTACTAAGGAGAGGTAAATTTTTAAGAAAATGTATTAAGGAAACGTAAATTTTCAGAATTTTTGAGAAAATTTACTAAGTAAAAGTAAATTTTTAAGAAAATTTACTAAGGAAAAGATAAATTCTCGGAATTTTTGAGGAAATTTACTAAGGAAAGATAAATTTTTAAGAGAATTTACTAAGGAAAGGTAAAATTTAAAGAAAATTTACTAAGGAAATTTAAATTTTTAAGAAAATTTACTAAGGAAAAAGTAAATTTTGAGAATTTTTGAGAAAATTTAATAAGGAAAGGTAAATTTTTAAGAAAATTTACTAAGGAAAGGTAAATTTTTAAGAAACTTTACTAACGAAAAAGTAAATTTTCAGATTTTTTGGGAAAATTTACTAAGGAAAGGTAAATTTTTATGAAAATTTACTAAGAAAAGCAATATTTTTAAGAAAATTATTGAAAGGTGAATTCTTAAGAAAATTTACTAAGGAAAGGTAAATTTTTAAGAAAATTTACTATGAAAAGATAAGTTTAAAGAAAATTTACTAAGGAAAGGTAAATTTTTAAGAAAATTTACTAAGGAAAAGGTAAATTTTCAGAATATTTGAGAAAATTTACTAAGGAAAGGTAAATTTTTAAGAAAATTTACTAAGGAAAAAGTAAATTTTCAGAATTTTTCAGAAAATCTGCTAAGGAAAGGTAAATTTTTATGAAAATTTACTAAGGAAAGGTAAATCTTTAAGAATATTTACTAAGGAAAAGTAAATTTTTAAGACAATTTACTAAGGAACGGTATAGTTTTAAGAAAATTTACTAAGGAAAGGTACATTTTTAAGAAAATTTACTAAAGAAAAGGTAAATTCTCAGAATATTTGAGAAAATTTACTAAGGAAAGGTAAATTTTTAAGAAAATTTACTAAGGAAAATGTAAATTTTTAAGAAAATTTACTAAGGAAAATGTAAATTTTTAGAATTTTTGAGAAAATCTACTAAGGAAAGGTAAATTTTTATGAAAATTTACTAAGGAAAGATAAATCTTTAAGAATATTTACTAAGGAAAAGTAAACTTTTAAGACAATTTACTAAGGAATGGTAAATTTTTAAGAAAATTTAGTAAGGAAAGGTAAATTTTTCAGAATTTTGGAGAAAATTTACTAAGGAAAGGTACATTTTTAAGAAAATTAACTAAGGAAAGGTAAATTTTTAAGAAAATTTACTAAGAAAAAGATAACTTCTCGGAATTGTTGAGGAAATTTACTAAGGAAAGATAAATTTTTAAAAGAATTTACTAAGGAAAGGTAAATTTTATAGAAAATTTACTAAGGAAAGGTAAATTTTTAAGAAAATTTACTAAGGATACAGTAAATTTTCAGAATTTTTGAGAAAATTTAGTAAGGATATGTAAATTTTTAAGAAAATTTACTAAGGAAAAGTAAATTTTTAAGAAACTTTACTAACGAAGAAGGAAATTTTCAGATTTTTTGGGAAAATTTACTAAGGAAAGGTAAATTTTTAAGAAAATTTACTAAGGAAAGGTGAATTTTTAAGAAAATTTACTAAGGAAAAGATAAATTCCCGGAATTTTTGAGAAAATTTAATAAGGAAAGTTAAATTTTTAAGAGAATTTACTAAGGATATGTAAATTTTAAAGAAAATTTACTAAGGAAAGGTAAATTTTTAAGAAAATTTACTAAGGAAAATAAATTTTCAGAATTTTTGAGAAAACTTAATAAGGAAAGGTAAATTTTTAAGAAAATTTACTAAGGAAAGTTAAATTTTTAAGACTCTTTACTAACGAAAAAGTAAATTTTCAGATTTTTTGGGAAAATTTACTAAGGAAAGGTAAGTTTTTATGAAAATTTACTAAGGAAAGGTATATTTTTAAGAAAATTATTGAAAGGTGAATTCTTAAGAAAATTTACTAAGGACGGTAAATTTTTTAGAAAATTTACTAAGGAAAGGTAAATTTTTAAGAAAATTTACTATGGAAAGATAAGTTTAAAGAAAATTTACTAACGAAAGGTAAATTTTTAAGAAATTTTACTTAGGAAAAGGTAAATTTTCAGAATATTTGAGAAAATATACTAAGCAACGGTAAATTTTTAAGAAAATTTACTAAGGAAAAAGTAAATTTTCAGAATTTTTGAGAAAATCTGCTAAGGAAAGGTAAATTTTTATGAAAATTTACTAAGGAAAGGTAAATCTTTAAGAATATTTACTAAGGAAAAGTAAATTTTTAAGACAATTTACTAGAGAACGGTAAATTTTTAAGAAAATTTACTAAGGAGAGGTAAATTTTTAAGAAAATTTACTAAAGAAAAGGTAAATTTTCAGCATTTTTGAGAAACTTTATTAAGAAAGGTAAATTTTTAAGAAAATTTACTTAGGAAAAGTCAATTTTTAAGAAAATTTACTAATGAAAGGTAAATTTTTAAGAAAACTTACTAGGGGAAGGTTAATTTTTAAGAAAATTTACTGAGGAAATGGTAAATTTTTGAGAAAATTTACTAAGGAAAATGTAAATTTTCAGAATTTTTGAGAAAATTTAATAAGGAAAGTTAAATTTTTAAGAAAATTTACTAAGGAAAGGTAAATTTTTAGGAAAGTTTATTAAGGAAAGGTAAATTTTTAAGAAAATTTACTAAAATGTACCTTTCCCTAGTAAATTTCTTCAAAAACTCTTCAAAATGAAATTTTTTTTAAAAATTTACTAAGGAAAAGTATTTTTTTTTTTTAATTTACAAAGGAAAAGGTAAATTTCCAGAATTTTTGAGAAAATTTAGTAAGGAAAGTTAAATTTTTAAGAAAATTTTTAAGGAAAAGTTACTTTTCAGAATTTTTGAGAAAATTTACTAAGGAGAGGTAAATTTCCAGAATTTTTGGGAAAATTTACTAAGGAGAGGTAAATTTTTAAGAAAATGTATTAAGGAAAGATAAGTTTAAAAAAAATTTATTAAGGAAAGGTAAATTTTTAAGAAAATTTACTAATGAAAAGTAAATTTTCAGAATATTTGAGATAATTTACTAAGGAAGGGTAAATTTTTAAGAAAATTTGCTAAAAAAAATTTTTTTTTAAAAAAATTTACTAAGGAAAAGGTATATTTCCAGAATTTTTGAGAAAATTTACTAAGGAGAGGTAAATTTTTAAGAAAATGTATTAAGGAAACGTAAATTTTCAGAATTTTTGAGAAAATTTACTAAGTAAAAGTAGATTTTTAAGAAAATTTACTAAGGAAAAGATAAATTCTCGGAATTTTTGAGGAAATTTACTAAGGAAAGATAAATTTTTAAGAGAATTTACTAAGGAAAGGTAAAATTTAAAGAAAATTTACTAAGGAAAGGTAAATTTTTAAGAAAATTTACTAAGGAAAAAATAAATTTTGAGAATTTTTGAAAAAATTTAATAAGGAAAGGTAAATTTTTAAGAAAATTTACTAAGGAAAGGTAAATTTTTAAGAAACTTTACTAACGAAAAAGTAAATTTTCAGATTTTTTGGGAAAATTTACTAAGGAAAGGTAAATTTTTATGAAAATTTACTAAGAAAAGCAATATTTTTAAGAAAATTATTGAAAGGTGAATTCTTAAGAAAATTTACTAAGGAAAGGTAAATTTTTAAGAAAATTTACTATGGAAAGATAAGTTTAAAGAAAATTTACTAAGGAGAGGTAAATTTTTAAGAAAATTTACTAAGGAAAAGGTAAATTTACAGAATATTTGAGAAAATTTACTAAGGAAAAGTAAATTTTTAAGAAAATTTACTAAGGAAAAATTAAATTTTTAAGAAAATTTACTAAGGAAAAAGTAAATTTTTAGAATTTTTGAGAAAATCTACTAAGGAAAGGTAAATTTTTATGAAAATTTACTAAGGAAAGGTAAATCTTTAAGAATATTTACTAAGGAAAATTAAATTTTTAAGACAATTTACTAAGGAATGGTAAATTTTTAAGAAAATTTAGTAAGGAAAGGTAAATTTTTCAGAATTTTGGAGAAAATTTACTAAGGAAAGGTACATTTTTAAGAAAATTTACTAAGGAAAGGTAAATTTTTAAGAAAATTTACTAAGAAAAAGATAACTTCTCGGAATTGTTGAGGAAATTTACTAAGGAAAGATAAATTTTTAAAAGAATTTACTAAGGAAAGGTAAATTTTATAGAAAATTTACTAAGGAAAGGTAAATTTTTAAGAAAATTTACTAAGGATACAGTAAATTTTCAGAATTTTCGAGAAAATTTAGTAAGGAAATGTAAATTTTTAAGAAAATTTACTAAGGAAAAGTAAATTTTTAAGAAACTTTACTAACGAAAAAGTAAATTTTCAGATTTTTTGGGAAAATTTACTAAGGAAAGGTAAATTTTTAAGAAAATTTACTAAGGAAAGGTGAATTTTTAAGAAAATTTACTAAGGAAAAGATAAATTCTCGGAATTTTTGAGAAAATTTAATAAGGAAAGTTAAATTTTTAAGAGAATTTACTAAGGATATGTAAATTTTAAAGAAAATTTACTAAGGAAAGGTAAATTTTTAAGAAAATTTACTAAGGAAAATAAATTTTCAGAATTTTTGAGAAAATTTAATAAGGAAAGGTAAATTTTTAAGAAAATTTACTAAGGAAAGTTAAATTTTTAAGACTCTTTACTAACGAAAAAGTAAATTTTCAGATTTTTTGGGAAAATTTACTAAGGAAAGGTAAGTTTTTATGAAAATTTACTAAGGAAAGGTATATTTTTAAGAAAATTATTGAAAGGTGAATTCTTAAGAAAATTTACCAAGGACGGTAAATTTTTTAGAAAATTTACTAAGGAAAGGTAAATTTTTAAGAAAATTTACTATGGAAAGATAAGTTTAAAGAAAATTTACTAACGAAAGTTAAATTTTTAAGAAAATTTACTTAGGAAAAGGTAAATTTTCAGAATATTTGAGCAAATATACTAAGCAAAGGTAAATTTTTAAGAAAATTTACTAAGGAAAGGTAAATCTTTAAGAATATTTACTAAGGAAAAGTAAATTTTTAAGACAATTTACTAGAGAACGGTAAATTTTTAAGAAAATTTACTAAGGAAAGGTAAATTTTTAAGAAAATTTACTTAGTAAAAGGTATATTTTCAGAATTTTTGAGAAAATTTACTAAAGAAAGGTAAATTTTTAAGAAAATTTACTAGGGAATAGGCAAATTTTCAAAATTTTGGAGAAAATTTACTAAGGAAAGGTACATTTTTAAGAAAATTTACTAAGGAAAAATCAATTTTTAAGAGAATTTACTAAGGAGAGGTAAATTTTTAAGAAAATTTACTAAAGAAAAGGTAAATTTTCAGCATTTTTGAGAAACTTTATTAAGAAAGGTAAATTTTTAAGAAAATTTACTTAGGAAAAGTCAATTTTTAAGAAAATTTACTAATGAAAGGTAAATTTTTAAGAAAACTTACTAGGGGATTGTTAATTTTTAAGAAAATTTACTGAGGAAATGGTAAATTTTTGAGAAAATTTACTAAGGAAAATGTAAATTTTCAGAATTTTTGAGAAAATTTAATAAGGAAAGTTAAATTTTTAAGAAAATTTACTAAGGAAAGGTAAATTTTTAGGAAAGTTTATTAAGGAAAGGTAAATTTTTAAGAAAATTTACTAAAATGTACCTTTCCCTAGTAAATTTCTTCAAAAACTCTGGCAATTTAAGTATTTTTTTTTTTTTAATTTACAAAGGAAAAGGTAAATTTCCAGAATTTTTGAGAAAATTTAGTAAGGAAAGTTAAATTTTTAAGAAAATTTTTAAGGAAAAGTTACTTTTCAGAATTTTTGAGAAAATTTACTAAGGAAAGGTAAATTTCCAGAATTTTTGAGAAAATTTACTAAGGAGAGGTAAATTTTTAAGAAAATGTATTAAGGAAAGATAAGTTTAAAGAAAATTTATTAAGGAAAGGTAAATTTTTAAGAAAATTTACTAATGAAAAGGTAAATTTTCAGAATATTTGAGATAATTTACTAAGGAAGGGTAAATTTTTAAGAAAATTTAGTAAGGAAAAGTAAATTTTTTTTAAAAAAAATTTACTAAGGAAAAGGTATATTTCCAGAATTTTTGAGAAAATTTACTAAGGAGAGGTAAATTTTTAAGAAAATGTATTAAGGAAACGTAAATTTTCAGAATTTTTGAGAAAATTTACTAAGTAAAAGTAAATTTTTAAGAAAATTTACTAAGGAAAAGATAAATTCTCTGAATTTTTGAGGAAATTTACTAAGGAAAGATAAATTTTTAAGAGAATTTACTAAGGAAAGGTAAAATTTAAAGAAAATTTACTAAGGAAAGGTAAATTTTTAAGAAAATTTACTAAGGAAAAAGTAAATTTTGAGAATTTTTGAGAAAATTTAATAAGGAAATGTAAATTTTTAAGAAAATTTACTAAGGAAAGGTAAATTTTTAAGAAACTTTACTAACGAAAAAGTAAATTTTCAGATTTTTTGGGAAAATTTACTAAGGAAAGGTAAATTTTTATGAAAATTTACTACGGAAAGCAATATTTTTAAGAAAATTATTGAAAGGTGAATTCTTAAGAAAATTTACTAAGGAAAGGTAAATTTTTAAGAAAATTTACTATGGAAAGATAAGTTTAAAGAAAATTTACTAAGGAAAGGTAAATTTTTAAGAAAATTTACTAAGGAAAAGGTAAATTTTCAGAATATTTGAGAAAATTTACTAAGGAAAGGTAAATTTTTAAGAAAATTTACTAAGGAAAAGATAACTTCTCGGAATTTTTGAGGAAATTTACTAAGGAAAGATAAATTTTTAAAAGAATTTACTAAGGAAAGGTAAATTTTATAGAAAATTTACTAAGGAAAGGTAAATTTTTAAGAAAATTTACTAAGGAAACAGTAAATTTTCAGAATTTTTGAGAAAATTTAATTTTAATTAATTTTTAAGGTAAATTTTTAAGAAAGTTTATTAAGGAAAGGTAAATTTTTAAGAAAATTTACTAAAATGTACCTTTCCCTAGTAAATTTCCTCAAAAACTCTGGCAATTTACCATTTCCTTAGTAAATTTTTAAAAAAAATTGCATTTTGAAGAAAATTTACTAAGGAAAAGTATTTTTTTTTTAATTTACTAAGGAAAAGGTAAATTTCCAGAATTTTTGAGAAAATTTAGTAAGGAAAGTTAAATTTTTAAGAAAATTTATTAAGGAAAAGTTACTTTTCAGAATTTTTGAGAAAATTTACTAAGGAAAGGTAAATTTCCAGAATTTTTGAGAAAATTTACTAAGGAGAGGTAAATTTTTAAGAAAATGTATTAAGGAAAGATAAGTTTAAAGAAAATTTACTAAGGAAAGGTAAATTTTTAAGAAAATTCACTAATGAAAAGGTAAATTTTCAGAATATTTGAGATAATTTACTAAGGAAGGGTAAATTTTTAAGAAAATTTACTAAGGAAAAGGTAAATTTCCAGAATTTTTGAGAAAATTTACTAAGGAGAGGTAAATTTTTAAGAAAATGTATTAAGGAAACGTAAATTTTCAGAATTTTTGAGAAAATTTACTAAGTAAAAGTAAATTTTTGAGAAAATTTACTAAGGAAAAGATAAATTCTCGGAATTTTTGAGGAAACTTACTAAGGAAAGATAAATTTTTAAGAGAATTTACTAAGGATACAGTAAATTTTCAGAATTTTCGAGAAAATTTAGTAAGGATATGTAAATTTTTAAGAAAATTTACTAAGGAAAAGTAAATTTTTAAGAAACTTTACTAACGAAAAAGTAAATTTTCAGATTTTTTGGGAAAATTTACTAAGGAAAGGTAAATTTTTAAGAAAATTTACTAAGGAAAGGTGAATTTTTAAGAAAATTTACTAAGGAAAAGATAAATTCTCGGAATTTTTGAGAAAATTTAATAAGGAAAGTTAAATTTTTAAGAGAATTTACTAAGGATATGTAAATTTTAAAGAAAATTTACTAAGGAAAGGTAAATTTTTAAGAAAATTTACTAAGGAAAATAAATTTTCAGAATTTTTGAGAAAATTTAATAAGGAAAGGTAAATTTTTAAGAAAATTTACTAAGGAAAGTTAAATTTTTAAGACTCTTTACTAACGAAAAAGTAAATTTTCAGATTTTTTGGGATAATTTACTAAGGAAAGGTAAGTTTTTATGAAAATTTACTAAGGAAAGGTATATTTTTAAGAAAATTATTGAAAGGTGAATTCTTAAGAAAATTTACCAAGGACGGTAAATTTTTTAGAAAATTTACTAAGGAAAGGTAAATTTTTAAGAAAATTTACTATGGAAAGATAAGTTTAAAGAAAATTTACTAACGAAAGGTAAATTTTTAAGAAAATTTACTTAGGAAAAGGTAAATTTTCAGAATATTTGAGCAAATATACTAAGCAAAGGTAAATTTTTAAGAAAATTTACTAAGGAAAGGTAAATCTTTAAGAATATTTACTAAGGAAAAGTAAATTTTTAAGACAATTTACTAGAGAACGGTAAATTTTTTAGAAAATTTACTAAGGAAAGGTAAATTTTTAAGAAAATTTACTTAGTAAAAGGTATATTTTCAGAATTTTTGAGAAAATTTACTAAAGAAAGGTAAATTTTTAAGAAAATTTACTAGGGAATAGGCAAATTTTCAAAATTTTGGAGAAAATTTACTAAGGAAAGGTACATTTTTAAGAAAATTTACTAAGGAAAAATCAATTTTTAAGAGAATTTACTAAGGAGAGGTAAATTTTTAAGAAAATTTACTAAAGAAAAGGTAAATTTTCAGCATTTTTGAGAAACTTTATTAAGAAAGGTAAATTTTTAAGAAAATTTACTTAGGAAAAGTCAATTTTTAAGAAAATTTACTAATGAAAGGTAAATTTTTAAGAAAACTTACTAGGGGATTGTTAATTTTTAAGAAAATTTACTAAGGAAAATGTAAATTTTCAGAATTTTTGAGAAAATTTAATAAGGAAAGTTAAATTTTTAAGAAAATTTACTAAGGAAAGGTAAATTTTTAGGAAAGTTTATTAAGGAAAGGTAAATTTTTAAGAAAATTTACTAAAATGTACCTTTCCCTAGTAAATTTCTTCAAAAACTCTGGCAATTTAAGTATTTTTTTTTTTTTTAATTTACAAAGGAAAAGGTAAATTTCCAGAATTTTTGAGAAAATTTAGTAAGGAAAGTTAAATTTTTAAGAAAATTTTTAAGGAAAAGTTACTTTTCAGAATTTTTGAGAAAATTTACTAAGGAAAGGTAAATTTCCAGAATTTTTGAGAAAATTTACTAAGGAGAGGTAAATTTTTAAGAAAATGTATTAAGGAAAGATAAGTTTAAAGAAAAGTTATTAAGGAAAGGTAAATTTTTAAGAAAATTTACTAATGAAAAGGTAAATTTTCAGAATATTTGAGATAATTTACTAAGGAAGGGTAAATTTTTAAGAAAATTTACTAAGGAAAAGTAAATTTTTTTTTAAAAAAAATTTACTAAGGAAAAGGTATATTTCCAGAATTTTTGAGAAAATTTACTAAGGAGAGGTAAATTTTTAAGAAAATGTATTAAGGAAACGTAAATTTTCAGAATTTTTGAGAAAATTTACTAAGTAAAAGTAAATTTTTAAGAAAATTTACTAAGGAAAAGATAAATTCTCGGAATTTTTGAGGAAATTTACTAAGGAAAGATAAATTTTTAAGAGAATTTACTAAGCAAAGGTAAAATTTAAAGAAAATTTACTAAGGAAAGGTAAATTTTTAAGAAAATTTACTAAGGAAAAAGTAAATTTTGAGAATTTTTGAGAAAATTTAATAAGGAAATGTAAATTTTTAAGAAAATTTACTAAGGAAAGGTAAATTTTTAAGAAACTTTACTAACGAAAAAGTAAATTTTCAGATTTTTTGGGAAAATTTACTAAGGAAAGGTAAATTTTTATGAAAATTTACTACGGAAAGCAATATTTTTAAGAAAATTATTGAAAGGTGAATTCTTAAGAAAATTTACTAAGGAAAGGTAAATTTTTAAGAAAATTTACTATGGAAAGATAAGTTTAAAGAAAATTTACTAAGGAAAGGTAAATTTTTAAGAAAATTTACTAAGGAAAAGGTAAATTTTCAGAATATTTGAGAAAATTTACTAAGGAAAGGTAAATTTTTAAGAAAATTTACTAAGGAAAAGATAACTTCTCGGAATTTTTGAGGAAATTTAATAAGGAAAGATAAATTTTTAAAAGAATTTACTAAGGAAAGGTAAATTTTATAGAAAATTTACTAAGGAAAGGTAAATTTTTAAGAAAATTTACTAAGGAAACAGTAAATTTTCAGAATTTTTGAGAAAATTTAATTTTAATTAATTTTTAAGGTAAATTTTTAAGAAAGTTTATTAAGGAAAGGTAAATTTTTAAGAAAATTTACTAAAATGTACCTTTCCCTAGTAAATTTCCTCAAAAACTCTGGCAATTTACCATTTCTTTAGTAAATTTTTAAAAAAAATTGCATTTTGAAGAAAATTTACTAAGGAAAAGTATTTTTTTTTTAATTTACTAAGGAAAAGGTAAATTTCCAGAATTTTTGAGAAAATTTAGTAAGGAAAGTTAAATTTTTAAGAAAATTTTTAAGGAAAAGTTACTTTTCAGAATTTTTGAGAAAATTTACTAAGGAAAGGTAAATTTCCAGAATTTTTGAGAAAATTTACTAAGGAGAGGTAAATTTTTAAGAAAATGTATTAAGGAAAGATAAGTTTAAAGAAAATTTATTAAGGAAAGGTAAATTTTTAAGAAAATTTACTAATGAAAAGGTAAATTTTCAGAATATTTGAGATAATTTACTAAGGAAGGGTAAATTTTTAAGAAAATTTACTAAGGAAAAGTAAATTTTTTTTAAAAAAAATTTACTAAGGAAAAGGTATATTTCCAGAATTTTTGAGAAAATTTACTAAGGAGAGGTAAATTTTTAAGAAAATGTATTAAGGAAACGTAAATTTTCAGAATTTTTGAGAAAATTTACTAAGTAAAAGTAAATTTTTAAGAAAATTTACTAAGGAAAAGATAAATTCTCGGAATTTTTGAGGAAATTTACTAAGGAAAGATAAATTTTTAAGAGAATTTACTAAGGAAAGGTAAAATTTAAAGAAAATTTACTAAGGAAAGGTAAATTTTTAAGAAAATTTACTAAGGAAAAAGTAAATTTTGAGAATTTTTGAGAAAATTTAATAAGGAAATGTAAATTTTTAAGAAAATTTACTAAGGAAAGGTAAATTTTTAAGAAACTTTACTAACGAAAAAGTAAATTTTCAGATTTTTTGGGAAAATTTACTAAGGAAAGGTAAATTTTTATGAAAATTTACTACGGAAAGCAATATTTTTAAGAAAATTATTGAAAGGTGAATTCTTAAGAAAATTTACTAAGGAAAGGTAAATTTTTAAGAAAATTTACTATGGAAAGATAAGTTTAAAGAAAATTTACTAAGGAAAGGTAAATTTTTAAGAAAATTTACTAAGGAAAAGGTAAATTTTCAGAATATTTGAGAAAATTTACTAAGGAAAGGTAAATTTTTAAGAAAATTTACTAAGGAAAAGATAACTTCTCGGAATTTTTGAGGAAATTTAATAAGGAAAGATAAATTTTTAAAAGAATTTACTAAGGAAAGGTAAATTTTATAGAAAATTTACTAAGGAAAGGTAAATTTTTAAGAAAATTTACTAAGGAAACAGTAAATTTTCAGAATTTTTGAGAAAATTTAATTTTAATTAATTTTTAAGGTAAATTTTTAAGAAAGTTTATTAAGGAAAGGTAAATTTTTAAGAAAATTTACTAAAATGTACCTTTCCCTAGTAAATTTCCTCAAAAACTCTGGCAATTTACCATTTCCTTAGTAAATTTTTAAAAAAAATTGCATTTTGAAGAAAATTTACTAAGGAAAAGTATTTTTTTTTTAATTTACTAAGGAAAAGGTAAATTTCCAGAATTTTTGAGAAAATATAGTAAGGAAAGTTAAATTTTTAAGAAAATTTATTAAGGAAAAGTTACTTTTCAGAATTTTTGAGAAAATTTACTAAGGAAAGGTAAATTTCCAGAATTTTTGAGAAAATTTACTAAGGAGAGGTAAATTTTTACGAAAATGTTTTAAGGAAAGATAAGTTTAAAGAAAATTTACTAAGGAAAGGTAAATTTTTAAGAAAATTCACTAATGAAAAGGTAAATTTTCAGAATATTTGAGATAATTTACTAAGGAAGGGTAAATTTTTAAGAAAATTTACTAAGGTAAAGTAAATTTTTTTTTAAAAAAATTTACTAAGGAAAAGGTAAATTTCCAGAATTTTTGAGAAAATTTACTAAGGAGAGGTAAATTTTTAAGAAAATGTATTAAGGAAACGTAAATTTTCAGAATTTTTGAGAAAATTTACTAAGTAAATGTAAATTTTTAAGAAAATTTACTAAGGAAAAGATAAATTCTCGGAATTTTTGAGGAAATTTACAAAGGAAAGATAAATTTTTAGGAGAATTTACTAAGGAAAGGTAAAATTTAAAGAAAATTTACTAAGGAAAGGTAAATTTTTAAGAAAATTTACTAAGGAAAAAGTAAATTTTGAGAATTTTTGAGAAAATTTAATAAGGAAAGGTAAATTTTTAAGAAAATTTACTAAGGAAAGGTAAATTTTTAAGAAACTTTACTAACGAAAAAGTAAATTTTCAGATTTTTTGGGAAAATTTACTAAGGAAAGGTAAATTTTTATGAAAATTTACTAAGAAAGGCAATATTTTTAAGAAAATTATTGAAAGGTGAATTGTTAAGAAAATTTACTAAGGAAAGGTAAATTTTTAAGAAAATTTACTATGGAAAGATAAGTTTAAAGAAAATTTACTAAGGAGAGGTAAATTTTTAAGAAAATTTACTAAGGAAAAGGTAAATTTACAGAATATTTGAGAAAATTTACTAAGGAAAGGTAAATTTTTAAGAAAATTTACTAAGGAAAAAGTAAATTTTTAAGAAAATTTACTAAGGAAAAAGTAAATTTTTAGAATTTTTGAGAAAAGCTACTAAGGAAAGGTAAATTTTTATGAAAATTTACTAAGGAAAGGTAAATCTTTAAGAATATTTACTAAGGAAAATTAAATTTTTAAGACAATTTACTAAGGAATGGTAAATTTTTAAGAAAATTTAGTAAGGAAAGGTAAATTTTTCAGAATTTTGGAGAAAATTTACTAAGGAAAGGTACATTTTTTAAGAAAATTTACTAAGGAAAGGTAAATTTTTAAGAAAATTTACTAAGAAAAAGATAACTTCTCGGAATTGTTGAGGAAATTTACTAAGGAAAGATAAATTTTTAAAAGAATTTACTAAGGAAAGGTAAATTTTATAGAAAATTTACTAAGGAAAGGTAAATTTTTAAGAAAATTTACTAAGGATACAGTAAATTTTCAGAATTTTTGAGAAAATTTAGTAAGGAAATGTAAATTGTTAAGAAAATTTACTAAGGAAAAGTAAATTTTTAAGAAACTTTACTAACGAAAAAGTAAATTTTCAGATTTTTTGGGAAAATTTACTAAGGAAAGGTAAATTTTTATGAAAATTTACTAAGGAAAGGTGAATTTTTAAGAAAATTTACTAAGGAAAAGATAAATTCTCGGAATTTTTGAGAAAATTTAATAAGGAAAGTTAAATTTTTAAGAGAGTTTACTAAGGATATGTAAATTTTAAAGAAAATTTACTAAGGAAAGGTAAATTTTTAAGAAAATTTACTAAGGAAAATAAATTTTCAGAATTTTTGAGAAAATTTAATAAGGAAAGGTAAATTTTTAAGAAAATTTACTAAGGAAAGTTAAATTTTTAAGACTCTTTACTAACGAAAAAGTAAATTTTCAGATTTTTTGGGAAAATTTACTAAGGAAAGGTAAGTTTTTATGAAAATTTACTAAGGAAAGGTATATTTTTAAGAAAATTATTGAAAGGTGAATTCTTAAGAAAATTTACTAAGGACGGTAAATTTTTTAGAAAATTTACTAAGGAAAGGTAAATTTTTAAGAAAATTTACTATGGAAAGATAAGTTTAAAGAAAATTTACTAACGAAAGGTAAATTTTTAAGAAAATTTACTTAGGAAAAGGTAAATTTTCAGAATATTTGAGAAAATATACTAAGCAAAGGTAAATTTTTAAGAAAATTTACTAAGGAAAAAGTAAATTTTCAGAATTTTTGAGAAAATCTGCTAAGGAAAGGTAAATTTTTATGAAAATTTACTAAGGAAAGGTAAATCTTTAAGAATATTTACTAAGGAAAAGTAAATTTTTAAGACAAGGTAAGGTAAGGAAAGGTAAATTTTTAAGAAAATTTACTTAGTAAAAGGTATATTTTCAGAATTTTTGAGAAAATTTACTAAAGAAAGGTAAATTTTTAAGAAAATTTACTAGGGAATAGGCAAATTTTCAAAATTTTGGAGAAAATTTACTAAGGAAAGGTACATTTTTAAGAAAATTTACTAAGGAAAAGTCAATTTTTAAGAGAATTTACTAAGGAGAGATAAATTTTTAAGAAAATTTACTAAAGAAAAGGTAAATTTTCAGCATTTTTGAGAAACTTTATTAGGAAAGGTAAATTTTTAAGAAAATTTACTTAGGAAAAGTCAATTTTTAAGAAAATTTACTAAGGAAAGGTAAATTTTTAAGAAAATTTACTAGGGGAAGGTTAATTTTTGAGAAAATTTACTGAGGAAATGGTAAATTTTTGAGAAAATTTACTAAGGAAAACGTAAATTTTCAGAATTTTTGAGAAAATTTAATAAGGAAAGTTAACTTTTTAAGAAAATTTACTAAGGAAAGGTAAATTTTTAAGAAAGTTTATTAAGGAAAGGTAAATTTTTAAGAAAATTTACTAAAATGTACCTTTACCTAGTAAATTTCCTCAAAAACTCTGGCAATTTACCATTTCCTTAGTAAATTTTTAAAAAAATTACATTTTGAAGAAAATTTACTAAGGAAAAGTATTTTTTTTTTTTTAATTTACTAAGGAAAAGGTAAATTTCCAGAATTTTTGAGAAAATTTAGTAATTTTTGAGAAAATTTTTAAGAAAATTTATTAAGGAAAAGTTACTTTTCAGAATTTTTGAGAAAATTTACTAAGTAAAAGTAAATTTTTAAGAAAATTTACTAAGGAAAGATTAATTATCAGAATTTTTGAGAAAATTTACTAAGTAAAGGTAAATTTTCAAAAAAATTTACTGAGAAAAAGCTAAATTTTCAGAATTTTTTAGAAAATTTACTACGGAAAGGTAAATTTTTAAGAAAATTTACTATGGAAAGATAAGTTTAAAGAAAATTTACTAAGGAAAGGTAAATTTTTAAGAAAATTTACAAAGGAAAAGGTAAATTTTCAGAATATTTGAGAAAATTTAGTAAGGAAAGTTAAATTTTTAAGAAAATTTACTAAGGAAAAAGTAAATTTTCAGAATTTTTGAGAAAATCTGCTAAGGAAAGGTAAATTTTTATGAAAATTTACTAAGGAAAGGTAAATCTTTAAGAATATTTACTAAGGAAAAGTAAATTTTTAAGACAGTTTACTAAGGAACGGTATATTTTTAAGAAAATTTACTAAGGAAAGGTACATTTTTAAGAAAATTTACTAAGGAAAAGGTAAATTTTCAGAATATTTGAGAAAATTTACTAAGGAAAAAGTAAATTTTCAGAATTTTTGAGAAAATCTACTAAGGAAAGGTTAATTTTTATGAAAATTTACTAAGGAAAGGTAAATCTTTAAGAATATTTACTAAGGAAAAGTAAATTTTTAAGACAATTTACTAAGGAACGGTAAATTTTTAAGAAAATTTAGTAAGGAAAGGTAAATTTTTCAGAATTTTGGAGAAAATTTACTAAGGAAAGGTACATTTTTAAGAAAATTTACTAAGGAAAGGTAAATTTTTAAGAAAATTTACTAAGGAAAAGATAACTTCTCGGAATTTTTGAGGAAATTTACTAAGGGAAGATAAATTTTTAAAAGAATTTACTAAGGAAAGGTAAATTTTATAGAAAATTTACTAAGGAAAGGTAAATTTTTAAGAAAATTTACTAAAGAAACAGTAAATTTTCGGAATTTTTGAGAAAATTTAATAAGGAAATGTAAATTTTTAAGAAAATTTACTAAGGAAAGGTAAATTTTTAAGAAACTTTACTAAGGAAAAAGTAAATTTTTAGAATTTTTGAGAAAAGCTACTAAGGAAAGGTAAATTTTTAAGAAAATGTATTAAGGAAAGATAAGTTTAAAGAAAATTTATTAAGGAAAGGTAAATTTTTAAGAAAATTTACTAATGAAAAGGTAAATTTTCAGAATATTTGAGATAATTTACTAAGGAAGGGTAAATTTTTAAGAAAATTTACTAAGGAAAAGTAAATTTTTTTTAAAAAAAATTTACTAAGGAAAAGGTATATTTCCAGAATTTTTAAGAAAATTTACTAAGGAGAGGTAAATTTTTAAGAAAATGTATTAAGGAAACGTAAATTTTCAGAATTTTTGAGAAAATTTACTAAGTAAAAGTAAATTTTTAAGAAAATTTACTAAGGAAAAGATAAATTCTCGGAATTTTTGAGGAAATTTACTAAGGAAAGATAAATTTTTAAGAGAATTTACTAAGGAAAGGTAAAATTTAAAGAAAATTTACTAAGGAAAGGTAAATTTTTAAGAAAATTTACTAAGGAAAAAGTAAATTTTGAGAATTTTTGAGAAAATTTAATAAGGAAATGTAAATTTTTAAGAAAATTTACTAAGGAAAGGTAAATTTTTAAGAAACTTTACTAACGAAAAAGTAAATTTTCAGATTTTTTGGGAAAATTTACTAAGGAAAGGTAAATTTTTATGAAAATTTACTACGGAAAGCAATATTTTTAAGAAAATTATTGAAAGGTGAATTCTTAAGAAAATTTACTAAGGAAAGGTAAATTGTTAAGAAAATTTACTATGGAAAGATAAGTTTAAAGAAAATTTACTAAGGAAAGGTAAATTTTTAAGAAAATTTACTAAGGAAAAGGTAAATTTTCAGAATATTTGAGAATATTTACTAAGGAAAGGTAAATTTTTAAGAAAATTTACTAAGGAAAAGATAACTTCTCGGAATTTTTGAGGAAATTTAATAAGGAAAGATAAATTTTTAAAAGAATTTACTAAGGAAAGGTAAATTTTATAGAAAATTTACTAAGGAAAGGTAAATTTTTAAGAAAATTTACTAAGGAAACAGTAAATTTTCAGAATTTTCGAGAAAATTTAATTTTAATTAATTTTTAAGGTAAATTTTTAAGAAAGTTTATTAAGGAAAGGTAAATTTTTAAGAAAATTTACTAAAATGTACCTTTCCCTAGTAAATTTCCTCAAAAACTCTGGCAATTTACCATTTCCTTAGTAAATTTTTAAAAAAAATTGCATTTTGAAGAAAATTTACTAAGGAAAAGTATTTTTTTTTTTAATTTACTAAGGAAAAGGTAAATTTCCAGAATTTTTGAGAAAATATAGTAAGGAAAGTTAAATTTTTAAGAAAATTTATTAAGGAAAAGTTACTTTTCAGAATTTTTGAGAAAATTTACTAAGGAAAGGTAAATTTCCAGAATTTTTGAGAAAATTTACTAAGGAGAGGTAAATTTTTACGAAAATGTTTTAAGGAAAGATAAGTTTAAAGAAAATTTACTAAGGAAAGGTAAATTTTTAAGAAAATTCACTAATGAAAAGGTAAATTTTCAGAATATTTGAGATAATTTACTAAGGAAGGGTAAATTTTTAAGAAAATTTACTAAGGTAAAGTAAATTTTTTTTTAAAAAAATTTACTAAGGAAAAGGTAAATTTCCAGAATTTTTGAGAAAATTTACTAAGGAGAGGTAAATTTTTAAGAAAATGTATTAAGGAAACGTAAATTTTCAGAATTTTTGAGAAAATTTACTAAGTAAATGTAAATTTTTAAGAAAATTTACTAAGGAAAAGATAAATTCTCGGAATTTTTGAGGAAATTTACAAAGGAAAGATAAATTTTTAGGAGAATTTACTAAGGAAAGGTAAAATTTAAAGAAAATTTACTAAGGAAAGGTAAATTTTTAAGAAAATTTACTAAGGAAAAAGTAAATTTTGAGAATTTTTGAGAAAATTTAATAAGGAAAGGTAAATTTTTAAGAAAATTTACTAAGGAAAGGTAAATTTTTAAGAAACTTTACTAACGAAAAAGTAAATTTTCAGATTTTTTGGGAAAATTTACTAAGGAAAGGTAAATTTTTATGAAAATTTACTAAGAAAGGCAATATTTTTAAGAAAATTATTGAAAGGTGAATTGTTAAGAAAATTTACTAAGGAAAGGTAAATTTTTAAGAAAATTTACTATGGAAAGATAAGTTTAAAGAAAATTTACTAAGGAGAGGTAAATTTTTAAGAAAATTTACTAAGGAAAAGGTAAATTTACAGAATATTTGAGAAAATTTACTAAGGAAAGGTAAATTTTTAAGAAAATTTACTAAGGAAAAAGTAAATTTTTAAGAAAATTTACTAAGGAAAAAGTAAATTTTTAGAATTTTTGAGAAAAGCTACTAAGGAAAGGTAAATTTTTATGAAAATTTACTAAGGAAAGGTAAATCTTTAAGAATATTTACTAAGGAAAATTAAATTTTTAAGACAATTTACTAAGGAATGGTAAATTTTTAAGAAAATTTAGTAAGGAAAGGTAAATTTTTCAGAATTTTGGAGAAAATTTACTAAGGAAAGGTACATTTTTTAAGAAAATTTACTAAGGAAAGGTAAATTTTTAAGAAAATTTACTAAGAAAAAGATAACTTCTCGGAATTGTTGAGGAAATTTACTAAGGAAAGATAAATTTTTAAAAGAATTTACTAAGGAAAGGTAAATTTTATAGAAAATTTACTAAGGAAAGGTAAATTTTTAAGAAAATTTACTAAGGATACAGTAAATTTTCAGAATTTTTGAGAAAATTTAGTAAGGAAATGTAAATTGTTAAGAAAATTTACTAAGGAAAAGTAAATTTTTAAGAAACTTTACTAACGAAAAAGTAAATTTTCAGATTTTTTGGGAAAATTTACTAAGGAAAGGTAAATTTTTATGAAAATTTACTAAGGAAAGGTGAATTTTTAAGAAAATTTACTAAGGAAAAGATAAATTCTCGGAATTTTTGAGAAAATTTAATAAGGAAAGTTAAATTTTTAAGAGAGTTTACTAAGGATATGTAAATTTTAAAGAAAATTTACTAAGGAAAGGTAAATTTTTAAGAAAATTTACTAAGGAAAATAAATTTTCAGAATTTTTGAGAAAATTTAATAAGGAAAGGTAAATTTTTAAGAAAATTTACTAAGGAAAGTTAAATTTTTAAGACTCTTTACTAACGAAAAAGTAAATTTTCAGATTTTTTGGGAAAATTTACTAAGGAAAGGTAAGTTTTTATGAAAATTTACTAAGGAAAGGTATATTTTTAAGAAAATTATTGAAAGGTGAATTCTTAAGAAAATTTACTAAGGACGGTAAATTTTTTAGAAAATTTACTAAGGAAAGGTAAATTTTTAAGAAAATTTACTATGGAAAGATAAGTTTAAAGAAAATTTACTAACGAAAGGTAAATTTTTAAGAAAATTTACTTAGGAAAAGGTAAATTTTCAGAATATTTGAGAAAATATACTAAGCAAAGGTAAATTTTTAAGAAAATTTACTAAGGAAAAAGTAAATTTTCAGAATTTTTGAGAAAATCTGCTAAGGAAAGGTAAATTTTTATGAAAATTTACTAAGGAAAGGTAAATCTTTAAGAATATTTACTAAGGAAAAGTAAATTTTTAAGACAAGGTAAGGTAAGGAAAGGTAAATTTTTAAGAAAATTTACTTAGTAAAAGGTATATTTTCAGAATTTTTGAGAAAATTTACTAAAGAAAGGTAAATT
This sequence comes from Cordilura impudica, assembly GCA_963682025.1. Lineage (NCBI taxonomy): Eukaryota > Metazoa > Arthropoda > Insecta > Diptera > Scathophagidae > Cordilura > Cordilura impudica. The sequence goes on along the minus strand of OY821522.1, from coordinate 19,561,622 downwards.
TTTAAGAAAATTTACTAGGGAATAGGCAAATTTTCAAAATTTTGGAGAAAATTTACTAAGGAAAGGTACATTTTTAAGAAAATTTACTAAGGAAAAGTCAATTTTTAAGAGAATTTACTAAGGAGAGATAAATTTTTAAGAAAATTTACTAAAGAAAAGGTAAATTTTCAGCATTTTTGAGAAACTTTATTAGGAAAGGTAAATTTTTAAGAAAATTTACTTAGGAAAAGTCAATTTTTAAGAAAATTTACTAAGGAAAGGTAAATTTTTAAGAAAATTTACTAGGGGAAGGTTAATTTTTGAGAAAATTTACTGAGGAAATGGTAAATTTTTGAGAAAATTTACTAAGGAAAACGTAAATTTTCAGAATTTTTGAGAAAATTTAATAAGGAAAGTTAACTTTTTAAGAAAATTTACTAAGGAAAGGTAAATTTTTAAGAAAGTTTATTAAGGAAAGGTAAATTTTTAAGAAAATTTACTAAAATGTACCTTTACCTAGTAAATTTCCTCAAAAACTCTGGCAATTTACCATTTCCTTAGTAAATTTTTAAAAAAATTACATTTTGAAGAAAATTTACTAAGGAAAAGTATTTTTTTTTTTTTAATTTACTAAGGAAAAGGTAAATTTCCAGAATTTTTGAGAAAATTTAGTAATTTTTGAGAAAATTTTTAAGAAAATTTATTAAGGAAAAGTTACTTTTCAGAATTTTTGAGAAAATTTACTAAGTAAAAGTAAATTTTTAAGAAAATTTACTAAGGAAAGATTAATTATCAGAATTTTTGAGAAAATTTACTAAGTAAAGGTAAATTTTCAAAAAAATTTACTGAGAAAAAGCTAAATTTTCAGAATTTTTTAGAAAATTTACTACGGAAAGGTAAATTTTTAAGAAAATTTACTATGGAAAGATAAGTTTAAAGAAAATTTACTAAGGAAAGGTAAATTTTTAAGAAAATTTACAAAGGAAAAGGTAAATTTTCAGAATATTTGAGAAAATTTAGTAAGGAAAGTTAAATTTTTAAGAAAATTTACTAAGGAAAAAGTAAATTTTCAGAATTTTTGAGAAAATCTGCTAAGGAAAGGTAAATTTTTATGAAAATTTACTAAGGAAAGGTAAATCTTTAAGAATATTTACTAAGGAAAAGTAAATTTTTAAGACAGTTTACTAAGGAACGGTATATTTTTAAGAAAATTTACTAAGGAAAGGTACATTTTTAAGAAAATTTACTAAGGAAAAGGTAAATTTTCAGAATATTTGAGAAAATTTACTAAGGAAAAAGTAAATTTTCAGAATTTTTGAGAAAATCTACTAAGGAAAGGTTAATTTTTATGAAAATTTACTAAGGAAAGGTAAATCTTTAAGAATATTTACTAAGGAAAAGTAAATTTTTAAGACAATTTACTAAGGAACGGTAAATTTTTAAGAAAATTTAGTAAGGAAAGGTAAATTTTTCAGAATTTTGGAGAAAATTTACTAAGGAAAGGTACATTTTTAAGAAAATTTACTAAGGAAAGGTAAATTTTTAAGAAAATTTACTAAGGAAAAGATAACTTCTCGGAATTTTTGAGGAAATTTACTAAGGAAAGATAAATTTTTAAAAGAATTTACTAAGGAAAGGTAAATTTTATAGAAAATTTACTAAGGAAAGGTAAATTTTTAAGAAAATTTACTAAAGAAACAGTAAATTTTCGGAATTTTTGAGAAAATTTAATAAGGAAATGTAAATTTTTAAGAAAATTTACTAAGGAAAGGTAAATTTTTAAGAAACTTTACTAAGGAAAAAGTAAATTTTTAGAATTTTTGAGAAAAGCTACTAAGGAAAGGTAAATTTTTAAGAAAATGTATTAAGGAAAGATAAGTTTAAAGAAAATTTATTAAGGAAAGGTAAATTTTTAAGAAAATTTACTAATGAAAAGGTAAATTTTCAGAATATTTGAGATAATTTACTAAGGAAGGGTAAATTTTTAAGAAAATTTACTAAGGAAAAGTAAATTTTTTTTAAAAAAAATTTACTAAGGAAAAGGTATATTTCCAGAATTTTTAAGAAAATTTACTAAGGAGAGGTAAATTTTTAAGAAAATGTATTAAGGAAACGTAAATTTTCAGAATTTTTGAGAAAATTTACTAAGTAAAAGTAAATTTTTAAGAAAATTTACTAAGGAAAAGATAAATTCTCGGAATTTTTGAGGAAATTTACTAAGGAAAGATAAATTTTTAAGAGAATTTACTAAGGAAAGGTAAAATTTAAAGAAAATTTACTAAGGAAAGGTAAATTTTTAAGAAAATTTACTAAGGAAAAAGTAAATTTTGAGAATTTTTGAGAAAATTTAATAAGGAAATGTAAATTTTTAAGAAAATTTACTAAGGAAAGGTAAATTTTTAAGAAACTTTACTAACGAAAAAGTAAATTTTCAGATTTTTTGGGAAAATTTACTAAGGAAAGGTAAATTTTTATGAAAATTTACTACGGAAAGCAATATTTTTAAGAAAATTATTGAAAGGTGAATTCTTAAGAAAATTTACTAAGGAAAGGTAAATTGTTAAGAAAATTTACTATGGAAAGATAAGTTTAAAGAAAATTTACTAAGGAAAGGTAAATTTTTAAGAAAATTTACTAAGGAAAAGGTAAATTTTCAGAATATTTGAGAATATTTACTAAGGAAAGGTAAATTTTTAAGAAAATTTACTAAGGAAAAGATAACTTCTCGGAATTTTTGAGGAAATTTAATAAGGAAAGATAAATTTTTAAAAGAATTTACTAAGGAAAGGTAAATTTTATAGAAAATTTACTAAGGAAAGGTAAATTTTTAAGAAAATTTACTAAGGAAACAGTAAATTTTCAGAATTTTCGAGAAAATTTAATTTTAATTAATTTTTAAGGTAAATTTTTAAGAAAGTTTATTAAGGAAAGGTAAATTTTTAAGAAAATTTACTAAAATGTACCTTTCCCTAGTAAATTTCCTCAAAAACTCTGGCAATTTACCATTTCCTTAGTAAATTTTTAAAAAAAATTGCATTTTGAAGAAAATTTACTAAGGAAAAGTATTTTTTTTTTTAATTTACTAAGGAAAAGGTAAATTTCCAGAATTTTTGAGAAAATATAGTAAGGAAAGTTAAATTTTTAAGAAAATTTATTAAGGAAAAGTTACTTTTCAGAATTTTTGAGAAAATTTACTAAGGAAAGGTAAATTTCCAGAATTTTTGAGAAAATTTACTAAGGAGAGGTAAATTTTTACGAAAATGTTTTAAGGAAAGATAAGTTTAAAGAAAATTTACTAAGGAAAGGTAAATTTTTAAGAAAATTCACTAATGAAAAGGTAAATTTTCAGAATATTTGAGATAATTTACTAAGGAAGGGTAAATTTTTAAGAAAATTTACTAAGGTAAAGTAAATTTTTTTTTAAAAAAATTTACTAAGGAAAAGGTAAATTTCCAGAATTTTTGAGAAAATTTACTAAGGAGAGGTAAATTTTTAAGAAAATGTATTAAGGAAACGTAAATTTTCAGAATTTTTGAGAAAATTTACTAAGTAAATGTAAATTTTTAAGAAAATTTACTAAGGAAAAGATAAATTCTCGGAATTTTTGAGGAAATTTACTAAGGAAAGATAAATTTTTAAGAGAATTTACTAAGGAAAGGTAAAATTTAAAGAAAATTTACTAAGGAAAGGTAAATTTTTAAGAAAATTTACTAAGGAAAAAGTAAATTTTGAGAATTTTTGAGAAAATTTAATAAGGAAAGGTAAATTTTTAAGAAAATTTACTAAGGAAAGGTAAATTTTTAAGAAACTTTACTAACGAAAAAGTAAATTTTCAGATTTTTTGGGAAAATTTACTAAGGAAAGGTAAATTTTTATGAAAATTTACTAAGAAAGGCAATATTTTTAAGAAAATTATTGAAAGGTGAATTCTTAAGAAATTTTACTAAGGAAAGGTAAATTTTTAAGAAAATTTACTATGGAAAGATAAGTTTAAAGAAAATTTACTAAGGAGAGGTAAATTTTTAAGAAAATTTACTAAGGAAAAGGTAAATTTACAGAATATTTGAGAAAATTTACTAAGAAAGGTAAATTTTTAAGAAAATTTACTAAGGAAAAAGTAAATTTTTAAGAAAATTTACTAAGGAAAAAGTAAATTTTTAGAATTTTTGAGAAAAGCTACTAAGGAAAGGTAAATTTTTATGAAAATTTACTAAGGAAAGGTAAATCTTTAAGAATATTTACTAAGGAAAATTAAATTTTTAAGACAATTTACTAAGGAATGGTAAATTTTTAAGAAAATTTAGTAAGGAAAGGTAAATTTTTCAGAATTTTGGAGAAAATTTACTAAGGAAAGGTACATTTTTTAAGAAAATTTACTAAGGAAAGGTAAATTTTTAAGAAAATTTACTAAGAAAAAGATAACTTCTCGGAATTGTTGAGGAAATTTACTAAGGAAAGATAAATTTTTAAAAGAATTTACTAAGGAAAGGTAAATTTTATAGAAAATTTACTAAGGAAAGGTAAATTTTTAAGAAAATTTACTAAGGATACAGTAAATTTTCAGAATTTTTGAGAAAATTTAGTAAGGAAATGTAAATTGTTAAGAAAATTTACTAAGGAAAAGTAAATTTTTAAGAAACTTTACTAACGAAAAAGTAAATTTTCAGATTTTTTGGGAAAATTTACTAAGGAAAGGTAAATTTTTATGAAAATTTACTAAGGAAAGGTGAATTTTTAAGAAAATTTACTAAGGAAAAGATAAATTCTCGGAATTTTTGAGAAAATTTAATAAGGAAAGTTAAATTTTTAAGAGAATTTACTAAGGATATGTAAATTTTAAAGAAAATTTACTAAGGAAAGGTAAATTTTTAAGAAAATTTACTAAGGAAAATAAATTTTCAGAATTTTTGAGAAAATTTAATAAGGAAAGGTAAATTTTTAAGAAAATTTACTAAGGAAAGTTAAATTTTTAAGACTCTTTACTAACGAAAAAGTAAATTTTCAGATTTTTTGGGAAAATTTACTAAGGAAAGGTAAGTTTTTATGAAAATTCACTAAGGAAAGGTATATTTTTAAGAAAATTATTGAAAGGTGAATTCTTAAGAAAATTTACTAAGGACGGTAAATTTTTTAGAAAATTTACTAAGGAAAGGTAAATTTTTAAGAAAATTTACTATGGAAAGATAAGTTTAAAGAAAATTTACTAACGAAAGGTAAATTTTTAAGAAAATTTACTTAGGAAAAGGTAAATTTTCAGAATATTTGAGAAAATATACTAAGCAAAGGTAAATTTTTAAGAAAATTTACTAAGGAAAAAGTAAATTTTCAGAATTTTTGAGAAAATCTGCTAAGGAAAGGTAAATTTTTATGAAAATTTACTAAGGAAAGGTAAATCTTTAAGAATATTTACTAAGGAAAAGTAAATTTTTAAGACAAGGTAAGGTAAGGAAAGGTAAATTTTTAAGAAAATTTACTTAGTAAAAGGTATATTTTCAGAATTTTTGAGAAAATTTACTAAAGAAAGGTAAATTTTTAAGAAAATTTACTAGGGAATAGGCAAATTTTCAAAATTTTGGAGAAAATTTACTAAGGAAAGGTACATTTTTAAGAAAATTTACTAAGGAAAAGTCAATTTTTAAGAGAATTTACTAAGGAGAGATAAATTTTTAAGAAAATTTACTAAAGAAAAGGTAAATTTTCAGCATTTTTGAGAAACTTTATTAGGAAAGGTAAATTTTTAAGAAAATTTACTTAGGAAAAGTCAATTTTTAAGAAAATTTACTAAGGAAAGGTAAATTTTTAAGAAAATTTACTAGGGGAAGGTTAATTTTTGAGAAAATTTACTGAGGAAATGGTAAATTTTTGAGAAAATTTACTAAGGAAAACGTAAATTTTCAGAATTTTTGAGAAAATTTAATAAGGAAAGTTAACTTTTTAAGAAAATTTACTAAGGAAAGGTAAATTTTTAAGAAAGTTTATTAAGGAAAGGTAAATTTTTAAGAAAATTTACTAAAATGTACCTTTACCTAGTAAATTTCCTCAAAAACTCTGGCAATTTACCATTTCCTTAGTAAATTTTTAAAAAAATTACATTTTGAAGAAAATTTACTAAGGAAAAGTATTTTTTTTTTTTAATTTACTAAGGAAAAGGTAAATTTCCAGAATTTTTGAGAAAATTTAGTAATTTTTGAGAAAATTTTTAAGAAAATTTATTAAGGAAAAGTTACTTTTCAGAATTTTTGAGAAAATTTACTAAGTAAAAGTAAATTTTTAAGAAAATTTACTAAGGAAAGATTAATTATCAGAATTTTTGAGAAAATTTACTAAGTAAAGGTAAATTTTCAAAAAAATTTACTGAGAAAAAGCTAAATTTTCAGAATTTTTTAGAAAATTTACTACGGAAAGGTAAATTTTTAAGAAAATTTACTATGGAAAGATAAGTTTAAAGAAAATTTACTAAGGAAAGGTAAATTTTTAAGAAAATTTACAAAGGAAAAGGTAAATTTTCAGAATATTTGAGAAAATTTAGTAAGGAAAGTTAAATTTTTAAGAAAATTTACTAAGGAAAAAGTAAATTTTCAGAATTTTTGAGAAAATCTGCTAAGGAAAGGTAAATTTTTATGAAAATTTACTAAGGAAAGGTAAATCTTTAAGAATATTTACTAAGGAAAAGTAAATTTTTAAGACAATTTACTAAGGAACGGTATATTTTTAAGAAAATTTACTAAGGAAAGGTACATTTTTAAGAAAATTTACTAAGGAAAAAGTAAATTTTCAGAATATTTGAGAAAATTTACTAAGGAAAAAGTAAATTTTCAGAATTTTTGAGAAAATCTACTAAGGAAAGGTTAATTTTTATGAAAATTTACTAAGGAAAGGTAAATCTTTAAGAATATTTACTAAGGAAAAGTAAATTTTTAAGACAATTTACTAAGGAACGGTAAATTTTTAAGAAAATTTAGTAAGGAAAGGTAAATTTTTCAGAATTTTGGAGAAAATTTACTAAGGAAAGGTACATTTTTAAGAAAATTTACTAAGGAAAGGTAAATTTTTAAGAAAATTTACTAAGGAAAAGATAACTTCTCGGAATTTTTGAGGAAATTTACTAAGGAAAGATAAATTTTTAAAAGAATTTACTAAGGAAAGGTAAATTTTATAGAAAATTTACTAAGGAAAGGTAAATTTTTAAGAAAATTTACTAAAGAAACAGTAAATTTTCGGAATTTTTGAGAAAATTTAATAAGGAAATGTAAATTTTTAAGAAAATTTACTAAGGAAAGGTAAATTTTTAAGAAACTTTACTAACGAAAAACTAAATTTTCAGATTTTTTGGGAAAATTTACTAAGGAAAGGTAAATTTTTAAGAAAATTTACTAAGGAAAGGTAAATTTTTAAGAAAATTTACTAAGGATATGTAAATTTTAAAGAAAATTTACTAAGGAAAGGTAAATTTTTAAGAAAATTTACTAAGGAAAATAAATTTTCAGAATTTTTGAGAAAATTTAATAAGGAAAGGTAAATTTTTAAGAAAATTTACTAAGGAAAGTTAAATTTTTAAGACTCTTTACTAACGAAAAAGTAAATTTTCAGATTTTTTGGGAAAATTTACTAAGGAAAGGTAAATTTTTATGAAAATTTACTAAGGAAAGGTATATTTTTAAGAAAATTATTGAAAGGTGAATTCTTAAGAAAATTTACTAAGGACGGTAAATTTTTTAGAAAATTTACTAAGGAAAGGTAAATTTTTAAGAAAATTTACTATGGAAAGATAAGTTTAAAGAAAATTTACTAACGAAAGGTAAATTTTTAAGAAAATTTACTTAGGAAAAGGTAAATTTTCAGAATATTTAAGAAAATATACTAAGCAAAGGTAAATTTTTAAGAAAATTTACTAAGGAAAAAGTAAATTTTCAGAATTTTTGAGAAAATCTGCTAAGGAAAGGTAAATTTTTATGAAAATTTACTAAGGAAAGGTAAATCTTTAAGAATATTTACTAAGGAAAAGTAAATTTTTAAGACAATTTACTAGAGAACGGTAAATTTTTAAGAAAATTTACTAAGGAAAGGTAAATTTTTAAGAAAATTTACTTAGTAAAAGGTATATTTTCAGAATTTTTGAGAAAATTTACTAAAGAAAGGTAAATTTTTAAGAAAATTTACTAAGGAATAGGCAAATTTTCAGAATTTTGGAGAAAATTTACTAAGGAAAGGTACATTTTTAAGAAAATTTACTAAGGAAAAGTCAATTTTTAAGAGAATTTACTAAGGAGAGGTAAATTTTTAAGAAAATTTACTAAAGAAAAGGTAAATTTTCAGCATTTTTGAGAAACTTTATTAGGAAAGGTAAATTTTTAAGAAAATTTACTTAGGAAAAGTCAATTTTTAAGAAAATTTACTAAGGAAAGGTAAATTTTTAAGAAAATTTACTAGGGGAAGGTTAATTTTTGAGAAAATTTACTGAGGAAATGGTAAATTTTTGAGAAAATTTACTAAGGAAAACGTAAATTTTCAGAATTTTTGAGAAAATTTAATAAGGAAAGTTAACTTTTTAAGAAAATTTACTAAGGAAAGGTAAATTTTTAAGAAAGTTTATTAAGGAAAGGTAAATTTTTAAGAAAATTTACTAAAATGTACCTTTACCTAGTAAATTTCCTCAAAAACTCTGGCAATTTACCATTTCCTTAGTAAATTTTTAAAAAAATTACATTTTGAAGAAAATTTACTAAGGAAAAGTATTTTTTTTTTTTAATTTACTAAGGAAAAGGTAAATTTCCAGAATTTTTGAGAAAATTTAGTAATTTTTGAGAAAATTTTTAAGAAAATTTATTAAGGAAAAGTTACTTTTCAGAATTTTTGAGAAAATTTACTAAGTAAAAGTAAATTTTTAAGAAAATTTACTAAGGAAAGATTAATTATCAGAATTTTTGAGAAAATTTACTAAGTAAAGGTAAATTTTCAAAAAAATTTACTGAGAAAAAGCTAAATTTTCAGAATTTTTTAGAAAATTTACTACGGAAAGGTAAATTTTTAAGAAAACTTACTATGGAAAGATAAGTTTAAAGAAAATTTACTAAGGAAAGGTAAATTTTTAAGAAAATTTACAAAGGAAAAGGTAAATTTTCAGAATATTTGAGAAAATTTAGTAAGGAAAGTTAAATTTTTAAGAAAATTTACTAAGGAAAAAGTAAATTTTCAGAATTTTTGAGAAAATCTGCTAAGGAAAGGTAAATTTTTATGAAAATTTACTAAGGAAAGGTAAATCTTTAAGAATATTTACTAAGGAAAAGTAAATTTTTAAGACAATTTACTAAGGAACGGTATATTTTTAAGAAAATTTACTAAGGAAAGGTACATTTTTAAGAAAATTTACTAAGGAAAAAGTAAATTTTCAGAATATTTGAGAAAATTTACTAAGGAAAAAGTAAATTTTCAGAATTTTTGAGAAAATCTACTAAGGAAAGGTTAATTTTTATGAAAATTTACTAAGGAAAGGTAAATCTTTAAGAATATTTACTAAGGAAAAGTAAATTTTTAAGACAATTTACTAAGGAACGGTAAATTTTTAAGAAAATTTAGTAAGGAAAGGTAAATTTTTCAGAATTTTGGAGAAAATTTACTAAGGAAAGGTACATTTTTAAGAAAATTTACTAAGGAAAGGTAAATTTTTAAGAAAATTTACTAAGGAAAAGATAACTTCTCGGAATTTTTGAGGAAATTTACTAAGGAAAGATAAATTTTTAAAAGAATTTACTAAGGAAAGGTAAATTTTATAGAAAATTTACTAAGGAAAGGTAAATTTTTAAGAAAATTTACTAAAGAAACAGTAAATTTTCGGAATTTTTGAGAAAATTTAATAAGGAAATGTAAATTTTTAAGAAAATTTACTAAGGAAAGGTAAATTTTTAAGAAACTTTACTAACGAAAAACTAAATTTTCAGATTTTTTGGGAAAATTTACTAAGGAAAGGTAAATTTTTAAGAAAATTTACTAAGGAAAGGTAAATTTTTAAGAAAATTTACTAAGGATATGTGAATTTTAAAGAAAATTTACTAAGGAAAGGTAAATTTTTAAGAAAATTTACTAAGGAAAATAAATTTTCAGAATTTTTGAGAAAATTTAATAAGGAAAGGTAAATTTTTAAGAAAATTTACTAAGGAAAGTTAAATTTTTAAGACTCTTTACTAACGAAAAAGTAAATTTTCAGATTTTTTGGGAAAATTTACTAAGGAAAGGTAAATTTTTATGAAAATTTACTAAGGAAAGGTATATTTTTAAGAAAATTATTGAAAGGTGAATTCTTAAGAAAATTTACTAAGGACGGTAAATTTTTTAGAAAATTTACTAAGGAAAGGTAAATTTTTAAGAAAATTTACTATGGAAAGATAAGTTTAAAGAAAATTTACTAACGAAAGGTAAATTTTTAAGAAAATTTACTTAGGAAAAGGTAAATTTTCAGAATATTTAAGAAAATATACTAAGCAAAGGTAAATTTTTAAGAAAATTTACTAAGGAAAAAGTAAATTTTCAGAATTTTTGAGAAAATCTGCTAAGGAAAGGTAAATTTTTATGAAAATTTACTAAGGAAAGGTAAATCTTTAAGAATATTTACTAAGGAAAAGTAAATTTTTAAGACAATTTACTAGAGAACGGTAAATTTTTAAGAAAATTTACTAAGGAAAGGTAAATTTTTAAGAAAATTTACTTAGTAAAAGGTATATTTTCAGAATTTTTGAGAAAATTTACTAAAGAAAGGTAAATTTTTAAGAAAATTTACTAAGGAATAGGCAAATTTTCAGAATTTTGGAGAAAATTTACTAAGGAAAGGTACATTTTTAAGAAAATTTACTAAGGAAAAGTCAATTTTTAAGAGAATTTACTAAGGAGAGGTAAATTTTTAAGAAAATTTACTAAAGAAAAGGTAAATTTTCAGCATTTTTGAGAAACTTTATTAAGAAAGGTAAATTTTTAAGAAAATTTACTTAGGAAAAGTCAATTTTTAAGAAAATTTACTAAGGAAAGGTAAATTTTTAAGAAAATTTACTAGGGGAAGGTTAATTTTTGAGAAAATTTACTGCGGAAATGGTAAATTTTTGAGAAAATTTACTAAGGAAAATATAAATTTTCAGAATTTTTGAGAAAATTTAATAAGGAAAGTTAACTTTTTAAGAAAATTTACTAAGGAAAGGTAAATTTTTAAGAAAGTTTATTAAGGAAAGGTAAATTTTTAAGAAAATTTACTAAAATGTACCTTTACCTAGTAAATTTCCTCAAAAACTCTGGCAATTTACCATTTCCTTAGTAAATTTTTAAAAAAATTACATTTTGAAGAAAATTTACTAAGGAAAAGTATTTTTTTTTTAATTTACTAGGCAAAAGGTAAATTTTCAGAATTTTTGAGAAAATTTAGTAATTTTTGAGAAAATTTTTAAGAAAATTTATTAAGGAAAAGTTACTTTTCAGAATTTTTGAAAAAATTTACTAAGTAAAAGTAAATTTTTGAGAAAATTTACTAAGTAAAGGTAAATTTTTAAAAAAATTTACTGAGAAAAAGCTAAATTTTCAGAATTTTTTAGAAAATTTACTACGGAAAGGTAAATTTTTAAGAAAATTTACTATGGAAAGATAAGTTTAAAGAAAATTTACTAAGGAAAGGTAAATTTTTAAGAAAATTTACAAAGGAAAAGGTAAATTTTCAGAATATTTGAGAAAATTTAGTAAGGAAAGGTAAATTTTTAAGAAAATTTACTAAGGAAAAAGTAAATTTTCAGAATATTTAAGAAAATCTGCTAAGGAAAGGTAAATTTTTATGAAAATTTACTAAGGAAAGGTAAATCTTTAAGAATATTTACTAAGGAAAAGTAAATTTTTAAGACAATTTACTAAGGAACGGTATATTTTTAAGAAAATTTACTAAGTAAAGGTACATTTTTAAGAAAATTTACTAAGGAAAAGGTAAATTTTCAGAAGATTTGAGAAAATTTACTAAGGAAAGGTAAATTTTTAAGAAAAAAGTAAATTTTTAAGAAAATTTACTAAGGAAAAAGTAAATTTTCAGAATTTTTGAGAAAATCTACTAAGGAAAGGTTAATTTTTATGAAAATTTACTAAGGAAAGGTAAATCTTTAAGAATATTTACTAAGGAAAAGTAAATTATTAAGACAATTTACTAAGGAACGGAAAATTTTTAAGAAAATTTTGTAAGGAAAGGTAAATTTTTCAGAATTTTGGAGAAAATTTACTAAGGAAAGTTACATTTTTAAGAAAATTTACTAAGGAAAGGTAAATTTTTAAGAAAATTTACTAAGGAAAAGATAACTTCTCGGAATTTTTGAGGAAATTTACTAAGGAAAGATAAATTTTTAAAAGAATTTACTAAGGAAAGGTAAATTTTATAGAAAATTTACTAAGGAAAGGTAAATTTTTAAGAAAATTTACTAAAGAAACAGTAAATTTTCGGAATTTTTGAGAAAATTTTATAAGGAAATGTAAATTTTTAAGAAAATTTACTAAGGAAAGGTAAATTTTTAAGAAACTTTACTAACGAAAAAGTAAATTTTCAGATTTTTTGGGAAAATTTACTAAGGAAAGGTAAATTTTTAAGAAAATTTACTAAGGAAAGGTAAATTTTTAAGAAAATTTACTAAGGAAAAGATAAATTCTCGGAATTTTTGAGAAAATTTAATAAGGAAAGTTAAATTTTTAAGAGAATTTACTAAGGAAATGTAAATTTTAAAGAAAATTTACTAAGGAAAGGTAAATTTTTAAGAAACTTTACTAACGAAAAAGTAAATTTTCAGATTTTTTGGGAAAATTTACTAAGGAAAGGTAAATTTTTATGAAAATTTACTAAGGAAAGGTATATTTTTAAGAAAATTATTGAAAGGTGAATTCTTAAGAAAATTTACTAAGGACGGTACATTTTTTAGAAAATTTATTAAGGAAAGGTAAATTTTTAAGAAAATTTACTATGGAAAGATAAGTTTAAAGAAAATTTACTAACGAAAGGTAAATTTTTAAGAAAATTTACTAAGGAAAAGGTAAATTTTCAAAGGTAAATTTTTAAGAAAATTTACTAAGGAAAAATTAAATTTTCAGATTTTTTGAGAAAATCTGCTAAGGAAAGGTAAATTTTTATGAAAATTTACTAAGGAAATGTAAATCTTTAAGAATATTTACTAAGGAAAAGTAAATTTTTAAGACAATTTACTAAAGAACGGTAAATTTTTAAGAAAATTTACTAAGGAAAGGTAAATTTTTAAGAAAATTTACTTAGTAAAAGGTATATTTTCAGAATTTTGGAGAAAATTTACTAAGGAAAGGTACATTTTTAAGAAAATTTACTAAGGAAAAGTCAATTTTTAAGAGAATTTACTAAGGAGAGGTAAATTTTTAAGAAAATTTACTAAAGAAAAGGTAAATTTTCAGCATTTTTGAGAAACTTTATTAAGAAAGGTAAATTTTTAAGAAAATTTACTTAGGAAAAGTCAATTTTTAAGAAAATTTACTAAGGAAAGGTAAATTTTTAAGAAAATTTACTAGGGGAAGGTTAATTTTTGAGAAAATTTACTGCGGAAATGGTAAATTTTTGAGAAAATTTACTAAGGAAAATATAAATTTTCAGAATTTTTGAGAAAATTTAATAAGGAAAGTTAACTTTTTAAGAAAATTTACTAAGGAAAGGTAAATTTTTAAGAAAGTTTATTAAGGAAAGGCAAATTTTTAAGAAAATTTACTAAAATGTACCTTTACCTAGTAAATTTCCTCAAAAACTCTGGCAATTTACCATTTCCTTAGTAAATTTTTAAAAAAATTACATTTTGAAGAAAATTTACTAAGGAAAGGTATTTTTTTTTTTAATTTACTAAGGAAAAGGTAAATTTCCAGAATTTTTGAGAAAATTTAGTAATTTTTGAGAAAATTTTTAAGAAAATTTATTAAGGAAAAGTTACTTTTCAGAATTTTTGAGAAAATTTACTAAGTAAAGGTAAATTTCTAAGAAAATTTACTAAGTAAAGATAAATTATCAGAATTTTTGAGAAAATTTACTAAGTAGAGGTAAATTTTTAAAAAAATTTACTGAGAAAAATCTAAATTTTCAGAATTTTTGAGAAAATTTACTACGGAAAAGTAAATTTTTAAGAAAATTTACTAAGGAAAGATAAGTTAAAAGAAAATTTACTAAGGAAAAGGTAAATTTTCAGAATATTTGAGAAAATTTATTAAGGAAATGTAAATTTTTAAGAAAAATTACTAGGGAAAGGTAAATTTTTATGAAAATTTACTAAGAAAAAGGTAAATTTTCAGAATTTTTGACAAAATTTACTAAGGAAAGGTAAATTTTGAAGAAAATTTACTAAGGAAAAGGTAAATTGTCAGAATTTTTGAGAAAATTTACTAAGGAAAGGTAAATTTTTTAGATAATTTACTTAGGAATAGGTAAATTTTCAGAATTTTTAGGAAAATTTACTAAGGAAAAGAAAATTTTGAAGAAAATTTACTAAGGAAAAGTTAATTGTCAGAATTTTTGAGAAAATTTACTAAGGAAAGGTAAATTTTTATTAAGGAAAAGTTAAATTTTAAGAATTTTTGAGAACATTTACTAAGGAAAGGTAAACTGTTAAGAAAATTTACTAAGGAGAGGTAAGTTTTAAGAAAATTTACTAAGGAAAAGATAAATTTTCAGAATTTTTGAGAAAATTTACTAGGGAAAGGTAAATTTTTAAGAAACTTTACTAAGGAAAGTTAAATTTTTAAGAAAATTTACTAAGGAAAGGGTAAATTTTCAGAATTTTTGAGAAAATTTACTAAGGTAAATTTTTATGAAAATTTACTAAGGAAAGCTTAATATTTAAGAAAAATTACTAAGGAAAGGTAAATTTTTAAGAAAAATTACTGAGGAAAAGTAAATTTTTATGAAAGGAAATGAAAATGAAAATTTTTAAGAAAATTTACTAAGGAAAGTTAAATTTTTAAGAAAATTTACTAAGGAAAAGGCAAATTTTCAGAATTTTTGAGAAAATTCACTAAGGAAGAGTAAATATTTAAGTAAATTTACCAAGGAAAAGATAAATTTTCAGAATTTTTGAGAAAATTTACTAAGGAAAGGTAAATTTTTAAGAAAATTTACTAAGGAAAGGTAAATTTTTAAGAAAATTTACTAAGGATAAGGTAAATTTTCAGAATTTTTTGGAAAATTTACTAAGGAAAAGGTAAATTTTCAGAATTTTTAGGAAAATTTACTAAGGAAAGGAAAATTTTTAAGAAATTATTAAGGAAAAGGTAAATTTTCAGAATTTTTAAGAAAATATACTAAGGAAAGATAAGTTTTTAAGAAAAATTACTAAGGAAAAGATAAATTTTCAGAATTTTTGAGAAAATTTACTAAGGACAGGTAAATTAAAAAAAAAAACTAAGGAAAAGTAAATTTTTAAGAAAATTTACTAAGGAAAGGTAAATTTAAAAAAAAAAAATACTAAGGAAAGGTAAATTTTTAAGAAAATTTACTAAGGAGAGGTAAATTTTTAAGAAAATTTACTAAGGAAAAGGTAAATTTGCAGAATATTTGAGAAAATCTACTAAGGAAAGGTAAATTTTTATGAAAATTTACTAAGGAAAGGTAAATCTTTAAGAATATTTACTAAGGAAAAGTAAATTTTTAAGACAATTTACTAAGGAACGGTAAATTTTAAAGAAAATTTACTAAGGAAAGGTCAATTTTTAAGAAAATTTACTAAGGAAATGTAAATTTATAAGAAAATTTACTAAGGAAAGGTAAATTTTTAAGAAAATATACTAAGGAAAGGTCAATTTTTAAGAAAATTTACTAAGGAAATGTAAATTTATAAGAAAATTTACTAAGGAAAGGTAAATTTTTAAGAAAATTTTCTAAGGAAAGGAAAGGTAAGAGAGGAAAATATACATATCAAATACATAACCAAATATGTAGATGACATTTTGGCGGTTATTAAAATAAACGATAAGGATAAAATACTTGCTACCTTAAACAATCACCATCCACAGATTCAATTCACAATTGAAGTTGAGGAAAAATGCGAAATTGCTTTCTTAGATATGAAGTTACGGAAAAATAAGAACAAAATAACGTTTGACTGGTTTACTAAGGAAACGTCCTCGGGTAGAATCATCAACTACAACGCAACACAACCGAAGAGCCAGATAATAAACACTGCGAAAAATCTTATCTCTAGAGTTCTAAATATTAGTGACGACAAATATCATACAAAAAACATACCAAAACTAGAAAAAATACTAAAAGCCAACAGTTTTCCAAACAAACTTATAAAAACATTAATAGACACCACTTTAAAAAATCCGAAAAATCATATTTATACTCAACAAAAAACTACCGTTGATGAGGATAAAAATTTTACAGCGTTAAATACATTCCGGGCTTAACTGACAAAAATAATATAAAAACATCGATTCAAACGGAGAAAACGAGATTTGCGTATCAGCCTAACACAACATTAAACACAATTTTTTCTAAAACGAAAGCGCCGATTGCAAAACAACAACAGAGCAACGTTGTTTACAAAATTAATTGCAATGGTAACGACCATCAAAAATGTAACCAAATATATATAGGGACAACAAAAAGAACATTAGAAAAGAGAATAGGCGAACATCAAGCAGACAAGCAGACATAACAAAGGGCAAAGAAAGTACAGCTTTAGCACAACATATACTAAAGACAGGCCATACAGCTGATTTTAAACAAGTGAAAATTTTAGACAAAGAGACAAGAGAGAGGAAGAGATTTACATTGGAAAGTTTACATATACAACAGAACATAAAGAATACGATGAACTTGAAAGAGGATACAAACAATATTAATGCGAGTTACATGATTGCCATCAGTTGATACCCTGTGATATTACTTTTAAGTTGTGTTTTAAATGTTGTGTGTAATTAAATGTTATTTTAAATTGAATGTTTTTTGTTTATATGTAACAAATATTTTTATTTTAATGTAAAGACAACTCCATATTACTGTGAGTTATAATTGCTGTTGGTGAATTATGTATTTTTGTAATAATTTATGTTTTATTTTTCAAATAGACGACCTTTGATAAAGTCAACATAAAATTGACGAAACGTCAGGAAAAATGGAATAAGCGGTTGTTTTATTTACATTGGAAACGTTAGGCCTAATTAGCTTAAATAAAATAAAAATAAATAAATTTTTAAGAAAATTTACTAATGAAAAGATAAATTTTCAGAATTTTTGAGAATATTTACTAAAGGATAAAACGGTAGAACAAAACATCGTTCACAAGAAATCGCCTAGCCTCATAATATTATAGAAAAAATATATCAACATCTAATTTTCAAAAAATTTCAACTTTTTTACCATCTTTAAACAATTTTTTACGTTTATTCAGTCCAGGGTTTTCTTTTTCAATTAATCCATTAATTTTCTTCATATCTACTGCCCATCCGGATGATTCAAGATGTGTTGGTGTAGCATCATTTCCATAATTTAATATAGTTTCTAAATATGCTCTATAGTGATAGTTATTATCAGGCTGTGAAATATTTTTGTCATTTAGATGGACTGTACAATTTCTGAATATTGAATGAAGCAAGTTGTTTACAACACTTCCACTTCCTTTTAATTCAACAATGACTCTCAGCTATATACTATTTATGTATATACTATATGTTTCACCATTGCCTAATGAAATAAACTATATTGTTGAAGACTTATCTACTGAAGCAGTTGGGTTATATGATATTTTTTCAGTTTTAATAACATTTGTTTGAATTGGTGGTGACTAAAGTAAATCTAGTTTGCTTTTGATACATTCAATACATTCAGACATCTTTAATTTTCAAAAATATCTTTAATGTTCTTTCTTCCACGTTTTGATTTAATATGTGGTTTATGTTTTAACCGTTTAAGTTTTATACGTTTTCCTTCTCCTTTTTCAAATTTATTTAATCTTTCTAAAGTAACTTTTTTAATACAGTAGTAGTAGTGTTATGGCGTCTCTAAATCACTTTTTCAGTACATTTAGTGGAGCGTACTTAGTTCCAATTGTCACCGTAAGTAGTATCGCAGAGGTCGCTACCATATTCACCACGTTTTACAAAAACTCACACCCATATTCACCTTACTTGGAGTTGAAATCTAATGTTTAGCAAATCTCACACCCATATTCACCTTACTTATAGTTAGCAATACTATTAGTTATGTTGAATTTCGCAATGTATAATAAAAGTCGCACCCATATTCACCTTACTTGGAGTTGAAAACCTAATGTTTAGCAAATCTCACACCCATGATCACCTTACCTATAGTTAGAAATACTATTAGTTATGTTGAATTTCGCAATGTATAACAAAAATCGCAACCATATTCACCTTGCTTACAGTTAAAAACCTAATATTTAGCAAACCCACAATCCTAAATTCCAAAAGTTATGCCTATTCACCATATTATAAATAATAAAAGATTACAGGCATAACTCTTTTTGTGTTCATAATGTTCTACTGTATATAACAAGATGAGGTTGTTATAAAACAAATATAAGTAAAAAAAAAGTTATGCCTCTATTGTTTGTATATGTAAACGAAAAAACAACTGTATATTAACATGTGTGTGTGTTAGTAAACATGTTAACATACACTTCTTTTTTCGTTTATATATTGACAGAACTTTTTTTTTAGTAAGCAGAACCGCTGAGTTCGCTGTCTATTTAGCAAAATCACAAATACAATGGATGAAATAAAAATCAACATATGAATAATTTTGTTTCATTGTTATTTTATTTACCAAAAATATATTTAAAATACTTATTATTAATATATCATTTAAAAATAAGTTTGAAAAATTAAAAAATTTAAAAATTTTATAATATGATACATTTTTACATCTAAAATAAATGAAAATACAACAATAAATTCCACATAATATTGAATATTCGCTTTGAATACGTTTATTGTTATAAATACATATATGATTTAGAATTTGTATTCAAAAATTTAATAAAAGGTTTAATAGGTGGTTGACCAGCTGGACAAATGAATGTTAACTTTGAATTTAAATACATTTTATATATTCTATTGAGGTTTTTTAGAGCTAACAACATATTTTTCATTCACAAAACCCATTTTTTTAGATTTATTTGAGAAAATATTCGTTTATTTTAAGTCTATATGTTTCTATTGAATTATTCCAATATATTTTTTTATACCCTCCACACGTCAGTGGCAGAGGGTATATATAGGTTTGTCATTCCGTTTGTAACGAATCGAAAAACCAATTTCCGACCCCATAAAGTATATATATTTTTGATCCTTATCACAGCTCGAGTCGATATAGCGATGTCCGCCTGTCCGTCTGTCTGTTGAAATCACGCTCATTCACAAAAAGAGCCATCTCACTGGATAAGGTTACAAAAATATCATTTGCCATAATTCCCAGCAGGTTGGTATTGAAAAAATTAAAAAATTACCACAAAAATAATATGCATATATATTAACAATACCAAGA
The DNA here is from genome assembly GCA_963682025.1 of Cordilura impudica. NCBI lineage: Eukaryota > Metazoa > Arthropoda > Insecta > Diptera > Scathophagidae > Cordilura > Cordilura impudica. The sequence continues at coordinate 19,542,127 of OY821522.1, read as the reverse complement.
ACACAGAACATAGCTCATGTTAGTAGTATTGCCACATATTTTTTTTATCGTTATCACGTTATAATAAAAAAAATCGCCAATATGAAAGAAAAAATGAAAACGAAATATGGAAATTTTCCAATGGATAATGAAAATGGAAAATGGAGAATGAAAAATAAAAACGAAAATGGAAAATGAAAAACGGAAAATGGAAAATGTAAAATAGAAAATGAAACATAGAGAATAGAAAATGGAAAATGAAAAATTAAAAATGAAAAAAGAAAATTGAAAAATGAAAAATGGAAAATGAAAAATGGAAAATGGAAAATAGAAAATTGAGAATGGAAAATGGAAAATGAAAAACGGAAAATGGAAAATGGAAAATGAAAAATGTAAAATAGAATCTGAAAAATGGAGAATGGAAAATGAAATATGGAAAATGAAAAAAGAAAATTGAAAAATGAAAAATGGAAAATGCAAAATGAAAAATGGAAAATGAAATTGAAAAATGGAAAATGAAAAATGAAAAATGAAAATTTTAAAATGGAAAATGAAAATTGAAAAATGAAAAATGGAAAGTGGAAAATGGAAACGAAAACTGAAATATGAAAAATGGAAAATGAAAATTGAAAAAGGGAAAATGGAAATGGAAAATGAAAATGGGAAATGAAAATTGAAAAATGGAAAATGAAAATTGAAAAATGAAAAATGACTGCTAGAAAACGGAAATTGAAAATTGAAAAATTAAAAATGAAAAATGGAAAATGAAAATGAAAAATGGAAAATGAAAATTAAAAAATGAATATAAAAAAATAAAAATGAAAAATGGAAACTGGAAAACGCAACATGGAAAATGAAAATTGAAAAAAGGAAAATGAAAATTGAAAAATGGAAAATGGACAATGAAAATTGAAAAATGAAAAACGGAAAATGAAAAATGGAAGTGGAAAATGGAAAACGAAAACTGAAAAATTAAAAATGGAAAATGAAAATTGAAAAATGGAAAATGAAAATTGAAAATTGAAAAGTTAAAAATGGAAAATGAAAATTTAAAAATGAAAATTGAAAAATGAAAAATGGCAAATGGAAATTGAAAAATTAAAAATGGAAAGTGGAAAATTATTAACGAAAATTAAAAAATGAAAGACGAAAAATTAAAAAATGAAAAATTTAAAATGGAAAATGGAATCTGAAATATGAAAAATGGAATATGGAAAGTGTAAAATGAAAACTGAAAAATGGAACATGAAAAATTAAGATTGAAAAATGAGTAATGAAAGATAAAAATTGAATAATCGATAACGAAAAATTAAAAAATTTATAATTAAAGCTTAAAAATTAAAATTAAAAACTTAAATTAAAAATTAAAAATTAAAAATTGGAAATTAAAAATTAAAAATTAAAGACTCAGTTGGACGGTATCAAAAAATTCGGCACAGCCGAATTTAACACTCTTACTTGTTTTCTTATTAAGTTAAATTATTACCAATTTTAATACCACTTTTCAGACTTTAATATTTATTCACTAAATTTGCTATTACATCAGACCAACTTTTTATTTTTTTTTTTTCAAATATTAACGATCAAATCTTTATTTTTTTCAAATATTAACGATTTTCAATAAATTTTTTTATATGCTTTTAAATTTTTAATTTCAGTTAAATTTAAACTGAGAGTTTTTAGTTCAAGTTTTTAAATTTTTAGTTTTTAATCTTTAGTTTAATTTATTATAGATAGGTGTGTTTCAATTAGTTCCTATAGTTGTTTTTCATTAATATTTTAGATTTTCATTCTTTTTTATTATTGTTTTATTTTAGAGTTTTATAAATGGTTGTAGTAACTAGAATCGTTTATATAATTAATTTTATGCTTTTTTATATTTTTAGTCTTTATATTTTTAATTTTCAATTTTTACTTTGGTTTTAATTTTAAATTTTTTTAGTAATTTAGTTTTTTAATTTTTGATTTTTAAATTTTTGGTTTATAGTTTTTTAATTTGTGATTTTTCAATTTAAAATTTTTGGTTTTTAGTTTTTATATTTGCTGTTCAATTTTTTAATTTAAGTTTTTAGTTTTTAGGTTTTCAATTTTTAATTTAAATTCTTAGTTTTTAATTTTTTATTTTAATTTTTAGCTTTTAATTTCTAGTTTAATTTATGAAATATTCTTTCAATACTTTTATATTTTGAGTTAATTTTGATTAAATATACAAAATTAGGAACGTGAATCAAAAATTCTTACAATTATTATTCCAAACAATATCAGAGATTAAAATTCTTACAATTATTATTCCAAACAATATCAGAGATTAATTTAAGGAAGTTGTATATTTCTTTCAAGATCATGTTTTTTCTTACTGAATATTCTTATATAAATTATACAAATAATCTTTCTTAAATGGTTTTTAGCAAGTTTTTAATATCATTTTTTCTATCCAAATTATAAAAGTTTCCCACAAAATATCTACAAAATTAATTAAATTTACTAAAATTTAAACATATTTCTATAATAATTTATTGCAATATTGAACACTTACTATTTTTTTATATATTTTTATTTTTTCTTATTAACAAATTTAATATGAAGTTCTTTTGCATAGTTTTTCTTTACACATATGAAAATAAATCCATTTAGTTGCAATTATTTCGATAATTTTTATGAAAGCATTATAAAATATTTAAAAAAAATTTTCATTTAGAAAATTATAAATACCTTCAAGTGACTAATAATATGGAAATATTTCTATAACAATAAATTTTAAAGTTCTTCTTACATCGAAAGCGTTGAAAAACTTACCAAAATTACTTAAAGTTTCTTAAAATCTTGAAATAATTAGCTCATTTATAATTAATATCTAGTTATTATGAAAAGGGTTTCTTTTTTAAAAAAAGAAACTTTGAAAATTTACTAAGGAACGGTAAATTTTTAAGAAAATTTACTAAGAAACAGGTAAATTTATAAGAAAATTTACTAAGGAAAGGTAAGTTTTTAAGAAAAATTACTAAGGAAAGGTAAATTTTTTAGAAAATTTACTGAGGAAAAGGTAAATTTTCAGAATTTTTAGGAAAATTAACTAAGGAAAAGAAAATTTTGAAGAAAATTTACTAAGGAAAAGGTAAATTGTCAGAATTTTTGAGAAAATTTACTAAGGAAAGGTAAATTTTTATTAAGGAAAATGTAAATTTTAAGAATTTTTGAGAAAATTTACTAAGGAAAGGTAAATTTTTAAGAAACTTTACTAAGGAAAGTTAAATTTTTAAGAAAATTTACTAAGGAAAAGGTAAATTTACAGAATTTTTGAGAAAATTTACTAAGGAAAGGTAAATTTTTAAGAAAATTAACTAAGGAAAGGTAAATTTTTAAGAAAAATTACTAAGGATAAGGTAAATTTTCAGAATTTTTTGGAAAATTTAGTAAGGAAAGGTAAATTTTTAAGGAAATTTTCTAAGGAAAAGGTAAATTTTCAGAATTTTTGAGAAAATTTACTAACGAAACTTAAATTTGTAAGAAAATTTAAATTTTTTTTAAATTTTCAGAATTTTTGAGAAAATTTACTAAGGACAGGTAAATTTTTAAGAAAATTTACTAAGGAAAAGGTAAAATAAGGAAAAGGTAAATTTTTTAGAAAATTTTCAGAATTTTTGAGAAAATTTACTAAGGGAACGTAAATTTTTAGGAAAAATTACTAAGCAAAGGTAAATTTTTTAGAAAACTTACTAAGGAAAAGGTAAATTTTCAGAACTTTTAGGAAAATTTACTAAGGAAAGGAAAATTTTTAAGAAATTATTAAGGAAAAAGTAAATTTTCAGAATTTTTAAGAAAATTTACTAAGGAGAGATAAGTTTTTAAGAAAAATTACTAAGGAAAAGATAAATTTTCAGAATTTTTGAGAAAATTTACTAAGGAAAGTTAAATTAAAAAAAAAAAAAAATACTAAGGAAAGGTAAATTTTTAAGAAAATTTACTAAGGAAATGTAAATTTTTGAGAAAAATTACTAAGGAAAGGTAAATTTTTATGAAAATTTACTGAGGAAAAGGTAAATTTTCAGAATTTTTAGGAAAATTTACTAAGGAAAACAAAATTTTGAAGAAAATTTACTAAGGAAAAGGTAAATTGTCAGAATTTTTGAGAAAATTTACTAAGGAAAGGTAAATTTTTATTAAGGAAAAGGTAAATTTTAAGAATTTTTGAGAAAATTTACTAAGGAAAGGTAAATTTTTAAGAAACTTTACTAAGGAAAGTTAAATTTTTAAGAAAATTTACTAAGGAAAAGATAAATTTACAGAATTTTTCAGAAAATTTACTAAGGAAAGGTAAATTTTTAAGAAAATTTAATTATTTTTTAAATTTTCAGAATTTTTGAGAAAATTTACTAAGGACAGGTAAATTTTTAAGAAAATTTACTAAGGAAAAGGTAAAATAAGGAAAAGGTAAATTTTTTAGAAAATTTTCAGAATTTTTGAGAAAATTTACTAAGGGAACGTAAATTTTTAAGAAAAATTACTAAGCAAAGGTAAATTTTTTAGAAAATTTACTAAGGAAAAGGTAAATTTTCAGAACTTTTAGGAAAATTTACTAAGGAAAGGAAAATTTTTAAGAAATTATTAAGGAAAAAGTAAATTTTCAGAATTTTTAAGAAAGTTTACTAAGGAGAGATAAGTTTTTAAGAAAAATTACTAAGGAAAAGATAAATTTTCAGAATTTTTGAGAAAATTTACTAAGGAAAGTTAAATTAAAAAAAAAAATACTAAGGAAAGGTAAATTTTTAAGAAAATTTACTAAGGAAATGTAAATTTTTGAGAAAAATTACTAAGGAAAGGTAAATTTTTATGAAAATTTATAAGGAAAGTAAATTTTTAAGAAAATTTACTAAGGAAAGGTAAATTTTTATGAAAATTTAATAAGGAAATGAGTATTTTTAAGAAAATTTACTAAGGAAAAGTAAATTTATAAGAAAATTTACTAAGGAAAGGTAAATTTTTAAGAAAATTTACTAAGGAAAGGTCAATTTTTAAGAAAATTTACTAAGGAAAAGTAAATTTATAAGAAAATTTACTAAGGAAAGGTAAATTTTTAAGAAAATTTTCTAAGGATAGGTAAATTTTTAAGAAAATTTACTAATGAAAAGGTAAATTTTCAGAATTTTTGAGAATATTTACTAAAGGATAAAACGGTAGAACAAAACATCGTTCACAAGAAATCGCCTAGCCTCATAATATTATAGAAAAAATATATCAACATCTAATTTTCAAAAAATTTCAACTTTTTTACCATCTTTATCCAATTTTTTACGTTTATTCAGTCCAGGGTTTTCTTTTTCAATTAATCCATTAATTTTCTTCATATCTACTGCCCATCCGGATGATTCAAGATGTGTTGGTGTAGCATCATTTCCATAATTTAATATAGTTTCTAAGTATGCTCTTTTGTGATAGTTATTATCAGGCTGTGAAATATTTTTTTTATTTAGGTGGACTGTACAATTTCTGTATATTGAATGAAGCAAGTTTTTTACAACACTTCCACTTCCTTTTAATTCAACAATGAGTCTCAGATATATACTATTTAGATCTCTGTATGTTTCACCATTGCCTAATGAAATAAACTATATTGTTGAAGAGTTATCTACTGAAGCAGATGGGTTATATGACATTTTTGCAGTTTTAATAACATTTGTTTGAATAGGTGGTGATTAAAGAAAATCTAGTTTGCTTTTGATACATTCAATACATTCAGACATCTTTAATTTTCAAAAATATCTTTAATGTTCTTTCTTCCGCGTTTTGATTTAATATGTGGTTTATGTTTTAACCTTTAAGTTTTATACGTTTTCCTTCTCCTTTTTCAAATTTATTTAATCTTTCGAAAGTAACTTTTTTAATACGGTAGTAGTAGTGTTATGGCGTTTCTAAATCACTTTTTCAGTACATATTGTGGAGCGCATTTAGTTCCAATTGTCACCGTAAGTAGTATCGCAGAGGTCGCTACCATATTCACCACGTTTTGCAAAAACTCACACCCATATTCACCTTACTTGGAGTTGAAAACCTAATGTTTAGCAAATCTCACACCCATATTCACCTTACTTATAGTTAGCAATACTATTAGTTATGTTGAATTTCGCAATGTTTAATAAAAATCACACCCATATTCAGCTTACCTGGCGTTGAAAACCTAATATTTAGCAAATCTCACACCCATGATCACCTTACCAATGGTTAGAAATACTATTAGTTATGTTGAATTTCGCAATGTATAACAAAAATCGCCACCATATTCACCTTACTTAGAGTTGAAAACCTAATATTTAGCAAACCCACAATCCTAAATTCCAAAAGTTATGCCTATTCACCATAATATAAATAATATAAGATTAGAGGCATAACTTTTTTTGAGTTCATAATGTTCTACTGTATATAACAAGATGAGGTTGTTATAAAAAAACAAATATGTATAAGTAAAAAAAAGTTATGCCTCTAATGTTTGTGTATATGTAAACGAAAAAACAACTGTATGTTAACATGTGTGTGTGTTAGTAAACATGTTGACATACAATTCTTTTTTCGTTTATATATTGACAGAATTTTTTTTAGTAAGCAGAACCATTGAGTTCGCTGTCTATTTAGCAAAATCACAAATACAATGGATGAAATAAAAACATCAATGATTAATTTTGTTTCATTATTTTATTTACAAAAAATATTTTTAAAATACTTATTATTAATACATCATATAAAAATTAGTTTGAAAAATTAAAAAATTTTTAAATTTTATAACATGATACATTTTTACATCTAAAATAAATGAAAATTATTATTATTATAGAAATAAATCCATCCCTGCATAGGTCCGCATATGCTAGAGATTACTCATCCCTGATACGAACCACGGGATAAGCTCTGTTGCAGCATAAGCTGTATGAACTATGGTTTTGGAATAATTTATTATTATTAGTAGTATTTAAATACTTTTAAATGACATTTCATATTAATTAACAAATATTATCATATATTCTGATTAAAAGTTAACATTTTTAATAAAATTTTCAGTTTTCTTTCTAAAAAGATTTATATTAATTTCGTTCTTGACATCGTTCGGCATCATGTTGTAAAGATTTAATCCTTTGTAAAATAAAGATTTTTGTATTGCTGTATCTGCTCTCTGTGTTCTAAAGTCTAAAGGTGCGTTTAGACTATGCTAATATTTGTCCAAACACAACAAATAATGGTTTGGGCTAATAGTATGGTTTGTGACAAATGTTTGGGCATGGGTTTAGATTGCACTAATATTTGTTTGAATTTTATTTGCGCAAATAACAGACAATTTTGTGTCAGCCATGTTTGGTGCAAATATTTGTATACCCCTTTACACTACACTAGTAATTTTATTTGTCCGGTGTGTATGACAAACATCTGTCAAATAGTATCAAATTGTATTTGTGAAGCAATGTGAAAAGTTAAAATGTTTAGTGACAGTGATATTGGAGACTTATTATTAATAACTGCTGGAGCTATAGCAGTTTCAGAAACCCAGCAAAAAGAAAAAAAGAAGAAACTTCTTCCGTTGCATAATTTAGCATACCGCCAATTTCAGTCCACGCATTATCCCAGATGGGTTTATTATGGTAGTCAGCACTTGATGCATTCCAAATGCAAGGATGCGACTCCACTTCGCCGATCAATTGAAATATATCTTCTTCGCTCCAGTCATGCGTCATCTTCTTCCTTTTGGTTTTTTTTTGGCAAATGATGGGGGGTGATTCAATAACTGCTGCATCGTTGTCGTCCATTTTCTTTCAGAAAAATATGCTGTTTAATTAAGAATTACAGACGCGCTTTTTTTTCTTACCAATCTGTCAAACGAATTGACCAGTATTGCCATTTCAATTTTTTTAATTTTTTATATGTTAAGCACTGTCAAAAATAACTGTTGGCAACCCACGTTTCTACAATTATTTGTCGCTATTTGTTCCGCCAAAAATATTGCGAGAACAAACAAAATATAGAGCCAAATATTTGTTGCGACGTGCTGATAAAGTGTTTACACTATGCAAAGCTTTCTTCACAAACAAAGATTTTTGTTAGCCAACAAACAGTCGAAATATATTTGGTGGCTAACAAATTCGAGTGTTTACACTAGGACAAACAAAATTTTTATGATTTTGCACAAATATTAGCATAGTCTAAACGCACCTTAAGGCATTCCTAAGGTTATAGGGTTGAACATCTCCAACATATCTAATTTGTTTGATCAAGTAATCTGGTGCTCTTCCCATCTTCATTTTTTGGATAAAGAATATTGTATTAAGTTGCAGCCTTTGTTGGATGTTTAGCCATTTCAGTGCGTCTAACATAAATCTTATTGAAGTAAACCGATTGCATTTTAAAATTGAGCGCATAGCCTTATTTTGTAGTTTTTGCAGCCTCGTTATTTGTTGGTCTGAACAGCATGTAAATAATATGGTTGACCCATACTCAAAATGAGGTTTTATGGTAGTGTTATAGATATTAATTGCGGTTATTATTGTCACCCTGTTTCTTAAACGTTTAAAAAACCCGATTTTCTTGCCAATTTTCTTACATATGTATTCGACATGATCTTTAAAGTTTAAATCTTTGTCAATCAAGAAACCCAAATATTTTATATTATTAACTTTTTCTATTATTACATTATTTATTTTGAATGTTATGTTTGTGTTCATATTGATTTCCATTAATTTAGTTTTGTTTTCGTTAAGTTTTAATTTATTCATTTTTTAGCCATTTATTAATATTATCTACATCATTTTTTAAATTTTCATGACATATTTCCTCCGTTGCTGCTTCTGTGAAAATCAAAGTATCGTCCGCATATAGTACAGCTTCGCATTTCTCTAATGTATTTTCAATATCGTTTATATATATAACAAATAGTAGAGCTCCTAAAATCGAGCCTTGTGGTACTCCAAAATCATTTTCTATTGCATTGGATATTTCATTATTAACATTTGTTAATTGTCTACGATTTGTTAAATATGACTGAAACCATTTTAGCTCTGTATCTTCAATACCGTATTTAGCTAATTTCTTCAATAGGATGTCCCTATCTATCGTTTCAAAAGCTCTTTTAAAATCAAGGAAAATCGCTAATATTTTATTTTTTTCTTTTTACATTTCCATTTGTTTATGACATAATTTACTGCAGTTTCACATGAATAATTTCTTCTAAAGCCTGGTTGATATTTAGATAATAACCTGTGTTGTTCCATGTATCCTTCCAATTGATTTTTTACTATTTTTTCAATGACTTTTCACATGTTTTTAAGGTGTTAATTGGTCGATATTCTTCACATTTTAATGTATTTTTTACTTTTTCAATAGGAAAAATCATCGATTCTTTCCAATTATTTGGGAATACGCCAGTCTTAGTGATTTAATTATAATATTTAATATAATATTACCTGTTCTGTCCCAGTTATCTAGGATTATGTCACTTGATAGTTTGTTATAATCAGGTTTTTTGTTAATGCTTTTAAAAATAATCTTTAGTTCTTGTAAATGTATTGCACGGAATTTAAATTTAAAGTTTATCACAGGTATTTGATTTTCATACTGCACATTTTCAATGGAATATCTGATTTCTTTAATACTATTTACAAAATAATCATTAAAATTTTTGGCTATTTGCAAATAGTCTTTATATTCTATTTGTTTATATATCACAGTTTTTATCACAGATTTGGGTTTTTTTAGGACTATTTCTTTAATTTTACTCCACATTTCTTTTTGGTTATTTGCACTATTTATTTTATTATTAATATATTTATTTTTTTCATGTTCAATTTTTGCTTTATAGATATTTCTAATTATTTTATAACTATTCCAAGCGTCAATTGTATTTACTGTAATTGCATTTTGATACTTAAAGACTTTTTCTCTTTTTAATGATTCGAGTTCGTTGTTAAACCACTTTTTTTTTACTTTTTTCAGTTATTTTTTTCTTAATAGTAAATTTTTTTATTGTGTTTTCAAGGCAGTTATCAAAATGGTGTACATATTCGTTTAAATCATTTATTTCATCATAATTTAATATTGCACTTATTTCATTTTTGAAGCCGTTTTTATTGTATTTGAAAATATTTATTTCTTTATTATTATTTTGCTTCATATTTTCACACTCGATAAAGATGTCAATGGATTCAAGATCAGATATTTTATTATTTAAAAAACCCGAAAAAATATTCGTTTATTTTAAGTTTATATGTTTCTATTGAATTTTTCCAATATATATTTTTTCTTATTAAGTTAACTTATTACCAATTTTAATACCACTTTTCAGACTTTAATATTTATTTACACAATTTGTTATTACATCAGACCAACTTTTTATTTTTTTTCAAATATTAACGATCAAATCTTTATTTTTTTCAAATATTAAAGATTTTCAATAAATTTTTTTATATGCTTTTAAATTTTTAATTTCAGTTAAATTTAAACTGAAAGTTTTAAGTTCAAGTTTTTAAATTTTTAGTTTTTAATTTTTAGTTTAATTTATTATAGATAGGTGTCTTTCAGTTAGTTCTTATAATTGTTTTTCATTAATATTTTAGATTTTCATTCTTTTTTATTATTGTTTTATTTTAGAGTTTTATAAATGGTTGTAGTAACTAGAATCGTTTATATAATTAATTTTATGCTTTTTTATATTTTTAGTCTTTATATTTTTAATTTTCAATTTTTACTTTGGTTTTAATTTTAAATTTTTTTTAGTAATTTAGTTTTTTAATTTTTGATTTTTAAATTTTTGGTTTATAGTTTTTTAATTTGTGATTTTTCAATTTAAAATTTTTGGTTTTTAGTTTTTATATTTGCTGTTCAATTTTTTAATTTAAGTTTTTAGTTTTTAGGTTTTCAATTTTTAATTTAAGTTCTTAGTTTTTAATTTTTGATATTAATTTTTAGCTTTTAATTTCTAGTTTAATTTATGAAATATTCTTTCAATACTTTTATACTTTGAGTTAATTTTGATTAAATATACAAAATTAGGAACGTGAATCAAAAATTCTTACAATTATTATTCCAAACAATATCAGAGATTAATTTAAGGAAGTTGTATATTTCTTTCAAGATCATGTTTTTTCTTACTGAATATTCATATATAAATTATACAAATAATCTTTCTTAAATGGTTTTAGCAAGTTTTTAATATCATTTTTTCTATCCAAATTATAAAAGTTTCCCACAAAATATCTACAAAATTAATTAAATTTACTAAAATTTAAACATATTTCTATAATAATTTATTGCAATATTGAACACTAACTATTTTTTTATATATTTTTATTTTTTCTTATTAACAAATTTAATATGAAGTTCTTTTGTATAGTTTTTCTTTACACATATGAAAATAAATCCATTTAGTTGCAATTATTTCGATAATTTTTATGAAAGCATCATAAAATATTTAAAAAAAATTTACATTTAGAAAATTATAAATACCTTCAAGTGACTAAAAAACTTACCAAAATTACTTAAAGTTTCTTAAAATCTTGAAATAATTAGCTCATTTATAATTAATATCTAGTTATTATGAAAAGGGTTTCTTTTTTAAAAAAAGAAACTTTGAAAATTTACTAAGGAACGGTAAACTTTTAAGAAAATTTACTTAAAAAAGGTAAATTTTTAAGAAAATTTACTAAGGAGAGATAAGTTTTTAAGAAAAATTACTAAGGAAAAGATAAATTTTCAGAATTTTTGAGAAAATTTACTAAGGAAAGTTAAATTAAAAAAAAAAATACTAAGGAAAGGTAAATTTTTAAGAAAATTTACTAAGGAAATGTAAATTTTTGAGAAAAATTACTAAGGAAAGGTAAATTTTTATGAAAATTTATAAGGAAAGTAAATTTTTAAGAAAATTTACTAAGGAAAGGTAAATTTTTATGAAAATTTACTAAGGAAATGAGTATTTTTAAGAAAATTTACTAAGGAAAAGTAAATTTATAAGAAAATTTACTAAGGAAAGGTAAATTTTTAAGAAAATTTACTAAGGAAAGGTCAATTTTTAAGAAAATTTACTAAGGAAATGTAAATTTATAAGAAAATTTACTAAGGAAATGTAAATTTTTAAAAAAATTTTCTAAGGATAGGTAAATTTTTAAGAAAATTTACTAATGAAAAGGTAAATTTTCAGAATTTTTGAGAATATTTACTAAAGGATAAAACGGTAGAACAAAACATCGTTCACAAGAAATCGCCTAGCCTCATAATATTATAGAAAAAATATATCAACATCTAATTTTCAAAAAATTTCAACTTTTTTATCATCTTTATCCAATTTTTTACGTTTATTCAGTCCAGGGTTTTCTTTTTCAATTAATCCATTAATTTTCTTCATATCTACTGCCCATCCGGATGATTCAAGATGTGTTGGTGTAGCATCATTTCCATAATTTAATATAGTTTCTAAGTATGCTCTTTTGTGATAGTTATTATCAGGCTGTGAAATATTTTTGTTATTTAGATGGACTGTGCAATTTCTGTATATTGAATGAAGCAAGTTTTTTACAACACTTCCACTTCCTTTTAATTCAACAATGAGTCTCAGATATATACTATTTAGATCTATGTAGGTTTCACCATTGCCTAATTAAATAAACTATATTGTTGAAGAGTTATCTACTGAAGCAGATGGGTTATATGACATTTTTGCAGTTTTAATAACATTTGTTTGAATAGGTGGTGATTAAAGAAAATCTAGTTTGCTTTTGATACATTCAATACATTCAGACATCTTTAATTTTCAAAAATATCTTTAATGTTCTTTCTTCCACGTTTTGATTTAATATGTGGTTTATGTTTTAACCTTTAAGTTTTATACGTTTTCCTTCTCCTTTTTCAAATTTATTTAATCTTTCGAAAGTAACTTTTTTAATACGGTAGTAGTAGTGTTATGGCGTTTCTAAATCACTTTTTCAGTACATATTGTGGAGCGCATTTAGTTCCAATTGTCACCGTAAGTAGTATCGCAGAGGTCGCTACCATATTCACCACGTTTTGCAAAAACTCACACCCATATTCACCTTACTTGGAGTTGAAAACCTAATGTTTAGCAAATCTCACACCCATATTCACCTTACTTATAGTTAGCAATACTATTAGTTATGTTGAATTTCGCAATGTTTAATAAAAATCACACCCATATTCAGCTTACCTGGCGTTGAAAACCTAATATTTAGCAAATCTCACACCCATGATCACCTTACCAATGGTTAGAAATACTATTAGTTATGTTGAATTTCGCAATGTATAACAAAAATCGCAACCAGATTCACCTTACTTAGAGTTGAAAACCTAATATTTAGCAAACCCACAATCCTAAATTCCAAAAGTTATGCCTATTCACCATAATATAAATAATATAAGATTAGAGGCATAACTTTTTTTGAGTTCATAATGTTCTACTGTATATAACAAGATGAGGTTGTTATAAAAAACAAATATGTATAAGTAAAAAAAAGTTATCCTCTAATGTTTGTGTATATGTAAACGAAAAAACAACTGTATGTTAACATGTGTGTGTGTTAGTAAACATGTTGACATACAATTCTTTTTTCGTTTATATATTGACAGAATTTTTTTTAGTAAGCAGAACCGCTGAGTTCGCTGTCTATTTAGCAAAATCACAAATACAATGGATGAAATAAAAACATCAATGATTAATTTTGTTTCATTGTTATTTTATTTACAAAAAATATTTTTAAAATACTTATTATTAATACATCATTTAAAAATTAGTTTGAAAAATTAAAAAATTTTTAAATTTTATAATATGATACATTTTTACATCTAAAATAAATGAAAATTATTATTATTATAGAAATAAATCCATCCCTGCATAGGTCCGCATATGCTAGAGATTACTCATCCCTGGTACGAACCACGGGATAAGCTCTGTTGCAGCATAAGCTGTATGAACTATGGTTTTGGAATAATTTATTATTATTAGTAGTATTTAAATACTTTTAAATGACATTTCATATTAATTAACAAATATTATCATATATTCTGATTAAAAGTTAACATTTTTAATAAAATTTTCAGTTTTCTTTCTAAAAAGATTTATATTAATTTCGTTCTTGACATCATTCGGCATCATGTTGTAAAGATTTAATCCTTTGTAAAATAAAGATTTTTGTATTGCTGTTGTATCTGCTCTCTGTGTTCTAAAGTCTAAAGGTGCGTTTAGACTATGCTAATATTTGTCCAAAAACAACAAATAATGGTTTGGGCTAATAGTATGGTTTGTGACAAATGTTTGGGCATGGGTTTAGATTGCACTAATATTTGTTTGAATTTTATTTGCGCAAATAACAGACAATTTTGTGTCAGCCATGTTTGGTACAAATATTTGTATACCCCTTTACACTACACTAATAATTTTGTCAAATTGTATTTGTGAAGCAATGTGAAAAGTTAAAATGTTTAGTGACAGTGATATTGGAGACTTATTATTAATAACTGCTGGAGCTATAGCAGTTTCAGAAACCCAGCAAAAAGAAAAAAAGAAGAAACTTCTTCCGTTCCAATATTTAGCATACCGCCAATTTCAGTCCACGCATTATCCCAGATGGGTTTATTATGGTAGTCAGCACTTGATGCATTCCAAATGCAAGGATGCGACTCCACTTCGCCGATCAATTGAAATATATCTTCTTCGCTCCAGTCATGCGTCATCTTCTTCCTTTTGGTTTTTTTTTGGCAAATGATGGGGGTGATTCAATAACTGCTGCATCGTTGTCGTCCATTTTCTTTCAGAAAAATATGCTGTTTAATTAAGAATTACAGACGCGCTTTTTTTTCTTACCAATCTGTCAAACGAATTGACCAGTATTGCCATTTCAATTTTTTTAATTTTTTATATGTTAAGCACTGTCAAAAATAACTGTTGGCAACCCACGTTTCTACAATTATTTGTCGCTATTTGTTCCGCCAAAAATATTGCGAGAACAAACAAAATATAGAGCCAAATATTTGTTGCGACGTGCTGACAAAGTGTTTACACTATGCAAAGCTTTCTTCACAAACAAAGATTTTTGTTAGCCAACAAACAGTCGAAATATATTTGGTGGCTAACAAATTCGAGTGTTTACATTAGGACAAACAAAATTTTTATGATTTTGCACAAATATTAGCATAGTCTAAACGCACCTTAAGGCATTCCTAAGGTTATAGGGTTGAACATCTCCAACATATCTAATTTGTTTGATCAAGTAATCTGGTGCTCTTCCCATCTTCATTTTTTGGATAAAGAATATTGTATTAAGTTGCAGCCTTTGTTGGATGTTTAGCCATATCAGTGCGTCTAACATATATCTTATTGAAGTAAACCGATTGCATTTTAAAATTGAGCGCATAGCCTTATTTTGTAGTTTTTGCAGCCTCGTTATTTGTTGGTCTGAACAGCATGTAAATAATATGGTTGACCCATACTCAAAATGAGGTTTTATGGTAGTGTTATAGATATTAATTGCGGTTATTATTGTCACCCTGTTTCTTAAACGTTTAAAAAACCCGATTTTCTTGCCAATTTTCTTACATATGTATTCGACATGATCTTTAAAGTTTAAATCTTTGTCAATCAAGAAACCCAAATATTTTATATTATTCACTTTTTCTATTATTACATTATTTATTTTGAATGTTATGTTTGTGTTCATATTGATTTCCATTAATTTAGTTTTGTTTTCGTTTAGTTTTAATTTATTCATTTTTAGCCATTTATTAATATTATCTACATCATTTTTTAAATTTTCATGACATATTTCCTCCGTTGCTGCTTCTGTGAAAATCAAAGTATCGTCCGTATATAGTACAGCTTCGCATTTCTCTAATGTATTTTCAATATCGTTTATATGTATAACAAATAGTAGTGCTCCTAAAATCGAGCCTTGCGGTACTCCAAAATCATTTTCTATAGCATTGGATATTTCATTATTAACATTTGTTAATTGTCTATGATTTGTTAAATATGACTGAAACCATTTTAGCTCAGTATCTTCAATACCGTATTTAGCTAATTTCTTCAATAGGATGTCGCTATCTATCGTTTCAAAAGCTCTTTTAAAATCAAGGAAAATCGCTAATATTTTATTTTTTTTTCTTTTTACATTTCCATCTGTTTATGACATAATTTACTGCAGTTTCACATGAATAATTTCTTCTAAAGCCTGGTTGATATTTAGATAATAACCTGTGTTGTTCCATGTATTCTTCCAATTGATTTTTTACTATTTTTTCAATGACTTTTCACATGTTTTTAAGGTGTTAATTGGTCGATATTCTTCACATTTTAATGTATTTTTTACTTTTTCAATAGGAAAAATCATCGATTCTTTCCAATTATTTGGGAATACGCCAGTCTCTAGTGATTTATTTATAATATTTATTATAATATTACCTGTTCTGTCCCAGTTATCTAGGATTATGTCACTTGATAGTTTGTTATAATGATAGTTTGTTATAATTTTGTTAATGCTTTTAAAAATAATCTTTAGTTCTTGTAAATGTATTGCACGGAATTTAAATTTAAAGTTTATCACAGGTATTTGATTTTCATACTGCACATTTTCAATGGAATATCTGATTTCTTTAATACTATTTACAAAATAATCATTAAAATTTTTGGCTATTTGCAAATTGTCTTTATATTCTATTTGTTTATATATCACAGTTTTTATCACAGATTTGGGTTTTTTTAGGACTAGTTCTTTAATTTTACTCCACATTTCTTTTTGGTTATTTGCACTATTTATTTTATTATTAATATATTTATTTTTTCATGTTCAATTTTTGCTTTATAGATATTTCTAATTATTTTATAACTATTCCAAGCGTCAATTGTATTTACTGTAATTGCATTTTGATACTTAAAGACTTTTTCTCTTTTTAATGATTCGAGTTCGTTGTTAAACCACTTTTTTTTTACTTTTTTCAGTTATTTTTTTCTTAATAGTAAATTTTTTTATTGTGTTTTCAAGGCAGTTATCAAAATGGTGTACATATTCGTTTAAATCATTTATTTCATCATAATTTAATATTGCACTTATTTCATTTTTGAAGCCGTTTTTATTGTATTTGAAAATATTTATTTCTTTATTATTATTTTGCTTCATATTTTCACACTCGATAAAGATGTCAATGGATTCAAGATCAGATATTTTATTATTTAAAAAACCCGAAAAAATATTCGTTTATTTTAAGCTTATATGTTTCTATTGAATTATTCCAATATATATTTTTTCTTATTAAGTTAACTTATTACCAATTTTAATACCACTTTTCAGACTTTAATATTTATTTACACAATTTGTTATTACATCAGACCAACTTTTTATTTTTTTTCAAATATTAACGATCAAATCTTTATTTTTTTCAAATATTAAAGATTTTCAATAAATTTTTTTATATGCTTTTAAATTTTTAATTTCAGTTAAATTTAAACTGAAAGTTTTAAGTTCAAGTTTTTAAATTTTTAGTTTTTAATTTTTAGTTTAATTTATTATAGATAGGTGTCTTTCAGTTAGTTCTTATAATTGTTTTTCATTAATATTTTAGATTTTCATTCTTTTTTATTATTGTTTTATTTTAGAGTTTTATAAATGGTTGTAGTAACTAGAATCGTTTATATAATTAATTTTATGCTTTTTTATATTTTTAGTCTTTATATTTTTAATTTTCAATTTTTACTTTGGTTTTAATTTTAAAATTTTTTTAGTAATTTAGTTTTTTAATTTTTGATTTTTAAATTTTTGGTTTATAGTTTTTTAATTTGTGATTTTTCAATTTAAAATTTTTGGTTTTTAGTTTTTATATTTGCTGTTCAATTTTTTAATTTAAGTTTTTAGTTTTTAGGTTTTCAATTTTTAATTTAAGTTCTTAGTTTTTAATTTTTGATATTAATTTTTAGCTTTTAATTTCTAGTTTAATTTATGAAATATTCTTTCAATACTTTTATACTTTGAGTTAATTTTGATTAAATATACAAAATTAGGAACGTGAATCAAAAATTCTTACAATTATTATTCCAAACAATATCAGAGATTAATTTAAGGAAGTTGTATATTTCTTTCAAGATCATGTTTTTTCTTACTGAATATTCATATATAAATTATACAAATAATCTTTCTTAAATGGTTTTAGCAAGTTTTTAATATCATTTTTTCTATCCAAATTATAAAAGTTTCCCACAAAATATCTACAAAATTAATTAAATTTACTAAAATTTAAACATATTTCTATAATAATTTATTGCAATATTGAACACTAACTATTTTTTTATATATTTTTATTTTTTCCTATTAACAAATTTAATATGAAGTTCTTTTGTATAGTTTTTCTTTACACATATGAAAATAAATCCATTTAGTTGCAATTATTTCGATAATTTTTATGAAAGCATCATAAAATATTTAAAAAAAATTTACATTTAGAAAATTATAAATACCTTCAAGTGACTAATAATATGGAAATATTTCTATAACAATAAATTTTAAAGTTCTTCTTACATCGAAAGCGTTGAAAAACTTGTCAAAATTACTTAAAGTTTCTTAAAATCTTGAAATAATTAGCTCATTTATAATTAATATCTAGTTATTATGAAAAGGGTTTCTTTTTTAAAAAAAGAAACTTTGAAAATTTACTAAGGAACGTTAAGTTTTTAAGAAAATTTACTAAAAAAAGGTAAATTTTTAAGAAAATTTATTAAGGAAAGGTAAGTTTTTAAGAAAAATTACTAAGGAAAGGTAAATTTTTTAGAAAATTTACTGAGGAAAAGGTAAATTTTCAGAATTTTTAGGAAAATTTACTAAGGAAAAGAAAATTTTGAAGAACATTTACTAAGGAAAAGGTAAATTGTCAGAATTTTTGAGAAAATTTACTAAGGAAAGGTAAATTTTTATTAAGGAAAAGGTA
The DNA here is from genome assembly GCA_963682025.1 of Cordilura impudica. Taxonomy (NCBI): domain Eukaryota; kingdom Metazoa; phylum Arthropoda; class Insecta; order Diptera; family Scathophagidae; genus Cordilura; species Cordilura impudica. Next base: position 19,523,200 of record OY821522.1, on the reverse strand, counting down.
AATTTTAAGAATTTTTGAGAAAATTGGCTAAGGAAAGGTAAATTTTTAAGAAACTTTACTAAGGAAAGTTAAATTTTTAAGAAAATTTACTAAGGAAAAGGTAAATTTACAGAATTTTTCAGAAAATTTACTAAGGAAAGGTAAATTTTTAAGAAAATTTAAATTTTTTTTAAATTTTCAGAATTTTTGAGAAAATTTACTAAGGACAGGTAAATTTTTAAGAAAATTTACTAAGGAAAAGGTAAAATAAGGAAAAGGTAAATTTTTTAGAAAATTTTCAGAATTTTTGAGAAAATTTACTAAGGGAACGTAAATTTTTAAGAAAAATTACTAAGCAAAGGTAAATTTTTTAGAAAATTTACTAAGGAAAAAGTAAATTTTCAGAACTTTTAGGAAAATTTACTAAGGAAAGGAAAATTTTTAAGAAATTATTAAGGAAAAAGTAAATTTTCAGAATTTTTAAGAAAGTTTACTAAGGAGAGATAAGTTTTTAAGAAAAATTACTAAGGAAAAGATAAATTTTCAGAATTTTTGAGAAAATTTACTAAGGAAAGTTAAATTAAAAAAAAAAAAAAATACTAAGGAAAGGTAAATTTTTAAGAAAATTTACTAAGGAAATGTAAATTTTTGAGAAAAATTACTAAGGAAAGGTAAATTTTTATGAAAATTTATAAGGAAAGTAAATTTTTAAGAAAATTTACTAAGGAAAGGTAAATTTTTATGAAAATTTACTAAGGAAATGAGTATTTTTAAGAAAATTTACTAAGGAAAAGTAAATTTATAAGAAAATTTACTAAGGAAAGGTAAATTTTTAAGAAAATTTACTAAGGAAAGGTCAATTTTTAAGAAAATTTACTAAGGAAATGTAAATTTATAAGAAAATTTACTAAGGAAAGGTAAATTTTTGAAAAAATTTTCTAAGGATAGGTAAATTTTTAAGAAAATTTACTAATGAAAAGGTAAATTTTCAGAATTTTTGAGAATATTTACTAAAGGATAAAACGGTAGAACAAAACATCGTTCACAAGAAATCGCCTAGCCTCATAATATTATAGAAAAAATATATCAACATCTAATTTTCAAAAAAATTCAACTTTTTTACCATCTTTATCCAATTTTTTACGTTTATTCAGTCCAGGGTTTTCTTTTTCAATTAATCCATTAATTTTCTTCATATCTACTGCCCATCCGGATGATTCAAGATGTGTTGGTGTAGCATCATTTCCATAATTTAATATAGTTTCTAAGTATGCTCTTTTGTGATAGTTATTATCAGGCTGTGAAATATTTTTGTTATTTAGATGGACTGTACAATTTCTGTATATTGAATGAAGCAAGTTTTTTACAACACTTCCACTTCCTTTTAATTCAACAATGAGTCTCAGATATATACTATTTAGATCTATGTAGGTTTCACCATTGCCTAATTAAATAAACTATATTGTTGAAGAGTTATCTACTGAAGCAGATGGGTTATATGACATTTTTGCAGTTTTAATAACATTTGTTTGAATAGGTGGTGATTAAAGAAAATCTAGTTTGCTTTTGATACATTCAATACATTCAGACATCTTTAATTTTCAAAAATATCTTTAATGTTCTTTCTTCCACGTTTTGATTTAATATGTGGTTTATGTTTTAACCTTTAAGTTTTATACGTTTTCCTTCTCCTTTTTCAAATTTATTTAATCTTTCGAAAGTAACTTTTTTAATACGGTAGTAGTAGTGTTATGGCGTTTCTAAATCACTTTTTCAGTACATATTGTGGAGCGCATTTAGTTCCAATTGTCACCGTAAGTAGTATCGCAGAGGTCGCTACCATATTCACCACGTTTTGCAAAAACTCACACCCATATTCACCTTACTTGGAGTTGAAAACCTAATGTTTAGCAAATCTCACACCCATATTCACCTTACTTATAGTTAGCAATACTATTAGTTATGTTGAATTTCGCAATGTTTAATAAAAATCACACCCATATTCAGCTTACCTGGCGTTGAAAACCTAATATTTAGCAAATCTCACACCCATGATCACCTTACCAATGGTTAGAAATACTATTAGTTATGTTGAATTTCGCAATGTATAACAAAAATCGCAACCAGATTCACCTTACTTAGAGTTGAAAACCTAATATTTAGCAAACCCACAATCCTAAATTCCAAAAGTTATGCCTATTCACCATAATATAAATAATATAAGATTAGAGGCATAACTTTTTTTGAGTTCATAATGTTCTACTGTATATAACAAGATGAGGTTGTTATAAAAAACAAATATGTATAAGTAAAAAAAAGTTATTCCTCTAATGTTTGTGTATATGTAAACGAAAAAACAACTGTATGTTAACATGTGTGTGTGTTAGTAAACATGTTGACATACAATTCTTTTTTCGTTTATATATTGACAGAATTTTTTTTAGTAAGCAGAACCGCTGAGTTCGCTGTCTATTTAGCAAAATCACAAATACAATGGATGAAATAAAAACATCAATGATTAATTTTGTTTCATTGTTATTTTATTTACAAAAAATATTTTTAAAATACTTATTATTAATACATCATTTAAAAATTAGTTTGAAAAATTAAAAAATTTTTAAATTTTATAATATGATACATTTTTACATCTAAAATAAATGAAAATTATTATTATTATAGAAATAAATCCATCCCTGCATAGGTCCGCATATGCTAGAGATTACTCATCCCTGGTACGAACCACGGGATAAGCTCTGTTGCAGCATAAGCTGTATGAACTATGGTTTTGGAATAATTTATTATTATTAGTAGTATTTAAATACTTTTAAATGACATTTCATATTAATTAACAAATATTATCATATATTCTGATTAAAAGTTAACATTTTTAATAAAATTTTCAGTTTTCTTTCTAAAAAGATTTATATTAATTTCGTTCTTGACATCATTCGGCATCATGTTGTAAAGATTTAATCCTTTGTAAAATAAAGATTTTTGTATTGCTGTTGTATCTGCTCTCTGTGTTCTAAAGTCTAAAGGTGCGTTTAGACTATGCTAATATTTGTCCAAAAACAACAAATAATGGTTTGGGCTAATAGTATGGTTTGTGACAAATGTTTGGGCATGGGTTTAGATTGCACTAATATTTGTTTGAATTTTATTTGCGCAAATAACAGACAATTTTGTGTCAGCCATGTTTGGTACAAATATTTGTATACCCCTTTACACTACACTAATAATTTTGTCAAATTGTATTTGTGAAGCAATGTGAAAAGTTAAAATGTTTAGTGACAGTGATATTGGAGACTTATTATTAATAACTGCTGGAGCTATAGCAGTTTCAGAAACCCAGCAAAAAGAAAAAAAGAAGAAACTTCTTCCGTTCCAATATTTAGCATACCGCCAATTTCAGTCCACGCATTATCCCAGATGGGTTTATTATGGTAGTCAGCACTTGATGCATTCCAAATGCAAGGATGCGACTCCACTTCGCCGATCAATTGAAATATATCTTCTTCGCTCCAGTCATGCGTCATCTTCTTCCTTTTGGTTTTTTTTTGGCAAATGATGGGGGTGATTCAATAACTGCTGCATCGTTGTCGTCCATTTTCTTTCAGAAAAATATGCTGTTTAATTAAGAATTACAGACGCGCTTTTTTTTCTTACCAATCTGTCAAACGAATTGACCAGTATTGCCATTTCAATTTTTTTAATTTTTTATATGTTAAGCACTGTCAAAAATAACTGTTGGCAACCCACGTTTCTACAATTATTTGTCGCTATTTGTTCCGCCAAAAATATTGCGAGAACAAACAAAATATAGAGCCAAATATTTGTTGCGACGTGCTGACAAAGTGTTTACACTATGCAAAGCTTTCTTCACAAACAAAGATTTTTGTTAGCCAACAAACAGTCGAAATATATTTGGTGGCTAACAAATTCGAGTGTTTACATTAGGACAAACAAAATTTTTATGATTTTGCACAAATATTAGCATAGTCTAAACGCACCTTAAGGCATTCCTAAGGTTATAGGGTTGAACATCTCCAACATATCTAATTTGTTTGATCAAGTAATCTGGTGCTCTTCCCATCTTCATTTTTTGGATAAAGAATATTGTATTAAGTTGCAGCCTTTGTTGGATGTTTAGCCATATCAGTGCGTCTAACATATATCTTATTGAAGTAAACCGATTGCATTTTAAAATTGAGCGCATAGCCTTATTTTGTAGTTTTTGCAGCCTCGTTATTTGTTGGTCTGAACAGCATGTAAATAATATGGTTGACCCATACTCAAAATGAGGTTTTATGGTAGTGTTATAGATATTAATTGCGGTTATTATTGTCACCCTGTTTCTTAAACGTTTAAAAAACCCGATTTTCTTGCCAATTTTCTTACATATGTATTCGACATGATCTTTAAAGTTTAAATCTTTGTCAATCAAGAAACCCAAATATTTTATATTATTCACTTTTTCTATTATTACATTATTTATTTTGAATGTTATGTTTGTGTTCATATTGATTTCCATTAATTTAGTTTTGTTTTCGTTTAGTTTTAATTTATTCATTTTTAGCCATTTATTAATATTATCTACATCATTTTTTAAATTTTCATGACATATTTCCTCCGTTGCTGCTTCTGTGAAAATCAAAGTATCGTCCGTATATAGTACAGCTTCGCATTTCTCTAATGTATTTTCAATATCGTTTATATGTATAACAAATAGTAGTGCTCCTAAAATCGAGCCTTGCGGTACTCCAAAATCATTTTCTATAGCATTGGATATTTCATTATTAACATTTGTTAATTGTCTACGATTTGTTAAATATGACTGAAACCATTTTAGCTCAGTATCTTCAATACCGTATTTAGCTAATTTCTTCAATAGGATGTCGCTATCTATCGTTTCAAAAGCTCTTTTAAAATCAAGGAAAATCGCTAATATTTTATTTTTTTTTTTCTTTTTACATTTCCATCTGTTTATGACATAATTTACTGCAGTTTCACATGAATAATTTCTTCTAAAGCCTGGTTGATATTTAGATAATAACCTGTGTTGTTCCATGTATTCTTCCAATTGATTTTTTACTATTTTTTCAATGACTTTTCACATGTTTTTAAGGTGTTAATTGGTCGATATTCTTCACATTTTAATGTATTTTTTACTTTTTCAATAGGAAAAATCATCGATTCTTTCCAATTATTTGGGAATACGCCAGTCTCTAGTGATTTATTTATAATATTTAATATAATATTACCTGTTCTGTCCCAGTTATCTAGGATTATGTCACTTGATAGTTTGTTATAATGATAGTTTGTTATAATTTTGTTAATGCTTTTAAAAATAATCTTTAGTTCTTGTAAATGAATTGCACGGAATTTAAATTTAAAGTTTATCACAGGTATTTGATTTTCATACTGCACATTTTCAATGGAATATCTGATTTCTTTAATACTATTTACAAAATAATCATTAAAATTTTTGGCTATTTGCAAATTGTCTTTATATTCTATTTGTTTATATATCACAGTTTTTATCACAGATTTGGGTTTTTTTAGGACTAGTTCTTTAATTTTACTCCACATTTCTTTTTGGTTATTTGCACTATTTATTTTTATTATTAATATATTTATTTTTTTCATGTTCAATTTTTGCTTTATAGATATTTCTAATTATTTTATAACTATTCCAAGCGTCAATTGTATTTACTGTAATTGCATTTTGATACTTAAAGACTTTTTCTCTTTTTAATGATTCGAGTTCGTTGTTAAACCACTTTTTTTTACTTTTTTCAGTTATTTTTTATACCCTATACCACTATGTGGTTTGGGTATAATGACTTTGTGCTGCTGTTTGTAACAACCAAAAATATTTGACCTAGACCCATCTTTAATTATACCGATCGAATCAGAATCACTTTCTGAGTTGATTTAACAATGTCCGTCCGTCCGTCCGTCCGTCCGTCTGTGTGTCCATGTAAAGCTTGTAATCAAAGTGCAGGTCGCAAATATGAATATATTTTGATGAAATTTGGTATATAAGCTTTTATCGGCCATGGGATGAACGCTATTGAAATTGGTGAGAATCGGTCCATGTTCAGACCTAGCCCCCATACAAATTACCCATATGAAATCGACATAAATTGCCATAAGATCCAAATTGTCATATAGATCTTACTCAAATTGGGTTTGTATGCGTTCATTACATCCACTAATGAGTAGTCCAAAAATGATCCCTTTGACCCCATATAGAGCTGCTTCCCGATCTTCACTTAAATCTATTAAAAAACAAAAATATTGCACTGATTCTTCTCAAATTTTGTTTGTACATATTTTTGCAAAATACAAGAGACTTTACCAAACATGATCAGGATCGGTCCATTTTTGGACCTAGTCCCTTTATAGATATAGCATCCGATATGAACTTTTTCATATCTGTAGCCAAAAAAATTAATAAAAATCCCACTCAAATTTGGTTTTTGCTTATTTTCAATGTCCAGTTAGTTGGGCCTAAGAGATAGGGTTTCTAAACGCATGGTATAGGGTATCGTATAGTCGGTCTAGACCGACTATAATTTTCTTACTTGTTTCTTAATAGTAAATTTTTTTATTGTGTTTTCAAGGCAGTTATCAAAATGGTGTACATATTCGTTTAAATCATTTATTTCATCATAATTTAATATTGCACTTATTTCATTTTTGAAGCCGTTTTTATTGTATTTGAAAATATTTATTTCTTTATTATTATTTTGCTTCATATTTTCACACTCGATAAAGATGTCAATGGATTCAAGATCAGATATTTTATTATTTAAAAAACCCGAAAAAATATTCGTTTATTTTAAGTTTATATGTTTCTATTGAATTATTCCAATATATATTTTTTCTTATTAAGTTAACTTATTACCAATTTTAATACCACTTTTCAGACTTTAATATTTATTTACAAAATTTGTTATTACATCAGACCAACTTTTTATTTTTTTTCAAATATTAACGATCAAATCTTTATTTTTTTCAAATATTAAAGATTTTCAATAAATTTTTTTATATGCTTTTAAATTTTTAATTTCAGTTAAATTTAAGCTGAAAGTTTTAAGTTCAAGTTTTTAAATTTTTAGTTTTTAATTTTTAGTTTAATTTATTATAGATAGGTGTCTTTCAGTTAGTTCTTATAATTGTTTTTCATTAATATTTTAGATTTTCATTCTTTTTTATTATTGTTTTATTTTAGAGTTTTATAAATGGTTGTAGTAACTAGAATCGTTTATATAATTAATTTTATGCTTTTTTATATTTTTAGTCTTTATATTTTTAATTTTCAATTTTTACTTTGGTTTTAATTTTAAATTTTTTTTAGTAATTTTGTTTTTTAATTTTTGATTTTTAAATTTTTGGTTTATAGTTTTTTAATTTGTGATTTTTCAATTTAAAATTTTTGGTTTTTAGTTTTTATATTTGCTGTTCAATTTTTTAATTTAAGTTTTTAGTTTTTAGGTTTTCAATTTTTAATTTAAGTTCTTAGTTTTTAATTTTTGATATTATTTTTTAGCTTTTAATTTCTAGTTTAATTTATGAAATATTCTTTCAATACTTTTATACTTTGAGTTAATTTTGATTAAATATACAAAATTAGGAACGTGAATCAAAAATTCTTACAATTATTATTCCAAACAATATCAGAGATTAATTTAAGGAAGTTGTATATTTCTTTCAAGATCATGTTTTTTCTTACTGAATATTCATATATAAATTATACAAATAATCTTTCTTAAATGGTTTTAGCAAGTTTTTAATATCATTTTTTCTATCCAAATTATAAAAGTTTCCCACAAAATATCTACAAAATTAATTAAATTTACTAAAATTTAAACATATTTCTATAATAATTTATTGCAATATTGAACACTAACTATTTTTTTATATATTTTTATTTTTTCTTATTAACAAATTTAATATGAAGTTCTTTTGTATAGTTTTTCTTTACACATATGAAAATAAATCCATTTAGTTGCAATTATTTCGATAATTTTTATGAAAGCATCATAAAATATTTAAAAAAAATTTACATTTAGAAAATTATAAATACCTTCAAGTGACTAATAATATGGAAATATTTCTATAACAATAAATTTTAAAGTTCTTCTTACATCGAAAGCGTTGAAAAACTTACCAAAATTACTTAAAGTTTCTTAAAATCTTGAAATAATTAGCTCATTTATAATTAATATCTAGTTATTATGAAAAGGGTTTCTTTTTTAAAAAAAGAAACTTTGAAAATTTACTAAGGAACGGTAAATTTTTAAGAAAATTTACTAAAAAAAGGTAAATTTTTAAGAAAATTTACTAAGGAAAGGTAAGTTTTTAAGAAAAATTACTAAGGAAAGGTAAATTTTTTAGAAAATTATAAATACCTTCAAGTGACTAATAATATGGAAATATTTCTATAACATTAAATTTTAAAGTTCTGCTTACATCGAAAGCGTTGAAAAACTTACCAAAATTACTTAAAGTTTCTTAAAATCTTGAAATAATTAGCTCATTTATAATTAATATCTAGTTAAAAGAGGTTTCTTTTTTAAAAAAAGAAACTTTGAAAATTTACTAAGGAAAGCTAAGTTTTTAAGAAAATTTAATAAGAAACAAGTAATTTTTTAAGAAAATTTACTAAGGAAAGGTAAATTTTTAAGAAAAATTACTAAGGAAAAGTAAACTTTTATGAAAATTTACTAAGGAAAGGTAAATTTTTTAGAAAATTTACTATGGAAAAGGTAAATTTTTTAGAAAATTTACTAAGGAAAAGGTAAATTTTCAGAATTTTAAGGGAAAATTTACTAAGGAAAAGAAAATTTTGAAGAAAATTTACTAAGCAAAAGTTAAATTGTCAGAATTTTTGAGAAAATTTACTAAGGAAAGGTAAATTTTTATTAAGGAAAAGGTAAATTTTAAGAATTTTTGAGAAAAATTACTAAGGAAAGGTAAATTGTTAAGAAAATTTACTAAGGAGAGGTAAGTTTTTAAGAAAATTTACTAAGGAAAGGATAAATTTTCAGAATTTTTGAGAAAATTTACTAAGGAAAGGTAAATTTTTAAGAAACTTTACTAAGGAAAGTTAAGTTTTTAAGAAAATTTACTAAGGAAAAGGTAAATTTTCAGAATTTTTGAGAAAATTTACAAAGGAAAAGCAAATTTTTAAGAAAATTTACTAAGGGAAGGTAAATTTTTATGAAAATTTACTAAGGAAATGTAAGTTTTTAAAAAAATTACTAAGGAAAGGTAAATTTTTAATAAAAATTACTAAATTTTTATGAAAATTTACTAAGGAAATGAAAATTTTTAAGAAAATTTACTAAGGAAAGGTAAATTTATAAGAAAATTTTCTAAGGAAAGGAATTTTTGAGAAAATTTACTAAGGAAAGGTAAATTTTTAAGAAAATTTACTAAGCAAAGGTAAATTTTTTAGAATATTTACTAAGGAAAAGGTAAATTTTCAGAATTTTTAGGAAAATTTACTAAGGAAAGGTAAATTTTTAAGGAAATTTAAACCGTTTTTAAATTTTCAGAATTTTTGAGAAAATTTACTAAGGAAAGATAAATTTTTAAGAAAATTTACTAAGGAAACGGTAAATTTTTTAGAAAATTTTCAGAATTTTTTAGAAAATTTACTAAGTGAACGTAAATTTTTAAGAAAAATTACTAAGCAAAGGTAAATTTTTTAGAAAATTTACTAAGGAAAAGGTAAATTTTCAGAATTTTTAGGAAAATTTACTAAGGAAAGAAAATTTTTAAGAAATTATTAAGGAAAATGTAAATTTTCAGAATTTTTAAGAAAATTTACTAAGGAAAGTTAAATTTTTAAGAAAAATTACTAAGGAAAGGATAAATTTTCAGAATTTTTGAGAAAATTTACTAAGGAAATTAAATTTAAAAAAAAAAATATTAAGGAAAGGTAAATTTTTAAGAAAATTTACTAAGGAAAAGTAAATTTTTGAGAAAAATTACTAAGGAAAGGTAAATTTTTATGAAAATTTATAAGGAAAGTAAATTTTTAAGAAAAGTAAGGAAATTAAATTTTTAAGAAAATTTACTAAGGAAAGGTAAATTTTCAAGAAAATTTACTAAGGAAAGGTAAATTTTTAAGAAAATTTACTAAGGAGAAGGTAAATTTTCAGAATTTTTGAGAAAATTCACTAAGGAAAAGTAAATTTTTAAGAAAATTTACCAAGGAAAAGGTAAATTTTCAGAATTTTTGAGAAAATTTACTAAAGAAAGGTAAATTTTTAAGCAAATTTTTAAGAAAATTTACTAAGGATAAGGTAAATTTTCATAATTTTTTGGAAAATTTACTAAGGAATGGTAAATTTTTAAGGAAATTTACTAACGAAAAGGTAAATTTTCAGAATTTTTGAGAAAATTTACTAACGAAAGGTAAATTTATAAGAAAATTTAAACCTTTTTTAATTTTTCAGAATTTTTGAGAAAATTTACTAAAGAAAGATAAATTTTTAAGAAAATTTACTAAGGAAACGGTAAATTTTTTAGAAAATTTTCAGAATTTTTGAGAAAATTTACTAAGGGAACGTTAATCTTTAAGAAAAATTATTAAGTAAAGGTAAATTTTTTAGAAAATTTACTAAGGAAAAGGTAAACTTTCAGCATTTTTAGGAAAATTTACTAAGGAAAGGAAAATTTTTAAGAAATTATTAAGGAAAAGGTAAATTTTCAGAATTTTTAAGAAAATTTACTAATAAAAGATAAGTTTTTAAGAAAAATTACTAAGGAAAAGATAAATTTTCAGAATTTTTGAGAAAATTTACTAAGGAAAGGTAAATTTAAAAAAAAAAATACTAAGGAAAGGTAAATTTTTAAGAAAATTTACTAAGGAAAAGTAAATTTTTGAGAAAAATTACTAAGGAAAGGTAAATTTTTATGAAAATTTATAAGGAAAGTAAATTTTTAAGAAAAGTAAGTAAGGAAATTAAATTTTTAAGAAAATTGACTAAGGAAAGGTAAATTTTTAAGAAAATTTACTAAGGAAAGGTAAATTTTTAAGAAAATTTAGTAAGGAAAGTTAAATTTTTATGAAAATTTACTAGGGAAATGAGTATTTTTAAGAAAATTTACTAAGGAAAAGTAAATTTATAAGAAAATTTACTAAGGAAAGGTGAATTTTTAAGAAAATTTACTAAGGAAAGGTCAATTTTTAAGAAAATTTACAAAGGAAATGTAAATTTATAAGAAAACTTACTAAGGAAAGGTAAATTTTTAAGAAAATTTTCTAAGGAAAGGTAAATTTTTGAGAAAATTTACTAATGAAAAGGTAAATTTTCAGAATTTTTGAGAATATTTACTAAAGGATAAAACGGTAGAACAAAACATCGTTCCCAAGAAATCGCCTAGCCTCTTAGTATTATAGAAAAAATATATCACCATCTAATTTTCAAAAAATTTCAACTTTTTTTACCATCTTTAAACAATTTTTTGCGTTTATTCAGTCCAGGGTTTTCTTTTTCAATTAATCCATTAATTTTCTTCATATCTACTGCCCATCCATGTGTTGGTGTAGCATCATTTCCATAATTTAATATAGTTTCTAAATATGCTCTATAGTGATAGTTATTATCAGGCTGTGAAATATTTTTGTTATTTAGATGGACTGTACAATTTCTGAAAATGAATGAAGCAAGTTGTTTACAACACTTCCACTTCCTTTTAATTCAACAGTGAGTCTCAGATATATACTATTTAGATCTCTATATGTTTCACCATTGCCTAATGAAATAAACTATATAGTTGAAGAGTTATCTACTGGGTTATTTGATATTTTTCAGTTTTAATAACATTTGTTTGAATTGGTGGTGATTAAAGTAAATCTAGTTTGCTTTTGATACATTCAATACATTCAGACATCTTTAATTTTCAAAAATATCTTTAATGTTCTTTCTTCCACGTTTTGATTTAATATGTGGTTTATGTTTTAACCGTTTAAGTTTAATACATTTTCCTTCTCATTTTTCAAATTTATTTAATCTTTCAAAGTAACTTATTTAATACGGTAGTAGTAGTGTTATGGCGTTTCTAAATCACTTTTTCAGTACATTTAGTGGAGCGTACTTAGTTCCAATTGTCACCGTAAGTAGTATCGCAGAGGTCGCTGCCATATTCACCACGTTTTACAAAAACTCACACCTATATTCACCTTACTTGGAGTTGAAAACCTAATGTTTAGCAAACCTCACACCCATATTCACCTTACTTATAGTTAGCAATACTATTAGTTAGGTTGAATTTCGCAATGTATAATAAAAATCGCACCCATATTCACCTTACTTGGCGTTGAAAACCTAATATTTAGCGAATCTCACACCCATGATCACCTTACCAATAGTTAGAAATACTATTAGTTATGTTGAATTTCGCAACGTATAACAAAAATCGCACCCATATTCACCTAACTTAGAGTTGAAAACCTAATTGTTTATCTGAAGACCCAACTGTAATTTCATTTGAATTCGAAATACATAGGGCTCTAAACTTATTATCCGTTGTACTAAAACGATTACATGAAATGTTATAATACTTACAGATGTCATCGGTTAATATAGAGTTAGTTAGTTAAGTTATAGTTTTTCAAGAAGCAACATCGTTCAATAAAAGAATTCCACATAGAAAAAATTCCCACTTGGCTTTTATTTACCCTTTCGAATAGACTCTACTCTGGTCCTTCACATTTTCATGGTCCTCCACGAACCGGATAAAAAGTACGTGGCATCTAAATATAATTTTCTTTCCAATAGGAAAATATAATTTTCAAATATTTGTAAGCTCCGAAATTATTGTAAAGGAAACTCATTTCCAGAAGTCTTGCTGAGTAATATTTCAAAGAAGTGTATTCATCCATATCTTGATTACTTCATCAGAATAATAAAAGAGTTATCGAGTACATAAGCAACACCACTAAGCAACCAAAGGAACGTTTCAGTATGTTGCATTTTTTTCTATATTTCCTTAGTTGGTCAGCATAAACAAAAAACGAACAAAAAAAAATTAGTAAAGATCTTTATAAAACCACGTTAATATCTGTAAATAAGTGAAATTAATTGTGCTAAAGACGGTATAAAGTTCAACATATGTATGAAAACCGCATTTTCATATGAAAAATTGTGTCACATTTTTTAATAAAGAAATCGAAAAATTTTTTCATCAAAAATTGTACTTGGCATACATATGTGTGAATAATTATACATATATACCAACATACCAAGGCAGAATAATATTTCTAGAAAACTAACAGTATTTCCTAATTAAGTGACAAAAATCGAAAACTTCATGGAGTAGAATCCGTTTTATTTTTATTTTTTTTTGCACCACATTGTTTTTGCACTGAGAATAGAAAAATATGACTCTTACTCGCTTTGCTCAATTTCATTCGTTCCATAAAATTTAAAAGGTTTTAATTCCAAATCTCATCAACATTGTGTTGCGAAACATTTTCTTCATATGTTTGTTGATTATTTAAACATTCCCTTTAGAAACATTGGTTGCAGATCACTATCGATAGCACCTAAAATCGGTATCAACGTTCTTTGTTAAACTCTTTCTATTATTTTTTTGGATATGCAATTTTTCCTGCTGAATTAAAACAAAACGAAATAAAAGCAAACACGAACTTACAAAACAATAAGAAAAACATATAAAGAATCAGTAAAAAGTAATAAACGTGACATATCCACATTCGGCCATTTCACACAAAATTAGAACAAAATACATTAATCTATACAACATATTTTTACAATAAAGCAAATTTTATTGCACAATTCGTATAAATTCCGGTTACTCTTAAATATGCAGTAAAATTGATCTGCCTAAATTGTGAGTACGAGTAAACCAAAACCTGAAAATCAAACGAGGTTACTCATTGATTTTTCTTAAGTGTAATTTATAAAATTATTAATTCAGGAGACAACTAGTCGACGTAATAAATAAATTCAAGCATGTCTGCGTAAATGTGGTCAAAATAACCACTACAGTTATATACACACCATTAGCCGTCCCAATTACATGGGCAGTCACGTATTGAAGTACTGACTCAGCTAACGCAGCGTGATTACATTAATCTTTTGGCTCAGCGTGATGATGCTCACTTTACAGTCTATAAGAAACATCGCTGGTTCTTAGTCAATAATCAATATTTCCAATTGGATATTTATAAAGAACCCAATCATCCTAGATTAGTTCTTTTGGAAACCTATTCTTCTCTAAGCGGCGATGCTGTAATTAATTGTTTACCAAAGTTTTAAATATAGTCAAAGAGGTTACAGGCGATGCTGATTATTCAATGTTCAATTTGTCTTTAAAAGAAGATTGGGCTATAACAGAAAAATTTTTGCCACTCATTACATGGTAAGATAACGTGTCAACACTTTAATCAGTGCCAGTGCTTAAAAAAAAATAATTTTAAACGAATGCAGCTTATAATTAACTAGTAACTAACTAGTAAAAATTGTAGTATAATGCTAAATTTTTAAATCCTAAACGGGGACTGTGCGATTTGAAATAGAATAATTATGCATCAAGTTTCATAGCAAAATTTTGTTAGTCAGGTTGTAGATAATCAATCTATTTACAGTGAAAGAGAAAGGAAAGTGTACACTTACACTTTTTATATTCAAGCTTCAATTTCGGGTGTTTGTATTTCTTTTTAATTCTAAATATATATTAAATTAAATGAAAATATTTTAATATTTTACTTGTTTTCCTTTTGCTTTAATGGCAAGAAATTTAGAAATTTTAACCGTTGTGATATTGATGGAAAATTTGATAACACTTAAATTTGTTTTTCTAATAACCTCTGGTCATATTTGGTCGATTAATCACATAGCCTTCGCGGTAAATAAAATCGTCATTAGAGGAATTCACGAACAGTATCATAAATTATCATTTCCAGTGTAAGAATTGTACTTAATATAATTTTAATTTACAATTCAATATTTTTATTTTTCTGTATATTTTGTATCAGCAACAATTTAAAATTCAAGATTTCTATGCCTAAAATTAATTTATTATAAAATGATTTTCTTCATATGGACAATCTAATGCAAAGAAATTAAATTGTTTTCAAAACTAACAATATTTTTGGCATCAATTACGCAAAAGCTTATATGTATATTTGTGCAGAAAGAGCATAATGCTTCAAGAATTCTGGAATTTTGTATATATGAATTGTTTATGTACATTAGAACTATAATCAAATCACCCTTGAAACCCATTTTCTAAAACATGTCAGCATTTTAAATCCTTTTTTGAATTTTATATCCGAATTTTTAACAGGTAGAGGAATCGACAAAATAGAAAACCGTTACCTTCTTTCGCTATATAAAAAATAATAAAAAAAACCAAAATAACTCAGTAATACACCACTTTGCATGTATGGAATAACAATTCGGTTTTTTAAAAATTATCAACCACAGTATAGAACCGGTAACTAAATTTTTAGATATTAAACTTTATTTTGAAAAAAAAAAAAAAAATATATATATATATATATACCTATATACGTCCCTTCTTACATGCCTAAACCAATTTTGTCCATAACAGCAATTTGAATAAACGCCGATAAGGAAAATTGCATTTTTGGTTAGAAGGTTTAGTT
This sequence comes from Cordilura impudica, assembly GCA_963682025.1. NCBI lineage: Eukaryota > Metazoa > Arthropoda > Insecta > Diptera > Scathophagidae > Cordilura > Cordilura impudica. The sequence continues at coordinate 19,507,566 of OY821522.1, read as the reverse complement.
CCCTTTAAGTAGTATTGATATATTCGCCTTCATTCTTTCAGTCGATTTATTCCATCCTCGGATTAGAGACCAATTTTCATACATCCTCGTGGATCCTCTTTTCAGTCCTTTCTTTTTTAAATAAGAACGTGCAGCAAAATGTCTCCTCTACAAAAATATATTAGAGTCACTGACGACCTCATTCAATTTGATGCAGACTTCGATGAATCACATATGTCTGATTCATCCGTTTATTCGCTTGAGGTGCACCGTGATGAAATGAAGTCGATTTGAGAAGGCATAAAAACGATTTACCAAAGTTGTTTGGAATATCTTAGCAAGAAGAAGGCTGGTGATGATGATGTCATCTGCTCTGCAATCGCCCTACAAATTCGTCGCTTCTCATTCAAAACAAACTTCTAGAAGAATCAAAAGTAACCACACTAACATTTCATCTAAAGATATGGTTGAATGCCGTCTTTGCCCTACTAGCAAGCATCCTATCCGCCAATGTCCCAAGTTTCTTCAGATGAATGTTGATGAAAGATTTTCATGTGTGAAAGAATATGACTTATGCCTTAATTGTTTCGCTAATCAGCACCGCGTTAAAGAATGTACGAGTTCTTTTAATTGCCGTACTTGCCGAAAAAGGCATAACACTCTCCTCCATAGGGACAACGACTAATCCTAATCGGATACATCTTCCAGCAGTAAACCTGCATTATCTGTGGAACCATCGACTTCTACTAATATTCGCTCGTGTTTTTCATCCAGTTCCAAATCTATTCTTTTAGGTACAGCGATGGTTCTAGTTCATCATAACGGTATTCCCTTTCCTGCCAGAGCATTTATCGATTCGGGTTCTGAAGGAACATTTATTTCAGAACGTCTTTTTAGACGTATTCGTCTTTCATTCAAATCAATTAATGCTCATATAAGTGGTTTAAATGGTTCAATTTCTGGGAAATCACAAAAAATTTGCACGATTGTTGTTGGTTCGAATGGTTACACCGAGAATAAAATGGACACAAGTAAAATGGAAATCGATGCTATGGTTCTTAAAGAACTTTCTGGATGTCTCCCAAGTAGCTACATTAATCCAAATATCGTTTCCAAAATTCCGAACTTGGTTTTAGCTGATCCAAACTTTTACAAAAATTCTCAAATAGATATTCTTATCGGCGAAGATACAATCGAAAAATTTGAGTTAGACGGGTTCAGAAGGAATATTTATGGTCGCCTGAAGGCAAAAGAAACTCTTTTTGGCTGGATTTTATCCGGAAACTTGGAAGAATCTTCCTCTTCCGCCTGAGTTCTGACATGTGTATCTAAAGTATCTCTTGAAAAACAGCTAACGCGGTTTTGGGAGGTGGAGGATATCCCACAAAAGCCAATTTTTTCCCAAGCAGATCGGTTTTGTCAGGATTTATACACACCAACAACCAAACGTCGAGACGATGGGCGATATATGGTTCCTCTTCCATGTAAAAAATCCCTAACAGATGGTTCAGCATGTTTGGGAAACTCAAGAAGTATCGCGATGGCTCAATTTCTTCGTAATGAAGTACGACTATCCAAAAATTTAGAACAAAAATCCATATATGATTCAGTTGTCCAAGAGTATTTAGAACTTGATCACATGGGGAAAGTTTCCCCTCCAAACCCAGCCAGCAATTTTGAAAACTATTATCTGCCACACCACGCTGTGATTAAACCTGAAAGTTCCACAACTAAAGTCAGGGTTGTATTCAACGCATCTTGTCGAACTTCCAATGGAGTTTCGTTAAATGACACGCTGTATCCAGGGCCAGTTCTTTAAAATGACCTTATTATCCTGCTTCTCAAATGGAGATTTTATCGCTATGTCTTCAACAGTGATATTGAGAAGATGTATCGACAAATCCTGGTTAATTCTAACGACAGTCCTTTCCAGCGAATTCTTTTTCGTAATTCCTCGCATAATGAATTTCAGGATTACGAACTGAAAACGGTAACCTTTGGAGTTAATTGTGCACCTTATTTGGCAATCCGGACACTTATTCAATTGGCCTCAGATGTTGAAAGAATCTATCCTATAGCTAGTGATATACTAAACAATTCAATGTATGTGGATGACGTCCTCTATAGAGCCTCTGATATTTCCGCTGCAATTCAAGCTAGAAACCAGCTTATTCAAGTACTTGGCTCGGCTGGATTTAATCTGCGCAAATGGACTTCAAATTCTTCACAAATTTTAGAGGTTATTCAAAAAACATCTCCTACAGGAGGACTTTTGTGGATTTGAAGACAGTAGCAACGCGAAAACACTTGGAGTAAATGGAATGCGAAGTCCGATGTTTTCTACTTTTCTGCAAAACCGCTGCTTAATAGAAACCCTACCACGAAACGATACATTTTATCCGAAATATCCAAACTATTCGACCCAGCTGGCTGGCTTTCTCCTTTCATCATTCTATCGAAAATCCTTAAGCGAAAGGTTTGGGAATCAAGGACTGATTGAGATCAATGTTTAACTGATGAGTGCCTTCAAGACTGGAACTTATTTATTAAACATTACCCGGAAATTGAGACTATCAAGATACCGAGGTGGGTTTCTTTGACTCCCAAATTTAAAATGGAAATTCACGGATTTTGTGACGCATCCGAGAAGGCATATGTGGCAGCTCTTTATATAAAGGTCATTGTCGATGAGTCAATTTTCGTAAATCTCTTGACAGCCAAATCCAAAGTTGCACCCATTAAATGCCCTTCACTTCCTAAGCTTGAACTCTGTGGTGCCGTTCTCCTCTCAAATATTATCGAGTCTATTCTTCCCTCACTACATCTTCCTCAGTATTCACTCTTCAAATGGTGCGACTCCACAATTGTCCTTTCCTTTTGTCACAAATAGAGTCTCAAATATCCTTCAAACCGTCGGATGCGATAATTGGTTACACGTTGCATCTCAAGATAACCCTGCAGATATTGCCCCCAGAGGAATGTATCCAAATGATTTACCTAGCAATAACCTATGGTGGCACGGACCTGCTTGCTTAAGATTGGCTAAAAAACACTGGCCAACATTTAATGGAAATATTCCTGAAACCGAAGAAGAAGTAAAACCCATCAAAGTTAATTTTTCCTACTTCTCCAACTACAATGATGTTTAAGACAGATTTTCCAAATTCCTAAGAGCAATTCGAACAATTTGTTACTGTTTTCGGTTTCTTCATAGAACTCATCCAAAGTATCGAAATTCATTTAATGTTGAATCTATTTCAATTTCTCATAGCGAAGCTACCCGTGTAAAAAATCGTCTTATTCATATTGCATAAAAGGTTGCATATACCGATGAATTCAAAGCTCTCTAAGATCATGACAATATCCCGAAGAAGAGTTCCATTCTGAATTTAAACCCGTTTATAGATTCAAGTACACTTCTTCGTGTAAATGGAAGGTTGGCGGATTCTCCTTCTCTATCTTATGATGAAAACTTTCCTCTAATTCTCCCCTATAACTGCCGATTGTCCAAACTGTTTGTTCAGTTTTCACATACACTTTCCCTTCATTGTGGAAATCAGCAGGTTCTTCGTCTGGTAAGGATGTAATTCTGGATCCCAAGGTTAAAAAATCTTATCAAAACAGTTATCCAATATTGTAAACAATGTGTTCTCCATAAGGCCAAGGTAAAAACTCTGATTATGTCCGTGCTACCACCAGAACGAACTGAACTTCAGCATCTGTTTTACAATACAGGTATCGATTTCGCAGGTCCTTTTGATTTGAAGAGCTTTACGGGTAGAGGTTGTAAAACCACAAAGGGATACGTGTGCGTTTTCGTATGCTTTGCCACAAAAGCTATCCATTTGGAAGCTACAACGGATCTTTTGACTCCTTCTTTCATGGCAGCTTTCAATCGTTTTGTCGCCAGACGCGGATACCCCCTTAGATTATACTCCGACAACGGCACAACTTTTTTTGGTGCATCCAGACAAATGGCAAAAGATTTTCTTACGGCATCCCGCTCCGAACCTACATCCAAATTCACATACCAGAATATCCAATGGCATTTTATTCCTCCAAGTTCACCACCAAGTTCCACCAGCTTAATAAAAAAAGGGATTTTTTAATTCTTTTTTTTTTAACAATGTATCCTGATTTTAATCCCATATCCTTTTCACAATTATACCATTTTGAAACCATTTCGTATCATTTTACAAGTTAATTTTATTTCCTTTACTCATCCATTCTTTATCAAATTTACAGGTAAATCATGTCCTCTAATTATGACGTCAAAGATGTTGAGCGTAGAGTAAAACACCAGCAAAATGATTCATTTAGATGCCGTTTATGCAAAAGATTTCACCCACTGCGAAAATGTCAATCATTTCTCAGAACGAATGTCGAAAAGCGACTGCGAACTGTTTTGTTATTTCATTACTGCCCGAATTGCCTTGCTTACGAACACTCAGCAAATTCATGTTTACAAGATACTGGTTACCACATCTGTACCAAAAGGCACCATACACTACTGCATTTCAAGGAATCATCCCGAAAAATTCGTACTCATAACTCCAGTAGCAATCACTGACGGGGACATACACGTGATAAGACTCCAAGTCGAAGAAGAAATATTACATCAGGTCGCACGAATGCTTCGATATCATCAATCATCTCACGTCATATAGTATCACTGCTACCTACCGCAACTGTTATTGTGGTTTCTAACAACATAAAGAATTCTGCAAGAGCACTGATTGATGCCTGCTCCCAGTACAGTCGCATTGAAAAACGTCTTGTGGATAGTCTCCGGTTAAAAACATACAATCTGGGCAGTGAAACATATTCCATTACATCGAAGGTAGATCCACAAATCCGCATAGCAATAGACGCTAGAATTGTTTTACGACTTACAATTAAAACGCCAACTACATCTATAAACCCTTCAATCATCTCGAAATTCTCACATCTTATACTTGCAGATGCTGAATTTTATACTTCACAGAATATATCTTTAGTGCTCGGAAATGATTCATACAGCAAAATTGTTAAAACAGGTGTGATACCTGGAGAAAATGGTTTACCATTAGCCCAAGATACGGTATTCGGATGGGTGCTATCGGGAACTTGTGCCCATTTAACTACCATCTAATCACGATAGTCAGAATTTCAACATGTATGATACCATATCTTCAAACCTTATCTATTACGAATTGTTATAACTACTTATATTATTTACTTATGTACTTAATCGAATTTTTGAAATCTAACTTTCATTATCAGTTATTTTGCAATCCCTGCAAGTGGCCCGGAATGTTTATCTGAAGACCCAACTGTAATTGCCTTTGAATTTAATATACAGAGGGCTCTAAACTTATTATCCGTTGTACTAAAACGATTACATGAAATGTTATAATACTTACAAATATCATCGGTTAATATAGAGTTAGTTAGTTAAGTCTTAGTTTTTCAAGAAGCAACATCGTTAAATAAAAGAATTCCACATAGAAAAAATTCCACTTGGCTTTTATTTACCCTTTCGAATAGACTCTACTTTGGTCCTTTACATTTTCACTAATATTTAGCAAACCCACAATCCTAAATTCCAAAAGTTATGCCTATTCACCATATTATAAATAATAAAAGATTAGGGGCATAACTTTTTTTGAGTTCATAATGTTCTACTGTACATAACAAGATGAGGTTGTTATCAAAAAAAGTTATGCCTCTAATGTTTGTGTATATGTAAACGAAAAAACAACTGTATGTTAACATGTGTGTGTGTTAGTAAACATGTTAACATACAATTCTTATTTCGTTTATATATTGACAGAACTTTTTTTAGTAAGCAGAACCGCTGAGTTCGCTGTCTATTTAGCAAAATCACAAATACAATGGATGAAATAAAAACATCAATGATTAATTTTGTTTCATTGTTATTTTATTTACAAAAAATATTTTTAAAATACTTATTATTAATACATCATTTAAAAATTAGTTTGAAAAATTAAAAAATTTTTAAATTTTATAATATGATACATTTTTACATCTAAAATAAATGAAAATACAACAATAAATTCCACATAATATTGAATATTCGCTTTGAATACGTTTATTGTTATTAATACATATATGATTTAGAATTTGTATTCAAAAATTTAATAAAAGGCTTAATAGGTGGTTGACCAGCTGGACAAATGAATGTTAACTTTGAATTTAAATACATTTTATATATTCTATTGAGGTTTTTTAGAGCTGACAACATATTTTTCATTCACAAAACCCATTTTTTTTAGATTTATTTGAGAAAATGTTCGTTTATTTGAAGTCTATATGTTTCTATTGAATTATTCCAATATATTTTTTTTTTCTTATTAAGTTAAATTATTACCAATTTTAATAACACTTTTCAGACTTTAATATTTATTTACTAAATTTGTTATTACATCAGACCAACTTTTTATTTTTTTTCAAATATTAACGATCAAATCTTTATTTTTTTTTCAAATATTAACGATTTTTAATAAATTTTTTTATATGCTTTTAAATTTTTAATTTCAGTTAAATTTAAACTGAAAGTTTTTAGTTCAAGTTTATAAATTTTTAGTTTTTAATTTTTAGTTCAATTTATTATAGATAGGTGTCTTTCAGTTAGTTCCTATAGTTGTTTTTCATTAATATTTTAAATTTTCATTCTTTTTTATTATTGTTTTATTTTAGAGTTTTATAAATGGTTGTAATAACTAGAATCGTTTATATAATTAATTTTATGCTTTTTTATATTTTTAGTCTTTATATTTTTAATTTTCAATTTTAAATTTTTACTTTAGTTTTAATTTTAAAATTTTTTTTAGTAATTTAGTTTTTTAATTTTTGAATTTTAAATTTTTGGTTTATAGTTTTTAGTTTGTGATTTTTCAACTTAAAATTTTTGGTTTTTAGTTTTTATATTTGCTGTTCAATTTTTTAATTTAAGTTTTTAGTTTTTAGGTTTTCAATTTTTAGTTTAAGTTTTTATTTTTTAATTTTTGATTTTAATTTTTAGCTTTTACTTTTTAGTTTAATTTATGAAATATTCTTTAAATACTTTTATACTTTGAGTTAATTTTGATTAAATATACAAAATTAGGAACGTGAATCAAAAATTCTTACAATTATTATTCCAAATAATATCAGAGATTAATTTAAGGGAGTTGTATATTTCTTTCAAGATCATGTTTTTTCTTACTGAATATTCATATATAAAGTATACAAATAACAGTGTGGAACAAATTCAGGTTAGCAAAAGTTAGGTCGAGGGGTGAGGGGTGAAAATAGAGGCTAAATTAGAAGACCCGTTTCGCGGCGTTTGTTTAAGTTGGTTCGAATTTTTTTTTAATCGACCTTCGAACTTTGCAGTCAAATGCCGATTTTCAGCATATTGTTTATATGGTTTTTTTGGCTATAACTCGTCGACTAATTGGTATTTTTTCAATCTCTAAAAGCCAAATCATTGCTAAAGACCTGTGCAACAATAAAAATTTTTAAAAAATTTTGGAAAAATTTTTTTTTGCATGCTTTTTGAAAATATTTTCCACAAAACTAAGTCTTTTTTGCTTTCTGTTTGATCTATAATATGCTTCTCAGTTTCTTCAATAAATTCCATTTCAAAAGAAAATGGTCTTAGTCGATAATTTGCGTTAAAATTCCCAAAACCATTAAATAAATAGCGATTTAGGTAGAAGTAATTAAAAAGGGACAGGAATTAGGAATTAGTAAAACAACTTTTTTGTTTTCAACCACCGCACATGTAGCGACTTTTTTTATTTCCAGAATATCTGTTGGACGAAATTATCGACCTTTCTGATGATGATGACGATATTAGAGAGAGCAGTGATGTTGATCCACATCCGCCTGCTAAACGGCAAGTGGCCAAATCATTAATTTAATTTATTTAATTTTTTTACTTAAAATTTTTCATTACTAATATTTCAAAAATGTATTTTTTTCCATATTTCTATAATATCTTTTTCAATGTTTCTTCAAAACCAACACTGAACAAAATTGGTACATAAAAATTGAGAAGTAAATTAATATTAAGCTGGAAAACGCAAGTTTTGTATTATGATTATTTTCTTTTCAAATGATGTTTATTGAAGAAACTGAGAAGCATATTATAGGTCAAACAGAAAGCAAAAAAGACTTTTGTGGAAAATATTTTCAAAAAGCATGAAAAAAATAATTTTTCCAACATTTTGCTTCATAAGCACCACAAAAATTTTCTAAATCAATTTTTTAAAAAATTTTCAATTAGTCGACGAGTTATAGCCAAAAAACCATATAAACAATATGCTGAAAATCGGCATTTGACTGCAAAGTTCGAAGGTCGATTAAAAAAAAATTTGAACTAACATCAACAAACGTCGCGACACGGGTCTTCTAATTTAGCCTATATTTTAACCCCTCACTCTCAGAATCGACCTAACTTTTGCTAACCTGAATTTGTTCCACAGTGTAATTATATCGGACTATGAATTCACTGCACTATACCTATGCTACACAGCATTCTTCCCTTTTCCACGGAAACGCTCCCGAAATCGTTTCACAGCGACACTATACCGGCACGCTGCTTTTCTTCCGTTGTCGATGATGAATCTGCTGATAATGATGGTGCTAAGATTGATGATGTGAGAGTGAACTCAGGTTTATTCCTGATGATGACAATGCTGGTGTTCATTGTCGGAAGTTTTAAAATAAAAGTTTTATTATTAAAACCCGGTTTTATTTAAATAAAGCGGTTAAATCATATTTATAAAAGGATCAGTGTTCTGAACAAATTAAAGGATGCCTCCAAAATCTCGTCAAAGTTTAAATAAAAAGAAAATTATTTGTCGCCAATTTCAATTGCAAGTATTAGAAGAAGAGGACTCAATTCAATGTGATGCTTGTGAAAAAACCCTCCACTCAGTTTGTACGAAGATTGATAAAAGAGAATATGAAAAACTCATGAATAATACAACTTTAAACTATAAGTGCCAGTTTTGCAATGGTAGTAGTGAGAATTCATCAGTGTCAAATGATTTGTTAGAGATAAAAACAAAACTACAACAATTGGATCAGCTGGATGAAATGACAAAAACAATTCAGTTTATGTCATCGCAATATGACTCAATACTAAAAGGAGTTGCCGCAAACAAAAAAAAATCGGTTGTTTACAAAGGGAAAATTGTTTATTAAGGGAAGAAGTTAGTTCTTTAAAATCTTCAATTAAATTTTTAAATGATGGTCGAGTTAACCCTTTCGCTATTTTGATGCCATATGGCGTCATGACTTTTTGAATACTTTTATTTTTAATTTAACTAGTCTAAAATAATTTTTTTCTATGCAATATTGTAGTCCGATATTTTAGGAACAGTCTTTGTTAAAAAAAATATACATTTTAACAACTATTGGATGAAAAACTGCAATTTTTAGACTCTATTGTTTTTTTTTCTCTTGAAAAAGGTATTTTTTAAAATACAAGCTTTTACTAAATAACACAAAAAATTAATTAAATTTAATATCCCAAAATACGTAGAAAAGTCTCAAATATTACTAGAATTAATACTTGAAATAAAAAAAACTGCTAGTAGCTCCGTGGCAATTTTTTGAATTTATGTGATGCCATATGGCATCAATTTTAGTTAACGGTGCTAATGTGCAGTATAAAATAACGATTGATTTGAACTTGATCTTATATATTAAAAGAATTTATGAAAGCTAAAGTCAGTCCGTCTGGCCGTTCTATCCGGCCGATTTCCTTCATTTTTTTTAAATGCAGCAAAAAAGTTAACGTACACCCAAACCTCCATAACTAGAGTTCTAATTAACGTAGGCTGTTGACATAAGTCTAAGAACACTCGGTGGGTCAACCTCTTTCTTTTGAGCTATTAACTGCTTAAATTCGTTGGGTTTGAGGAAAGTTATGCGTGGACAATCAACTTTACTTTTACTGTACTTTAACTTATCTTGGCATATTTTGGCATTAATGTACGTTAACTTCTCTTGGCAAATTCGTTGGGTTTGAGGAAAGTTATGCGTGGACAATCAAATTTACTTTTACTGAACGTTAACTTCTCTTGGCATATTTTGGCATTACTGTACGTTAACTTCTCTTGGCAAATTCGTTGAGTTTGAGGAAAGTTATGCGTGCACAATCAACTTTACATTATGCAACACGAAAGTTAACGTACAGATAATATAATATAATTTTATTAATTTCATTTGCAAGCTGTTTCGCAACGACAACAGTTCATTATGTCGAAGAAGTTTAAGGATTGTGAAATCGAAAAGATTTTGAATGATTTTGATGAATCAGATATATCTAATTTAGAAGACTCCGACCATTCTGACCTATTAGATGACCTAATCGGTGCCTTAGAAAAAAATAACTCTTTTGTTATAGAAGAGTTATCTCGACAAAATCTAACTGAAATAAACATAGATAATATGGCAAATAGTGAAGGAAATGAAAGGGAAGAAGAACTAGTAGGGATGGAAGACGAGGAAGGAGTATGGGAGACATTTAAGAAGCTAAACGATTATCGTTGGAAAAAGGACGAGTAGACTGCTCCCGATGCACGTTTCGAAGAACCAATACCCAAAAACAATGTAAAGACTCCTCTAGAATACTTTTTGGAGTATTTTACCGATGAGCTCTTGAATGAAATCGCTGCAGCAACCAATCAAGCATCACTCATAAGCACGGGGACGTCAATAAAACTATCCAATGAAGAGTTAATGCAATTTATTGCATTAGAAATAATGATGGGAACAATTGGTTATCCTCGTCTTGTAATGTATTGGTCGAAAGCAACTGAGATTCCTTCCTTTCGTCAATGTATGACTAGAGCTCGGTTTCATTCTCTGCGCAATAGCTTAAAATTCTCATCGTGTTCAAATAAAAATGACAGACTATGCAAGGTTCGAACGCTTTTAGACTTGTTTTGCAAAAATATATATTCATTACCTAGAGATGAAAACCTTTGCGTTGACCAAATGATGGTCCCTTTTAAAGGAAAAACAGCATTAAGACAATATATGCCAAAAAAGCCCATTAAGTGGGGTATGAAAATATTTTGTCTTTGTAGTTCAAAAGGAATCCTTTACGATTTTGAAATTTATGAAGGGAAAAATAAAATAATTGGAGAAAAAAAAATTTGGATTTTGTTCCGATGTTGTCATTCATTTGACAAAAACAATTCCTGAAAAAAAAACTAAAATATTTTTTGAAAATTACTTCACAACACTTGCTTTAGTAAGATATTTAAAACCACGTGGTATATGGGCCACAGGAACTATAAGAAGTAACAGAATGGGTAAAGTACCGCTTCAAACCGAGAGAGACCTTAAAAAATTTGGACGAGGTAGTTTTGACTTTCAAATTGAAAGAAACGAAAATATTTTTATATTAAGGTGGCTTGACGGTGGCTCTGTACAACTTGTATCGACGATTTACGGCGCAGAAAATGTTAATTTTGTTTCACGTTTTTGTGCTATAGAAAAAAAGAAAATCGAAATTCCACAACCACAACTTATTGGGATCTACAACCAAAATATGGGCGGTGTAGATAAAATGGACTTTCTACTTTCACTTTCCCGAATTTCAATCAGATCAAAAAAATGGACGCTGAAAATTTTTGACCATTTTATTGATCTTGCCATATGCAACTCATGGCTGGAGTACAAGATTGATTGCGCAAAAAACCAAATAAAAACTAAAGATTGCATGGATCTTTTGGCATTTCGAAATGATATATCTGACGCACTTCTAACATTTTCAACTCAAAAAATTGGTATATGAAAACGTGGGCGCCCAAAAGCATCAGAAAATGAAAACAGTCCTACAACTTCGGGAACAAGTACTCCCACTACATCCAAAAAGAAATACGAAATAGCTCCACCTGTCTCCCTGAGATATAATGGTCTCCATCATTGGCCGGAGTATACAGCGGAAGAAGTTAGATGCAAGAAAGAAGATTGCACAGCGTATTGCAGATATAAGTGTGCAAAATGCAATGTTCATTTGTGCATACCAAACGCCACACGAAATTGCTTCACATCTTACCATAACAGCAAGAATTAAGTGATATTTGAAAAGATTTTTGCTTTCTGAATATTGGACATGCACAATTTTATCAACTTTTAAATTTATTTCTAATTTAATTTTTTTTTGCAGGTTCTAATTTCTCCTTTTTGGCAGTATTTTATTTTATTTTTGAAATGAATTTTTTGTTTAATTAATTATTAAATGAATTATGAATTATTATTATTTATTTATTTTATGTATTTAAATTTGGTAATCACATATTATTATTAAACATGAATCAAACATACATATATACATAAATAAAACATCAAATAAAAAAAACTGATATTCTTTTTATTATACACCAGATAGTACAAATGATGCCATATGACATCATTCTAAAAAACCACTTTGGAATTATTTTTTTTTTAATGGTTTTATGCTATTATTACAAGTATTAAGGACTAATAAATAACAAAAACGGATTTTTAAAGTCTGAATATAAAAAGATGTACCGAAAGGGTTAAAAACGACTGTATAATAAATGGAGTGGAGGTTAGTGATGATACAAAGAAAGCTATTGATGTTGTTGTTGAGATTGCTGGAAAAATTGGTGCAGAGGTTGTTGCTGATCAAATAGATGATGCTTATTTTTTACCTAATAAAAAGAATAATAAAAATAAAGCAAGTAATAAAAATGAATCAAAAGATAAAAAATCAATTGTTGTAAAGTTTGCCAGGAAAACTTACAAGGAGAAGTTTATGGCTGGAAAATCGAATCTTAAAACCGATGAGTCGTTACAAAATGTTTTTATAAACGATTTTTTAAGCAGAGATACGATGGAGCTTTTCAATCATGCAAAATCTGTCAAAGCCGTTGGCTATAAATATGTTTTTGCAAGAGGCGGTAAAGTTTTTATAAGAAAGGATGAAAATTCCGGAGTTGTTGGTATAAAATCAATGGATGAAATCGATAAGGTTCTCTTGAAGTCATCGCAAGGAGGTGTATCAACAGTAAGGAGGGCTCGTATTGCTGTCGTTGATTCTGACATATCAGATGCTGAAGATGGCAATACATTTATGTCACCAGTTAAAATATTTAGATGAGTATGATAAAATGTTTTAAATATTTTTCTATTTTTTTTGTTTGCAATGAATAATTCAAACTACTTTTTAAACTTAAGGTACGGTCACATTAGGCAAATATTTGACAAAAAACGCTAAATATTTGTTTGCCTCAGTCTGACCACAAAATATTATTTGCCGTCAAACAACAAAACAGCTGATTTTAGGCAAACAAAATTATTTGCCTGCAAACAAATATTTGCCTAATGTGACCACTCACGACCAAATATTTTCCTCAATTTTGGACAAATAATTATTTGACCTTACAAAACATTTGTAAGAGCAAACAGTGGCAAACAACAGTTGTTTCAGCAGTGATGTCAACTTTTAAAATTTAATTCAGTCATATCTTAAAAAAAAAGCTTTTTGTTTTCAAAAGCATTTGTTGTGCAACTTGTTAATATTCATTAAAAATTGACTTTAAAGGAAACTGTTATCACAAAAAAATCAATTAACCCGTTATGAACCTATTTGGATTTTTTAAAGTTATTTTGGGAAAACGTGGCATTATCTCATAAAATGACCTATATAGTGTTTGATTTTACAACTGAATGTATGCTGGATCCACTAGCTTCATTTCAATGTATATTTTGACCTTTTAACCACTTAAGGATCGGATATATTAGAAATTTTACATTCAACTTTAAGGTTTTTTTTTAAATATGTTGTTATTTCTATTTCTATAGCATAATAAATAATGGTATAATTTCAAATATGGTTATGAATGGGTTAATTTTCCTAAAAAAAAAAGATACTTGATTTTCTATTGTACTAACTTACAAATGACTATATACATCTATATACATAAATAAATAAAGCTAGTTTTTATTCAGTTTATTCATGATATACATATGTATGTCTACTTACGATAAAATTCCATATTAAAGAAAAATATCTATTACAATGATACAAAATTTTAAATAGGTTCATAATGGGTTAATGGATTTCAAATTTAAAAATATCGAGTAAAAGACACTCAAGTAAGTTTTTAAAATATATATATTGTGCTGAAATACGATACTAAATAACAAAATTATATCCAAGTATATGGCAAAAGTTTCGAAGTCCATAACTCGGAAAATAGGCTCGATAGTCGAAAAAAAAATATTTTCCTAGCACCGCAATAAAATGCTTTATAAGTAGTGACAATTTGATACCGATCGGGGCATTGCCTCTAAACACCACTTAGCCAAATTTATTTTTAACTTTAGCGTATTTATCATTTTAAAAACACAGAATTTGCCACACTGTTACATTACTTAAAATAAACAGCTGTTTATTTTGTAAACAAAGAAAAAAATAATTATAGTTAAAAATAATATTTAAATATAATATAACAGTAAACTTCCAAAACTAACACCAATACGCTCCACAGCACAAAATAAGAAAACTTTCCTCCCCATGCAACATTTGGAAATTTCTGATCAAATATATTTTTAATTTTCGACAGTTTGATCAAACAATTTTTTTAGTCAAATATTTGTACAAGTGTGACCGCACGGCAAATATGTTTTCCTTGTTTTTATTTGCCACTATTTGGCAGCTGTTTGATCAAACAAAAAGAGGCAAATAAATGTGTCTAGTGTGACCACAAAATCAACTCTGTATTTGTTTCACAAAATTTTTGGCAAATACGAGAAAACAAGTTTGCGTCAAATATTTGCCTAATGTGACCGTACCTTTAAACTCATATAATAATAATATTTCAAGAATAAATTTCAATATGTTCAATTTAATTTCTGTAAACGTAAGAAGTGTTTCTTCGATATCAAAATTTAACAAATTTAAATTGCTTTTGAGCCAATTTCATAAACTTTCTGATGTAATTGCAGTCCAGGATTCTTGGTTTAGCAGTGAATATATTAACTTGTATTCGATTCCTGGTTATAATGCTGTTCATTGTTGTCGTGCTGATGGGTATGGTGGAGTTTCCATGTATATATCTTCAAATTTAAGCCATAAAGTTGTGCTGAGTCGTTGTGAACAATTTTTAGAGTTGGTTGTGATTGAGCTGCCTGGGTTAGTTTTTGACAATAAAACTCTACAAGTAATTTCATTGTACAGATCCCAGAAATGTTCTTTTGAACATTTTTGCAGCCAGTTGGAAAATATTCTTCAAGAATTGGAAAATAAACCGTGTGTTGTCATTGGAGATTTTAATGTAGATTTACTGGTCAATAACTCTTGCAGTAGAAATTTAAAGAATATTTTCCGTGAATATGATTTAGATCAATCGCATAACCTAGTTACCAGGCCGTTAACTCAAACGTCTATAGATTGCGTATTTGGAAATTTGTCTGAACTTATGACTGTTTATGCAATAGAGAATAAACTTACAGATCACAATATAATAAGTTGTAATCTTAGAATAAATGTAAACCGTAATGAAAGCATAACAAAAACCTTGTACAAGTTTGACTATGAACAGTTCGGAACATTGCTTGACAGAAGTTTTTTTTCGAACAGTAATTTTGATAGTCCTTCGCAACACTGCAAAAAATTAATGGATGAAATTTCTTTAGCAGCTTCACAGTGTACTTCAACAACTACAACTACAGTAAATATACGATCAAAAATAACACCTTGGATAAATATGAACCTGTTTTCGCTAGTGGAGCTCAAAGAAAAGTTTTATCAGAGCGTCTAAAAAGAATTAGTAAAATTATTAAAACTAGTAACAGGAAACTGATGAATGAATATTATAAGAAGAATTTAGAACAGTGTGCTGGGGATGTTAAAAAATCGTGGCGGTTTCTTAACAATGAACTTGGTAGATGCCCCCTAGATACACATGACATATATTCTCAGGATGGTAATCTTTTAACAACTGATATTGATAAGGCTATGGGTTTTAATCAGTATTTTTTTGATTCAATTGAAAATCTTAGAAGCAATATTCCGTGCTATTTAAATGATGACATAAACAATTTAAGAACATTGAGACCGTTAATGTGAACTTTTAATCAAGGAAAAGTTGATAAAAAACGCGTTGAAGATATTTTGGATGGGTTACCAAAAAATAAAAGTGCCGGTTATGATAAAATATCACCAAAAATGATTTTATGTAGGAAAACCGAAATTTCAGAAATTATATTTAAAATATTCGGCAGTATGATAGATCACAAAGAATACCCCAATGAACTAAAAATTCACAAGATTGTCCCCATACCTAAATGTAAGGGATCTAACAAGGTCGATTTGTATCGTCCAGTATCTGTTTTATCGGTAATTGATAAACTAATTGAAAAAATTGTGTTTGATCAATTGTCTGACTATTTATTTGAAAGACAATTTGGTTTTTGTAAAGGTTCTGGAACGGAGGAGGTTATTGTTAACGTAGTTGAATATATTTGTGACGGTCTTGATGTTTGTTTTAATGGTGTTGCTGCGGTATTTTTTGATCTATCTAAAGCTTTCGATTTGGTGGATCATGATATTTTAATTAAAAAGCTGGAACTAATTGGAGTATCAAACAGTTCTAATGCCTTATTTAAAGACTTCTTGTCTGGTCGTTAAAAATTTGTGCAGGTTGGTGACGCTAAGAGCACATTGTTACCTGTAACATGTGGAGTACCGCAGGGTAGTGTACTCGGCCCCTTTTGTTTAAGATTTTTATTAATGACTTTAAGAAAATAACATTTAATGGTCAACTTTTCATGTTTGCTGATGATATTTGCCTACTTTACCGTTATAAACATCAGCGTGTGTCACAAACTCAAGTGAAGTACGATTCATCAATGTAAGCTGAATATTTGAGATTAAATAAGCTTATTTTGAATACTGATAAAACTAAATTCATCAGATTTAGACCGTATAATTTAGAGCGAGATCAATCTATGACAGTTCATATTGATGGTGTTCCAATAGAAGAGTCGGAGTCGGTAACCTATCTAGGAATACATTTTTGCAGGAACTTACATTGGGATTATCACATCGAAGCAATTAAAAGTAAAATAGCTTCTGCTGTTGGCATTCTATACAAATTCAAGCGAAAATTTAATACTAAATCAAAAATGCTAATTTATGAAAGTTTAAGTCACAGTCATTTGTCTCACCTTCCAATAATATATGGAAGTAGGAAAAGTTCTTCATTGACATGTATTCAATCTGCACAAAACAAAGCTTTAAAACTTGTTGTTAACCTACCCATACGATTTCATACACTGGACCTGTTTAGATGTTATGCGAACAATATTCTACCCATAAATGGCTTGTACAAAATGCAGTTATTAAAATTCGTATTTAAATCTATAAGAGGTTTAGGAAATTCTTCAATTCATTTCTTTCAAAATGCTCAGGTCACAAATCGAAATACAAGACAAGGTCAAAATCTGTCTGTAACAAGATGTCGTCTTGAACTGACAAAACAACGGATACGCTTTGCTGGTTCTAATAAATTTAACAATTTGCCCGTTTCTTTAAAAAATATATTGCTATTTTCAACGTTTAAAAAAGAGCTTAAATTATTTTTATTAAACAATCTAGAAACACTTCTTACGCAAAATTAAAATCTTTTTATAAATAAAAATTCAATTTCTTTTTAATTTTTTTTCTCATATGTCAATAATTTTCAATATGTAAATATGTAGCATAAACAAAATGTAAATATAACTAGTTGCCTACTAGCCGCTTTAATGCCAATTTTGGTGCTGAGGCGCGTACTTAATATGTATAAATACTATTTTTGAATAAAAATTATTAATAAAAAAAAAAAAAAAATGACGAGGGCGATAATGCTGTCGCTGATAAAATTTGTTATCAGTTTTACAAAAGTGTAGAGCCAAGTTAAGCAACCCGTCATCGGATTAATGGCAATAAGATGCCAGATTCAATAATCTTTGTCTGCTTTCAGGATTGGTAGACACCACGATATGCGTTCTGTTTTGAGCAGGAATTCCCTAATATATAATCATGCAATGGCTGACTCTCAACACATCATCATTTCTCATCACAACTAAAGACTTTGGTCTGCTGCTTCGTAAAAAGATGGTTGGATGAAACCGATATGATAACAATACTTTTAGCATAAAATGAGTAATTTCCCTTGAGACAACAGCCGTTGGTATACTGAACCCCTAATTCGTTAGCGCTTAACGTAATATTCGATAGAAGCCCTGGCCCTTTCCCCGATCATTTTCAAAGATCAAAATGGCCAATCCAGGAGCCAAGTTGCCTCTTGGCCAACTCGACGTAGTTCATATTGACAATTCTTCCTTGACATCGTTCCTGACAAGATGAACAAGCATGTTGCTCCGCTGTTGATTCACTGCCGTGCTCTTGATGAAAATATCAATAGGCATGATGTTCAGCATTACCTCCAGTCCCACCTGTGGTGTCGATCTAATGGCTCCGGTGGTGCCCAGACAAGCCCATCTCTGTACCATCACGAGTCCAGAAAGTCTGACCCCTACGTTCACAGCTTCCCACCACTCCAGATTACCATAGGTCAAAATAGGTCTAATTATTGCACAGTACATCCAGTGGATGATCTGCTGTTTGGGACCCCATCTTCTGCCAAACGTCCTCCTGCAGGTGTAGAAGGCACATAACGCCTTCTTAGTCCTTTCCTCTACGTCCTCGACCAAGTGAGTTTAGAGTCCAGAATAACACCCAAATACTTCGCCTCCTTTGACAGTACCAGTGTCCTCCCGTCCAGTCTTGGAGGATTGAACTCAGGTACCTTCGTCCTTCTAGTAAAGAGAACCAACTCGGTTTTAAAGGCGTTGACCCCCAGACCGTTTTCTCTTACCCATTTCACGAGTTTACATTATGCCGACTCCATGAGGTCACCGATCGTTGATAGAAATCTAACTCTGACCAGAAGCACAAAATCATCAGCATAGGCGACCATTTTGGGCCCGTTCTGTCGAAAGATTGTAGGATTTTATTGAACACCAGGTTCCATAAGAGAGGATATATAACTCCCCCTTGTGGAGTTCCCCTCGTCACCACCTTCCTCGCTTCCCCCTCACCTATTTTTGAGTTTATCACCCCGCTCTTCAGCATGTTGCCCGTCAATACTTTGCCGCTTCGTTAGTTCCCTCAGGTTCCTCACAGAAACTGGCCCATGATTCCCTCTTAGCCCTGCGTGGCGCCTTTTTGAAAGCATTAAAACTGAGATGGTAATTATCCCAATCCTCAGTTTTCTTGTGTTTTTGCCTTATTAAAGAGTCTTCTAGTTTCCGTTCTGAGTAGCTTAAGCTCCCGGGTCCACCAGGATTGGTTAGTTTTTCTAGAAGGCAAGTGCTCAAGACAAGAATTTAGCTATGCTTCTTTAAGTCTTTTCGTCACTAGACATGCTGAGTTCTCCACATCTTGAATGCATATTCAGTGGCGGTAGATTTCGCACAAGTCTGCGGAATTTGACCCAGTTAGTCTTCCTTGGATTCCGATATGGAATCATCCCCCCAAAAGAGATGTCAATGCTGTAGATTATCCTGTAATGGTCTGAAAAAGAACATTCCAAGGATGCCCTCCAGTCCAGAGTTCTAATAGTGTCCGAATTCGATACTATAGTTTTATCAATAACTTGGTCCCTAATCCTATTATAGAAAGTGGGATTATTTTCCCTATTCGCTATAATTAAATTAGTGTTTAGCAGGTATTCAAAAACGGACTCACTTCTGCTGTTGATGTCAGTGCTTCCCCATGAAGTGTGGTGAGCGTTGTCATCGCCTCCAGTCACCAGATCATGGCCCTTGGTCATACATTCTCCGACCAGAGATCTTACTGCTGTAGATGGGGGTCGTACTCCTCATAAGGCAGATAAATTTATGCTAGGATGAGTTTCGGCACCTTTATCCAAAATTCTAGAAGGACTCACTCTAATTCCCCTTTTAATTGCTGTTTAATTAATAGCCTTTTTGTCAAAGCATTGAACAGCTGTCCCCTTCATGTAGCCACCCTTCACTCATGCCAGCCTACTTCCTTCAACTGTTTCTACTGTTTTCATGATGAGTGTCACTCAGCTTCGTTCCCGGTAGACTTCGATAGGAATTTCTCTTAACTTCCTCTTCTGAATATTTAATATAAGAATTTTAAGACAACACATTACTCATACTATATATTCTCTTAACTTCAACACCAATAATTTTTTTTTAAACAGTAACTATAATACAGTCCCCATATTTATACCCTATACCACTATGTGGTTTGGGTATAATGACTTTGTGCTGCTGTTTGTAACAACCAAAAATATTTGACCTTAACCCATCTTTAATTATACCGATCGAATCAGAATCACTATCTGATTCGATTAAACGATGTCCGTCCGTCCGTCCGTCCGTCCGTCCGTCTGTGTGTCCATGTAAAGCTTGTAATCAAACTGCAGGTCGCAAATATGAATATATTTTGATGAAATTTGGTATTTGATCTTTTACCAGCCATGAGATGAACGCTGTTGAAATTGGTGAGAATCGGTCCATGGTCAGACCTAGCCCCCATACAAATGACCCCTATGAAATCAACATATATTGCCATAAGATCCAAATTATCATACAAATCTTAGTCAAATTGGGTTTATATGTATATAGTAGTCCAAAAATGATCCCTATTGCATAACACTTAGTCATAGGCCCCATATAGAGCTGCTTCCCGATCTTCAGTTAAATCTATCAAAAAACAAAAATATTGCACTGATTCTTCTCAAATTTTGTTTGTATATATTTTTGCAAAATACAAGAGACTTTATCAAACATGGTCAGGATCGGTCCATTTTTAGGCCTAGTCCCCATATAGGTATAGCATCCGATATGAACTTTTTCATATCTGCAGCCGAAAAAATTAATAAAAATCCCACTCAAATTTGGTTTATGCTTATTTTTTATATCCAGTTAGTTGGGCCTGAGAGATAGGGTCTCTAAACGCATGGTATAGTGTATCGTATAGTCGGTCTCGACCGACTATAATTTTCTTACTTGTGTTATGATGAAATTCTTTCCTTTTTTATTTTCTAAATTGGGGTTAACTCCCGTCTTTTTAATATATCTATATATTTATATATTTTTAAATATATTTATCTAAATATGTGTATGTTTTAGAATATATTTTAACATATCTTTAATTTCTAATATATTATTTTTTTTAAAACGTATGTTCATATATTTATATTTTCTCTTTTTTAATGTATGTTAATATCTATATATTTTTTTTTTATCTGTATATTTCCCCGTTTCCCATGGGAGACCTCCTACCTTTTGTTATAATTATTCTTACACGGGGCGACCTCCCATCTTTTCCTTCTTATTTTTATATTTCTTTTCCCTGTGAGGAGATCTCCCATCTTTTTTTATCATTATTTCTACATGGGGAGACCTCCCGTCTTTACTTATTTAAAATTTTTTTGTAATTATTATTCTTTCGGGGAAGTCCTCCCATCTTGCCTTTCTTATTTCTATATATTTCCTTCCCTTTTGGGCATAAGGAGGTCACCCATCTTTTCTTATTTATTTCATTCTATAGATATTTTTTTCTTTTTTTTTCCATGGGGAGTCCTCCCATTTTTTCTCATTTTAATTATATTTCTTTTTTACGTGAGGAGATCCCCATCTTTTTTTATTTATTTTATTTCTATATCTTCTGTTTTCAATCTTCTGCGACAATGAGTTACACCGCAGACCTCGTCAGCCCAACTGCAGGATTATTTGCCATTCATTCTACGGCGGCTTCGAGTTGCGATACTGTTCCAATCTATACTATATAGCTTGTGACCAAGACAATGAATGAATATGCACGATATATAAAGGCTTAACAGACTAATGTATTTAGGCCCTAAGTTTTAATAAGATAATTTCGTTCCTTAATAAATGCTTTTCTCTTCCAAAAACAAAACCAGAAATAATTTACTCAATAAAACCACTGCTACCATTACTTACATGACGATCCTATTTCGTTCTGTAGTAAAAGTTCGATTCTTCCTTTTAAAGAATGAACAACAAAAAAAAAAAAAAGCAAACAACAGTTCAACAATTACTTTAAATGCAATAAAACCATACGCCAGAACAACTTGTAGGGGCGCTTGGAGGATAAAATGCTTAAATTTGCTGAATATATATATTTTTTCTGACATTAGTTTTCCAATTTTATGCGCACGAAAAGGGGGGGGGGGAAGGAAATTTACACTATTTCTCTTACCAACAGATCTGTCATTTTTGAGTGGAAATTAACCCGAACGCTCAAAGATCGTCGGTATATCCCTACAACATACATCGTGCAACATTTTACTTGTATCTGCTCAATAGCATCTTTTCTTCTTACCTCTAGAAAGGGAAAAATTCATTAAACAGCATCCACCAAGAATCGGAAAAAAATTTTATTAGATTTTACCAAAAGTATCTAAAAAATTCTGAGTCCAAAAGTGCGAAATTTGTTCAACAAAACTACATAAACAGAGAAAAAAAAGAACACAAAAAAAAGATATTATACCAATTTGTTACGAACTTTTTGCTTAATATTTTTTTCATTACTCCAAAATTGTACACAAAACTACATAAACAGAAAAAACCACGAAAAACCCGAAACTATATATATATTTGTTATGAACTTTTGCATGATTTTTTTATTCTGGTAGTTCCACAAAATGAATTTAAGTAAATTTATTAAGATCAAATATTAACTTATTTTGCTTTGCTAATTAATTTTCTTTATTTTGTGCAAAAATCAATCGAAAAGTGCTAAAACCGTCAAAAAGTGCTAAAACCGAAAAAAAAAAACGAAATAAACGAACAAGAATAAGCCAATAAAGCTAAAAACAAAAAATCTAAAATCAAAGAAATTTATATAAATCCAGGAACTGAGAGTGGAAAGCTTTTATTTTTGAGTAACAAGTGACAGTACCGAATTTCGAAACTTAATCATCAATTGAATTTAGATATTGAAAATTGTGTTATATCCTGAATATCGTTAAATACTCCAGATTCTGGCTGAAAGCGCTTTCAACGATGGATCTCAACCACTGATGTAAATATTTTTAATAATTATATTAACAATTGAATATTTACAGCAGAAACGTAGTTATTAATTAGTACTGAATACTCTGTTAAGTTCTTAACAGTTCACGGTCATGTTAACATAAAAATGCACTTTTAACCAGTGTATCTGTTAACAACAACATTAACATCCAGCTTACTGTGATTAAATCATAAAAATTATACAAATTCGTATCGGGAATAAAAATACGTAAAATTAGTATAAATACCGTTCAAAAATATTAAAAATTAACATATATATTAAATTTTGTTATTATTAATATATTTGAAAATCTTTTTCCATGGGCTTTAATGGAATAACATCGTGTCCGGTTATTAAATTTATTTATTTAAAATAACACAATTAGTCCGCGTTTTTTTTAATTTTTATACCCTACATCGAAAAACTAATTTCCGACCCCATAAAGTATATATATTCTTGATCCTTATCACAGCTCGAGTCGATATAGCGATGTCCGTCTGTCTGTTGAAATCACGCTCATTCACAAAAAAAGCCATCTCACTGGATAAGGTTACAAAAATATCATTTGCGATAATTCCCAGCAGGTTGGTATTGAAAATGGGCTACATCGGGCATCACTGTGATTAGATACGAGCAAAAATATGTAGATATCTCTAAAAAAAACATAAAACCCAGTTTAGTGGTTGAACATAATAATTGTACAACAACATAAAAAATTGCCACAAAAATAATATGCATATATATTAACAATACCAAGAACACAGAACATAGCTCATGTTAGTAGTATTCCCACATATTTTTTTTATCGTTATCACGTTATAATAAAAAAAATCGCCAATATGAAAGAAAAAATGAGAACGATATATGGAAATTTTCCAATGGATAATGAAAATGGAAAATGGGGAATGAAAAATTAAAATGAAAAATGGAAAATGAAAAACGGAAAATAGAAAATGTAAAATAGAAAATGAAAAATAGAGAATAGAAAATGGAAAATGAAAAAAGAAACTTGAAAAATGAAAAATGGAAAATGAAAAATGGAAAATGGAAAATAGAAAATTGAGAATGGAAAATGGAAAATGAAAAACGGAAAATGATAAATGAAAAATGTAAAATAGAATACGAAAAATGGAGAATGAAAAATGAAAAATGGAAAATGCGAAATGAAAAATGGAAAATGAAATTGAAAAATGGAAAATGAAAAATTAAAAATTAAAAATGAAAATTAAAAATGGAAAATGAAAATTGAAAAATGAAAAATTTAAAGTGGAAAGTGGAAAATGGAAACGAAAACTGAAATATGAAAAATGGAAAATGGAAAATAAAAATTGAGAAAGGGAAAATGGAAATGGAAAATGAAAAATGGAAAATGAAAATTGAAAAATGGAAAATGAAAATTAAAGAATGAAAAATGACTACTAGTAAACGGAAATTGAAAATTGAAAAATTAAAAATGAAAAATGGAAAATGAAAATGGAAAATGAAAATTGAAAAATGAATATTAAAAATAAAAATGAAAAATGGAAAATGGAAAACGCAAAATGGAAATGGAAAAATGAAAAATGGGAAATTGAAAATGAAAATTGAAAAATGGAAAATGAAAAATGAAAATTGAGAAATGAAAAATGGAAAATGGACAATGAAAATTGAAAAATGAAAAACGGAATATGGAAAGTGGAAAATGGAAAACGAAAACTGAAAAATTAAAAATGAAAATTGAAAAATGAAAAATGGAAAATGAAAATTGAAAAATGAAAAGTTAAAAATGGAAAATGAAAATTTAAAAATGAAAAATGGAAAATGAAAATTGAAAAATGAAAAATGGCAAATGGAAATTGAAAAATTAAAAATGGAAAGTGGAAAATGAATAACGAAAATTAAAAAATGAAAGACGAAAAATTAAAAAATGAAAAATTTTAAATGGAAAATGGAAACTGAAATATGAAAAATGGAATATGGAAAGTGTAAACTGAAAATTGAAAAATGCAACATGAAAAATTAAGATTGAAAAATGAGTAATGAAAGATGAAAAATGAATAATCAATAACGAAAAATTAAAAATTAATAATTAAAGCTTAAAAATTAAAAATTTAAATTAAAAATTAAAAATTAAAAATTGGAATTTAAAAATTAAAGACTCAAAAATTCGGCACAGCCAAATTTAACACTCTTACTTGTTTAATTTTTAATTCAGTGTTTAATGTTAAATTATTTAGTTATATATATTAAAAAATTGTCAATGTAAAAACAAATGCAAATAAAAATTCCCCTGAAGATGTTGCCAAATAAGCAACGAAACGTTCGGAGGAAGATGGAATAAATTTGTTTTATTGCCAAAAAAGGAAAAGACCATTAAAGCCCAACTTTTTATTGAACAAAATCATGATAAAGTGATAAATTAAAGCTAACGGTTTTATAAATATAGGTCAAGTGTTTCGTTCCAATGTTCCTATTAGAAGTATCCTTTTCTGTTATCTTCATTTAAAAGACTGCACTTATTATCTAAGTCTAAATTAAATCATATTTTCAAGATTGGAAAAAAAAAATTAAACAGATATATCCCTTAACCATTTTTAATTGTTACTATATCGTTTTCGCAAGAAGTTTTCATTTTTATATTTTTCATTAGTATTCAGCAGATCGCAGTTTCTCGGATACATTTTTGTCCTTTTTTTAATTTATTTTTTTTTATTTAAATTATATATTTTTATTATTTTGGTAACCGAATTGGAGACCTTTATTTTGTTTATTGTTGGATACCATATAAATTTCTTTTTCAGCGGTTTTATGGAGAATTAATTTTTGCATATATTAAAGAATCTAGTCTTTTTTTGTTTAAATTAAAGATTTTTGTTATTGCTTTCAAAATAATTAGCCGTAGATTAAGCTAGTATGTAATTATTGTTAATAACCTTTGGTTACATGTAATTTATACCCTCCACTCCAGTGTGCAGAGGGTATTGTTTACGGGGGGTTTTGCGAGATATTTTATTACAGTGAAAATTGTGGGAAAAAAATAATAAAAGAGGGGTATTAGTTTTACAATAAATTTCGGGTTTATTTATATGGGTATTACCTTTCTTGACAATGGTTGTTTTATAGCTGACCTAGTTAACAAAGATTATATTCTAAGAACTAAAATAATTATAAGCAGAGCTTAGATCTCTTTCCATGGGAGAGAGTTTTTGTGTAGAAATTCAGTTACTCGTTAATACAATACATATGAGGTCATAATTATAGAACAAATATAATATTATTATTCTTCGCCTAAACATCCCGCCCCCCTTGCGGGATTGCAACGCCTGGTGGGGGTAAGAGAAGTAATTAAGTATGTGTAGTAGGTATTTATATAAAAGTATAATATGAAGGAATGATATAAATTCATAATAAATTTTTAATTCGATAAAGTATTTTTTTTCAAAAGGGTATGTAAAAACAATTTAAATTCAATAGTTTATATATTTATACAGATGTAGATTAAGCAAAAATATAAAAAAGAAAACTACAATAGTTATTTGGGATTAACATTAATCACAATTGTAGGATAAGTGTTGGGAGCACTTGTTGCAACGGGTAGATTGTTGTTGACGAAGTGATGAGTTTGTTGTTGTCGTTGTTGACGATGTTGTTGTTGATGTTGTTGTTGATGCTGTTGTTGTCGTTGACGATGTTGTTGTCGTTGACGATGTTGTTGCCATCGCCTACGATACCGTTTCGATTTTAGCGGATGTGATGCTTGGTCAGGTTTGTGTAAAAGGGTATGATGCTCGGAGCGACATATTTTGCACCTGTCAAGACACTGACAGCCCTTTAAGATATGGGAATGCGCTAGGCAATTTGTGCAATACCCATATTTTCGTACAACCGTCATCCGCTCTTGAACTGAGAGTCGTCGAAAGCGAAGACACTTCCTTAAGGGGTGGTCGAGGTTGCAATAACGGCAATCCTTCAGGCGTATTGGACGATTAGATGATGGATGATTAGATGATGATTGATCTCTGCGGCTGCGATTGACTTCCGATGGTGATTCCGTCCGATTGGTTTTTTGGCGTCGTGGTGGTGTAGACATTTTTCTGGAAAGGGAAATAAAGGGTTATTGTTGTTCATAGGGTGGCATTAAAACTAATTTAACAATTGGTCGGGTAATAAGGCCATTTGATGTTCGAATTTCACAAACTCTAACTCTAGAATCGGATCCGCGAATAACTTTTTCGACACGGCCGAGTCGCCACTGATTTGGGGGAAGGTTATCCTGTCTAACAACTACGAGGTCATTGACAGCAAAGTCGCGTTGGGGATATTTCCATTTTATTCGCTTATGTAGCTCTTTCAAGTATTCTTCTTTCCATCTTAGGGCGAAATGATGGTGAAGTACTTTTAGCTTTTGCCATCGATTGGCATAACTTAGCGATTTATACAAGGTCTCAGGTTCGGCAGGAGCTAAAAGTGGGGCTCCAATCAGAAAATGGCCAGGAGTAAGAGCACAAAGATCAGAGGGGTTTTCGCTCACGGGGCTCAGTGGTCGTGAGTTTAGACACGCTTCTATTCGGGAGAGCATCGTCGAGAACTCTTCGAAAGTAAATGTTTGAGCATTGGAGACTTTTTTAAGGTGAGTTTTAAAACTTTTCACACCCGCTTCCCATAATCCTCCCATGTGGGGAGCACCGGGGGGTATGAAATGCCATTCAATGGGTTGAAAAGTATTTTGAGAGACTATTTTCTGCCGAAATTGTGAAAGTAGTTGACTCTGATCTCTCTCTAATATATTGGCAGCTCCAACGAAGGCAGTACCATTATCAGAGTACATATTAAGAGGACAACCACGACGTGAGAAAAACCGAGAAAAGGCAGCTGTAAAAGCACTGGTGGATATTTCCAAATGTATGGCCTTCGTCGCGAAACATACGAAAACGAGGACATAGCCTTTCGTTAATTTGCAACCACGACCTGCATAAGACTTAATATCGAACGGTCCTGCGAAATCAACAACAGTATTCGTAAAGGGACGGGAAAGGGCAGTTCTTTCGGGTGGAAGGGCAGCCATTATTTGCTGACTTCGATTGTGTCTTTGTAAAGCGCAATTTTTACAATTTCGAACAATAGATTTCGTTAAGTTTTTTAACTTTGGTACCCAGAACTCGATACGCATTAACCTAAGTAGGACAGAGTTTTCACCATGTACAGACGATTTATGAGCCAGTTCAATATATAATCGTGTAAATTTTCCATTATATGGCAATATTTTGGGAAACCGTTCGTCGTAGGTAAGCATGGGGGATTGAGAAAGTCTACCGTTCACTCTCATAAAACCTGCATTGTCAATAAAGGGGTTCAAAGTCAAGAGACTACTTTTTTGAGGCAAAGGTAAACCTTGAGAGAGAATATCGTATTCAGGGAAATACAACTTTTGACACATTACGACCAATCGATTTTTTAACGTGCTGCATTTCCTTTTGAATGATATCAGTACTGCCATATCGTAGACGGTGTTTAGGTGAGAGGGAGTGGAAAAACCGAAAGACGTAGCAAAGCACTCGCATTGCCCTTGAAAGGTCAGAAAACCGCCCTAAAATATCAAAATTAACAATTTGAGTAACGAAGGTTCTGATTGGTCGAATTTCCTCTTGGGTTTCTAAGTTCCGATGATTTAAAAGCCATTTCGAATGAGGTAATCTTAGCCATGAGGGACCATGCCACCATAAATCGTTGACCACCAGTTCACTAGCTGTGATTCCACGGGAAGCTAGATCTGCGGGGTTATCTTTTGAGTCAACGTGTGACCAGATATCTTCTTTTAATTCCTCCACTATGGAAGATACACGGTTTGCAACGAAAGTCTTCCACTGATCCGGGGACTTTTGCAGCCAAGCTAGCACTACTGTGGAATCTGTCCACATATAGGCACGAAACTTTCCAATATTCAATTGGGTTCGAAACGATTTGAACATTTTTGCCATTAATTCGGCACCACAAAGTTCTTTTCGGGGGAGTGTTACGAATTTTACGGGCGCAACTTTCGTCTTAGCAGCTAGAAGATGAGTGTGAACTTGACCATTTGGCGCTTCAGTTCGAATATATAAAGTAGCTGCGTAAGCTTTTTCCGATGCATCACAGAAACCGTGTAGTTCGATAGAAAATGAGGGTTCGTAATCAACGAAACGGGGTATTTTGATTTTTTCTATATTAGGGTAGTCATCGAGAAAACTTTTCCACTGTTTAAGGGTTAATGGTTTGATAACTTCATCCCAATCCATTTTATATTTCCAAACTTGTTGCATTATAATTTTCGCAACAATTATTTTGGGAGCAAGCCAACCGGCGGGGTCAAAGAGTTTTGCAATCTCAGATAAAACAGCGCGTTTTGTAAAAACACTACCATCGGGATGTTTAACGGGTTTGAAATAAAAAAAATCACGTCCGGCACTCCACCTTAAACCAAGTGTTTTGGAAGTACAAGAATCTGACAAGTTCAGAAACTCTGCATCCAACAGATGCTGGGGGTGTATATCCTTAAAAAGGCTTTCATTATTTGCTGTCCATTTTCGAAGAGAAAATCCAGCAGAGTTTAGAACATTAACCAGTTGTTTTCGCGCAATAATGGCTTGTGTCAAATCATGAGATCCGAATAAAACGTCATCGACGTACATATAATTTCTAAGGATCTGAGAGACAATTGGGGTTTTGGGTTCACATTGCTTGGCTAGTTCCAATAGTGTTCTTATAGCCAAATATGGGGCACAATTAACGCCAAAAGTAACTGTGTTCATCTCAAAGTCACTAAGCTCTTGATCGGGTGAGTTGCGAAATATGATTCGTTGAAATGGGGTATGAGCTTTGTGAACGAGGATTTGTCGGTACATCTTTTCGATATCGGCATTGAAAACGTATCGAAACAATCGCCATCTTAAAATAAGAATGATTAAATCAGCTTGTAATACGGGGCCTGGGTATAATACATCGATTAGACTTACGCCATTAGACGAGGGGTTGGATGCATTGAATACTACCCGGAGTTTAGTAGTTGTACTATCGGGCTTAATCACCGCATGATGGGGGAGATAATATGAAGTGGGGTTAGCTGACAAATCTGGATGAACTTTGGTCATATGATACAGAGTTAAATATTCTACTATGACTTGATCATAGTGAGATTTAGCAGTGGGTTGTTTCATTAAACGAGCCTCATTACGGATATATTGCGAGATAGCATTTCTGCGGGAGTTACCAAGGGTTTTATGGGAAGGATATTCTCGTTTGAATGGAAGAGAAACCACGAAACGACCATTTGTGTCCCGATACGTGGTCTTCTGATATAGATCCTCATAGTAAAGATCATCATCTGACCTTTGGGGAACTTCTGGAATCTCTTCGAGCTCCCAAAAACGAGTAAGCTGATGGTTTAGCTCTATTTCATTGTAGAATGTAGAAATAGTTCGGCATTTGATGGAAGAAGCAATCTGACCAGTCACAATCCAGCCAAAAACTGTCTTTTGTGCAACAAGGTTCTGGTCGTTATCCCAGCGAACACCATCACGAAGCACTCGTGGATAGATATCACCCCCTAAAAGTAAGTCAATATTGGGGTCTTTCTGCAGGTCTATATCTGCCATTACTAAATCCGTAAAATTGGATTTAACGAGTGAAGGGAGGGAGTGATATGATAATTGGCCAGTTAATTTTCGTACTACAAATACTTCGACAGAGGTCGAAAAATGTTTATCAAGACGAGAGCCGATTTTTATGAGAGAAGTTTTACTCGATGTGGCAGTAAGGGTACCGTTCAAGCCAATAACTTGGGTCTCAGAGGACCTAGAAGGCAATGAAAGTTTCCTCTGAAGAGAGCTAGAAATAAATGACGCCTCAGAAGCAGGATCTATTAGAGCACGCACAGTGAATCTGATATCATCTACACAAACATCTACTAAAGCAGTACCAAGAATGATAGATGTGCATGGAGTGGACTGTAAATGGGTCGAGTACGATTGGCGTACGCAATCTGCAGCGGCAGTGAGAGGGAATGGACTTTCGTGAGGGTTTGTGAAAATGGGGGGATTATTTGCCCGAAGAATGTTCGGGTTAGAATTCGGTACACCCGAAGATATAATCTGAGGGTTTTGACTTCTACCAGGGGCTTGAATTGAATGAGGCAAAGTTGGAGCACGATGACGTAGCGAGTGGTGTTTTTGTTTGCAACTAGAGCACACATATTGGCTTTTGCATTTCTTGAAATCATGCGAAGTTGCCAAACAATTGGTGCAACGCTTTTGGCTCCTTACCGTCGATAAACGTTCTTCTACTGACATTCGTAAAAAGGTGGGACATAGTCTGAGTGGATGAGAATCAGGGCAATGGGTGCATTTCTTAGCTTTATCTGTGGTAACGTTTGTATGGTAAGTATTCAGTTTTTTGGAGTCGCGAGAACTATAATTTTTTGTTGGGGGTGAAATCTTCGGAAAATGGATGGTTGCTCTGTAAGCCTTTAAATCAGCGACAGACTCTAGGGTTTGATATCTGGATGACAAGAATTCACCATCTTCTTCCATGTGGGTAACTCGGGGCTAGTATTATGGTATTGTTTCCATAAATCCAAAGTAGTATCGGGAAGGCAGGTAGAACATAGGTATACAAAAATAACGTCCCAAGTGCTTGTGTCTATATTAAGCAAAGAGAGATTCGTAATGCAATCATTAATGGTACGCTGAAGAACTTTTATGCTGGGTCCTGATTCCTTTGAAATAGATTTCAGACTGAAAAGGGTTTTAAGTTGTGCATTTAGAAGGACTTCTTTATTGTCGTACCTGTCGACCAGATTTTTCCATGCCATCTCAAAACCTGCATTTGTAAGTGGGCATGTTCTTACAATATCACGCGCCTCATTTTGGGTTTTCTTCAGCAAATGATAAAGTTTCTCTACCGGAGTGAGTCGGGGGTTATTTTTATAAAGAGCAGAGAACATGTCTCTGAATGTAGGCCAAGAGACGTAATCTCCATAGAAGATATCAGTGTCGCAGGGTGGTAGAGAAATGTTTGGGGCGCTAACTGTCCTTAAACAAAGGCTTCAATAGATGAAACTGGTTTATTAGAAAATCGCTCGACCTGCTCGTTGGCGTTTGAAAGGCACTTGAGGTGTGCCTCATAAGCAACGTAGAACTTGTTCTGGACAGTCTCCACGTCAATCTTTTCTTTCTCGGACTCAATGTCGATTAAAAGAGAGTCGTAGATATTCCGAAGGGATGACCATAAATGAAGTATTTCATCCTTTTGAACCGCGAGGGTATGAAGAGTGTGTTCTTCTGGAGGAATCGCAGCAAAGTAGGCATTAAACTGCACAACGCGGTCAGAAGCACGAATAAATGCGTTTAATTGCGACATTATGTTAACACACCGTTTGATTAAGAACAAAAAAATTTAATAAATATTTAAGAAAAGCTCAAAAAACTGTATCGAAGATGTTCAGAGTGTGAAAAAAAGGCAGATAATTAGAACCAAGACAAATGACCAACAATTTATTTTAATCAATTTATAGCCAATAGAGGGTTAATAAGTTAAAAAAAATTTTAAATTTCAATATAAATTCACTTATGTAGCCAATAAGGGGTTAATAAATTTTCAAAAAAAAAATGGAACTGAATATATATTCAATTATGGAGCCAATAGGGGGTTAATAAATTTTAAAAATTTTAAATTTAATATATAATCAGCTATGTAGCCAATAGGAGGGTAATAAATTTTAAAAAATTTAGAATTGAATATTCATCCACTTATGTAGCAAATAGAGGGTTAATAAATTTTCAAAAAAAATTTTAAAATGGATTAATAAATTTTCAAAAACATAAAATTGAATATATATATTTATTTATGTATAGCAAATAGGGGGTTAATAAATTTTAAAAAAATTTTAAATTGAGTATATATTCATTTATGCATAGCAAATAGGGGGTTAATAATTTTGGAGCCAATAGGGGGTTAATAAATTTTAAAAATTTTAAATTGAATATACAATCAGCTATGTAGCCAATAGGAGGGTAATAAATTGTAAAAATTTAGAATTGGATATACATCCACTTATGTAGCAAATAGAGGGTTAATAAATTTTCAAAAAAAATTTTAAAATGGATTAATAAATTTTCAAAAACATAAAATTGAATATATATTTATTTATGCATAGCAAATAGGGGGTTAATAAATTTTAAAAAAATTTTAAATTTATATTAATTTATGCTTAGTAAATAGGGGGTTAATAAATTTTCAATAAATTTTCAAAAAAGTTTAATTGAATATAAATTCACTTATATACAGCAGATAGCGGATTAATAAGTTTCCAAAAATTTTAAAATTGAATATATGTACACATATTCATTTATGTCTCGCAGATAAGGGGTTAATAAATTTCCAAAAATTTTAAAATTGAATATACATATATTCATTTATGTATAACAAATAAGGGGTTAATAAATTTCCAAAAATTTTAAAATTGAATATACATATATTCATTTATGTATCACAAATAAGGGGGTTAATAAATTTCCAAAAAATTTAAACTCAATATAAATTCACTTTAAAGTAGCGTTTTTCCTTTATGTTTTTATGAATTTTAATTTATTTATTTGTATAAAAATTTCCATAAGATGTGGTTTATTATTAGTTTATAAAATATTTACAAAAAAATAAATCAAAAAAATTGCATATACATAGTAAACCAATTAATTTTACTAAAATTGTAGTTATTTATAATAATATGCAAGTTGAAGACACTGTGTGTATTATGCACAAAAGAAGTTTGTTGTCGAAACTGAATAATTAATTACAAAGGAGTGTATAAATTTAAGAGTGTGTTTTTGTACGTAATCGACTCTTTTTCCAAAAAATAATAAACTAACAATGTTGCTTCACTTTGTCTTCAATAACTTTTCATACACATGTATCTATTAACATTCACACATCTCACTGTTAACTTCTCTTTTTTTTGTTTAAAACTGAGCACGTTCACTTCACTTGTGTTTGTCGCTCTTTGGCGTTAATGTGGAGCAACACAAAAAATGTTTATAATGTTAAGCAAGTACGGAATCGAATAAATAGATTAATGTTAAACTCAGATGTGGATGTTGTTGTTTTTAAGTGGGGAAATTTTTGCGGCGAAAACAAACTAACTGTCTCTCACAGTATATATGTAGGTATATATGTATGTATATATGTTCGACCAAAGTTAATAAAATTTGATCTACTTGGGAGTTGTTTTTTCTTTTATTAAAATTTCATTTATCACATACCTTAATATTTGTAGTAAATACTTGCTATTTGAGTTTTTGGATGTCGATGATTTTTTACTTAATTTTGATTTTGAGAGTTCTGCTTCCTTTCTTTTGGAGTTTTATTTTTTTTTTTGTGGCACTTTCTTAGGAAAAACTTCACGGCTTCAAATTGCTGGGTAATAATTTCATAAAAATTATCTGGAAATGAAAATTTTCACTCATAAAATATCTTTCAATCCGGTTCGATTGGACCACAAAATGTTTACGGGGGGTTTTGCGAGATATTTTATTACAGTGAAAATTGTGGGAAAAAAATAATAAAAGAGGGGTATTGGTTTTACAATAAATGTCGGGTTTATTTATATGGGTATTACCTTTCTTGACAATGGTTGTTTTATAACTGACCTAGTTAACAAAGATTATATTCTAAGAACTAAAATAATTATAAGCAGAGCTTAGATCTCTTTCCATGGGAGAGAGTTTTTGTGTAGAAATTCAGTTACTCGTTAATACAATACATATGAGGTCATAATTATAAAACA
This sequence comes from Cordilura impudica, assembly GCA_963682025.1. NCBI lineage: Eukaryota > Metazoa > Arthropoda > Insecta > Diptera > Scathophagidae > Cordilura > Cordilura impudica. The sequence goes on along the minus strand of OY821522.1, from coordinate 19,472,695 downwards.
AATATAATATTATTATTCTTCACCTAAACAGGTATATATAAGTTTGTCATTCCGTTTGTAATAATTAGAAAAAAAATTTTGGACCCCATAAAATATATATTTGTGATCCTTATAACAACCGGAGTTGATATAGCGATGTCCGTCTATCCGTCTGTCTGTCCGTCTGTCCGTCTGTGGAAATCACGATGGCGGCATCAATCGGGCAGCTAGGGTGCTCGTTGATATAAAAAATGATTCATTGGTATCCTGAAAAGTTTGCTGTTTAAAATCGTCCAAATCGGTCGATTAGGGCCCGAGATTTGAATGAAGAGCTAAAAAAAAGTCTTGAAAAATATAATTTTCTATGTTGTTCTTGTCACCATCACGCCCTCAATAGGACAGCTAGGGTGATACTTTTTAGTGAGAACGATTCACCAAATTCATGGGAAGATTCCTATTTCAAAAATCATTAAAATCGGCCGAACAGGTCAAGGGAAATCTCTGAAAAATAAAAAAAAATGAAAAACATGATGTTTCTATATTGTTCTTGTTGTTATTCGAAATGTTGTATTGTTGTCATAGCTGGACTTGTTGTTTTTGTGGTCGTTGTGGTAATATTATAATAAAAACTAACCCTTTGTACATTTTTTTTATAAACTCTGGTAGAAAAATTTAAGAGTTTCCATTGTTTTGGCATCACTAAAAAATATTTTAGATCATTTCTGTCATTGCCACGAGCCTGCCTGCAAAGTTTCCGATCGATTGGGTCACGGAAAGGGGTTTAAATCGATCCAAAATTTTTTCGACACTACGAGTTGATATAAAGGGAGTAAAAATTCACCAACATCTAAAGCAAATAATGCTAAAATACCTAGTTGTTAATAAAAAAAACAATGTAAATTTAGCAAAAAAAAAAATGTATTAATTTATTTAAAGAGAAAAACACAAAAATAACGTTTGATGTTGTATTTTTGTGTGTAATATTTACATATACATACATACACATATTAAATAATACAAATAATATATGTACATATATTCTATATATGTATGTGTATCCATGATAACTGCATGTTAGAAATAAATCGGTATATTATTTTTTTTACATAAAATTCTGCACTATTTTGTTATGGGGAAAATACATTTCTTTTGCATCAACAGAGTGTCACTTCATTTTGCTCAGCGTGACTATGCCACAGTAGATGGCGCCACAATTTTTGTTCTAATTAGCTCTGCAATAGTTATTTCTATATTAACATGAATGTCAATATTTTCAACTAGATATTATACAGAACAATGTTAAGAGTATACATGGGCTGGTCTTTTATTTCATACGTTTTTCATTATTCTTTTACAAATATGAACATAAGTTTGGCATGTTAACTTTTTGTTGTCTTTACAAAATATAGTTACCGAGTTCATCAATGAGTTTTTTGCTTTCAAAACAGTTCTACATAGTTATATAGAACTATTATTCTGCTTTACCTACAAATTATCTGATTGCGATTACATCTAATTTTTAAAAATTGTTTATAATTACTAAAGCATTATTATTCACAAAAATACAAAATTGCACTTTTAAATTTTCCATTCAAATTTAAGAAAATATCAATTCTACAAATTGGAATTAATATCTCCAATTATAAATTAGAAAATATTAACTGAATTTCAGAAAATCATATCAAAACGTCGGAAATAATAATTTTAAATTTAGAAGACATCGATTGCATCTTTAATATATAAATTTTATTCTTTGAACACAAATTGAAATTCTAAAAAAAAAACACCAAATATGTTTACATTTAAAAAAAAATATTGCCATTCAGGAGAAATTAATAGCTTTTCAGTACCGCGATTCAGTAACTTCTTTTAACGATAGTCGAATCGTTAAAAAAATTAAAATAGCAAAATTATCAGTAAAATTTTTAAACGATATTCGCTATTATATAATGTTTTAATAAAAAAGTTGAGAGAGCTTTTTTTTGGTTATTATTTTGTTAGTCCATCCGACCTATATGGCCGCAATGAAGATATATTTGGCCAGTTAAAGAAACTATACAGCCATATCCAATTAGAACGATTTAATGTATATAGCCACCCTACACAACCATTACCTTTGCAATGGAGGTTATGGCGAGCTATTTAATTAGCAAAAACTAAATTAAACGAGAAGTTATGTCATATAACCGGAAACGCATGCATATAGATACATAACCTAAATGCATGCCGATCAGCAACCACGATGACCGAAAAGCAAACACCGAAATAATAGAAAAGACGAAAACCAACCCAAAGAATTTTCTGAAATAATTTGGTATTAAGTTTAACAGATTGTTTACTTTTTCCAATATTTTGTTAACATTTATTATCAATACTCAAACCGATGTGGAGGGTATCAAAGATTCGGCACAGCCGAATTTAACACTCTTACTTGTTTTTTATTACATTTTTTATTAATTTAAATATCATGAAATTCACTATGATTCACAAAAAGGTTAGTGTGTAGATTTCCAACAGCTGCAGGTCGAGTGGGTTAAGTAAACATTTTTGGGATCATGCAGAACATCACCTGCAAAAGATTGTATGATCATGGTTGGGTGGGGTCTTACGGTGTGATAATAACACACACCACATTTTGATAACTGAAATTCTCTGTTTCGGTAAAAGTCCTATTTCTTTCCTTCCTCTTTCTTTCCTATCTATGTATTCCTACTTTTATAAACATCAGCATGTACAATAAAATTGTCCTTGTTGTAGTTATGTGGTTCGGGTTTAAGTAAACGTAGCCTCGAATACCCCCCATTAGCCGACGAGACATGGGCCGGAGAAAAGATGCATGCGACCGCTACCAATGCTTATGACCAAAGTTATAACACCCAACAGATCGTTAAATGCTACAAACTAAACGCAAACGTCACACTCTTGCCGATCCACTGGTGGTCTAACTACCATATTTATGTCCAACCTAAAACTTTCCAGACTTCCATACTTCATATAAAACAAATTAAGGCACGTGCCCTTCTCGTACTACCACACATTACCAGGCATGACAGTACACAACGCGTCATCCTTCCCTGGAGTAGAACAGTTCCATGTTGCATTCCGCCAACCGAAACCGGTACACTCTGGTTACTATGGCAAAAACCATCCCCACAGTGCTTTGCCGCGAATTTTGCGAGAACCGCGTCTAATCCCGTACAAGGTTCTTCACATTGTACCTATACCTATAACTGATGTATGACCGCTACACTAGGCGTCATCCTCCACATTAAAAAAAAAGTGAGGATTACCGGTGAGATTCACTTGTCGGCGGGTTCCGCGTAAACCCCCTACCTTCCACTCACCGCCTCACATAACATATAAAAAAACGCTCCTCATGGAAACTGAATAATTTCAGACCAAGATACACGTTTACAACTAGAAAAAATTAACGTAACTGGCCATTATGGCATTCACGAAGGGAATTTCGTACATACTCATTTCTCCCAGACCCAAAAGCAAATGATTTTTGATCGGTAACGTGCTTACGATAGGTAAAATGTAAGTTATTGGTTATTATGCCCTTTATGAAGACCGTAGTTGTCCCCGTACTGTTGATCCATAGGTCCATTATCCCGTATGATCCAGTCTATATCGGTGCGTACTACAGTAGCTTCTCTCGCCCCGTGGTATACCCTCTCATATTTGTGTATACAAAAAAACATTAAAAAATGTTAATATCTAATATCCATCTGTAAAAAAAAACAAAATATCTAAATTAATATTAATTCTGATTCGATCGGTATAATTAAAGATGGGTGTAGGTCAAATATTTTTGGTTGTTACAAACAGCAGCACAAAGTCATAATACCCAAACCACATAGTGGTGTAGGGTATAAAAAACGATAACAATAACAATACAAAAAAAAAGCACAATCTATACTATAATATAATAAAGAGGTAATGTGTGTTTGTTTGTTTGTTTGTTTGTTTGTAGGGGGTAATCTCCGTAACTAGACATCTGATCTTCCTGAAATTTTCACAGAGTCTTACTGCGGATATGGGAAGTGCTATAGGCTATAATTTTTTTCATATTTTTAGTGGGCGTGGCACCTCCCATACAAAGTAAATTTTTAATATCATATACATATATTGAGTACCATGACAGGGAGAGCTTTGCAAATTTGTGTGAGGTCACCTATTGTTAATATTAGTAGCCGCGCCGGAAATGGGCCGGATCGGAGAAGTGGGCGTGGTACCTCCCATACAAGTAATAATTCAATGTTATATATCTCGAGTACTATGATAGAGAGAGCTTTTAAAATTTGTCTGATGGCACCTATTATTAATGTGAGCAGTCGGACAAAAAATGGGCACTATCGGACCAATAGGCGTGGCACCTGCCATACAAATAAAATATAAAATGCCATATATCTGGAGTACTGTTATAGTGAGAGTCTTGGGACTTTGTGTGAACCCATAAGTTATTCATATGATTAGTTAGACAAAAAATGGGCGTGATCGGAGCAGTGGGCGTGGCACCGCCCGTACAAAGTAAATATATGATATCATATAACTGGTGTACTAAAAGAGGGAAGCTTTGACACTTTGCACGACACCATCAGATCTTAGTATGAGTAGTCAGACAAAAAATTGGAGGGTTCACACCAATGGGCGTGGAGCTGCCCATGCAAAGTAACTATTAAATGTCAAATATTTGGAGTACTGTAAAAGAGACAGCTTTGTGGCTTTGCGTGAGCCCATAGGTTCTTTGTGTGATTAGTCGAACAAAAAAATGGGCGTGATAGAAGCAGTGGGCGTAGCACCGCCCATGCAAAGTAGATATCTAATATCATATAACTGGGAAAGGCTCGACAATTTGCTCGACGAGTCCCTCAGATATTAATATGAGTAGTCCAATAAAAATTGGGCGGGATGGGATAAGTGGGCGTGGCACCTCCTATATCAAAAATATGATGTACTACGAAAGCAACAGTCTTTTGGCAAGTACATTAGTTATCAATGTGATTTGTCGTGGAAAATATATTGTCAAAATCAAAAATCGCGAAAACAAACAAAAAAAATTTTATATCAGTAAGTATCAAAAAAAAGAATTAAAGAGGTAATGTGTTTGTTTGTTTGTAGGAGGTAATCTCCGTAACGACTTATCTGATCTTCCTGAAATTTTCACTGATTCTTACTGCGGATATCGGAAGTGCTACAGGCTGTATTTTTTTTAATATTTTTAGTGGGCGTGGCACCTCCCATTCAAAGTAAATTTTTAATATCATATATATAAAGTACTATGATAGAGAGAGCTTTGAAAATTTATCTTAGGTCATCTATTATTAACGTGAGTAGTAAGACAAAAAAATGGGCGGGATTGGACAAATGCGCATGGTACCCCTATACAAACTTAATATTAAATGTGATATATCTGAATTACTGTGTTAGTGAGAGCCTTGGGACTTGCGTGAGCCTTTTCGTAACAATTCGGAAGGGGGGGGGGAGGGGGAGGGTGTAGCGAAGCGCACCGGGTTACATCTAGTTAATAATAAAGTACGAACAAAACCATGCAGTTTTTCATGGTCGCGACCTAGTGTAGTCGTTCATTTAAACATTAGCAGTAATGCTAAACCCAGAAGTTTATTAAAACAAACAATAAACAAAACCGAGTCAATGCCATTACGCTAAAACAAAACGACACAAAAATGTGTTCATAAAAATGCATCAACATGAAAACGCCAAACAATTAAGTAACCCAAAATAATTGTCAACAGTGCTAACAAAAAAAAAAAAAAAAAACAGCCTATGGTAACGCGTTCGTTGCTAAGGCTTGAACGCGTCTTGAAAAAACCTATCATGTTGTACCCACATTGGATATGTTGTAGGCGGGCACTTTATTCACTTTTTTTCACTCCATATAGAGTGAGTCGCTCTAATGTATATGTTTTTGAAACTGAGACCGTCTGGAATTTCTATTAGACTAATCCATTACGTTAGTCTTACCACAGTTTGATGGACCTACAATTAATCCTCGTATTGAATTTGGTAATAGTGTACTATGAACAATGTTAGGTTTTTTCCATGTGTAAACACATCGTCAGCATTTCTTACTACAATTTGTTTAGATTGCTTAAGTAACCTCATATTTGTAACTAATTAGATTTTAATATATGTATATCCCATACTCTCTAGAAAAACTTTATCATATTGATTTCTCACGTTGGTTATATATTGTACTCAAAAAATTAAGAAATAATTATAAGCTATAGCAAAACACAGATATGCAATCAGTCAAAGATTGGAAGAGGTTTCGTAAACATCTTAATAAACAACTTACCTGTTAAACTACATATACCGGGTTATCAATTTTACAAATAGGATTAGCAAGAGGAGCTAAAGGAATAAATCGATAGTGCTTGTAGAGAGCACAATATTGCATATTCACAATTAAAAGGTATTAACAAAAGACATCAAGCTGATCAAATATTAGCTGAACAGGCTTGGCAACGACTAAAAATAAATTATGAACCTATTGATTTTTTGTATTTTTTTACAATTTTTTTTTCGAAAACGTCCCATTATATCATAAAATGATCTATATAATGTTGGTATTTACAACAACTGAATGAAAGCTGGGTCCACTAGCTTCATTTCGATGTATGGCACTCTCAAGTAAGCTTTCCAATGATATAGTGCTGAAATCCATAGTAAGTAACAAAGTTATGTATAAATCAAGGTCAAAGCTTTGCCGGTCCATAACTCCGAAAAAAGGCTCGACTGCAAAAAAATATTTCTCCTAAATCACACCAAAAGCCCCTATCCCCTCCAAAAAAAAATTTAAATTATCGGGGTATAGCCACTAAACTAGACTTGTTCCGAATTAGGAAGCGCTCAGAATATCGTTAAGTCCCATGGGAGGCAACGTTAAATCCGTGGTGCAGTGGAAAGAGGTAGGATAAAATTTGTTTCGTATTGGTTGAGAAGACTGTGAAATTTTTTTCTCATAGTGTTCGCTTGACTTAAAATCTGGAATTAAGAAGCAATATTCGAGAAGCATCAGGAAAAAATCGATGGTGGATCTTTCAAGATCATACCCCCCCGAGTTAAGCTCTTTTGAAGACCAAATTCTGGCCATTATAACGATGGATGCTGTTGATGGTCATTCGATTGCACCAGAATCAGGAGTAATAGTTTAATGTAACATAATTCTATATGTATATTGAATGTATGTATGTACATATGTAGTTACATATAATTTAATTTATTGTGATGTCTATTGAGGTTTACATAATATATAAAATTTAATTCTTTTTGTTACGTTATCTTTATGTTTTTAATTAGTAAACAAAAATGTTATTGTTAAATTAAATAAAAAATTTTACTGATTTTTTTTCTGAATAATTTTATGTTTTTATTTAATTGCTATGTCTGTTTTTATTTTTTTGAATAATAAATAAAATGCAGCTGTTAAAATTGCACAAAAAGCTGTTCAATCAAATTTCAGAAGAAAGAAAAAGGCTAATAGTTAGGTATTGTTATACCAAGAGTTATTCCAGTGCCAAAAGTTGGTGGATTTCTACCATTAATTCCAATTTTAGCAGCATTGTCTGCACTTGGTGGTTTAGCTACTGGCGGCTCAGCTATTGTTAAAGCTGTTAGAGAAATAAAAAATGGAAAGGACCAACTAGCAGAAGCTACACGTTATATCAATTGCTATGTTAAAAGGGTTATATCTTAAACCATATCGGAAAGGATATGGATAGATATCGATTTTATTAAATATGGTAAGCATCTCAAAAATTTTAGAGGTGTTTTTATGCGCGATTGTTTACCTAAAAAACCACTATCACAAGAACGTGGAATTGTTAATTTAGACAGTTCACACGGGATGGAACCCATTGGGTAGCGTACTATAAAAATTATAGTTATAAAGAATATTTTGACAGTTTTGGAAATTTGCAACCTCCGCTTGAAGTAGTTACTTATTTAAAAACATCCATTGAATATAATTATGATCAAAACCAAAAATTTAATACAATTGCGGACATTTATTTTAAAATTTATTTTTAATATATATGATTTGAAATAAATAAAACCAAAATTGATATTGTGTTGTTTTTTCATTATTCTTTTATTTTATGATGACCCCATGCATAGGTATCAGTACCATTTTCTCTTATAAATCGCTTATCATCTAAATAGCTTAATATTAGTTTAGAAATATATTGTGTATATACTTCATGTCATATCATTACATATATTTTTTTTTTTCAAATAAACATTTTCTAAAATCATTTATACTGAGTTTTTGTGTAACACATTGTTTAACACGTTTAATTTTCTTAATTCCTTTTTCTTCCTTATCAATTTTAATAGTGTAGTGTACTCGTGAACAGAGGGTCAACTGTAAACCCAGTCATAACGCACAAGTGCACAAATATAAATGTATATCTAGGACAGAGGTGTTCAGAGGGTCAACTGTAACCTAAGTCATAACGCACAAGTGCACAAATATATATGTATATCTAGGGCAGTGGTGTTCAAAAATAAAAATGTAAAAGTGTTTGTGAGAAAATAAGAATTGCACTGTAAGAAATGTTCATTGGGTTAATAGCAGTGTTAGTCTCTGTATGAATTAATTTTTTATGGAAAATATGAAACTGTTAATGTTTTGTTTTGTCAATTTTTTTAAGAAAAAAATGAATACATATATACATACATTAGGCTGTTTTTTTTTTTCATTCTATAAAAAACAAGAAGTTGTAGATTTTATCAACCAATATTAATGATTTCATTTCATTTCATTTCTTTAATATGTTATCCTGTTAAAAAAAATTAAAAATTGACTTTTTGGATGAAAAAAAAACATTCAAGACAGAATGAATGAACGATCAGACTAAAATTTTTAAAATCATTTTAACTTTTATAATAAATAAATTAGTTTTTTTTAATAATTCTATTAAAGACTTTTATAGATCTTGTATTATAAATTTTTCAATAGTTATTCTTTCGCGATAATTGCGTATTAGTAAAACATTTTTTAAATATACAGAACTTAATGCGCTACGTTGTTTAGAACAAATAAATTTTAAATCTTAAAATAATGTTCACACTTTTTATTTGTCGATCTTGGTTTCCAATTTGATCAACGATTCTTTTATTTTTTCAACAAAAAAAATTTTTTTTTATCAAACAGCTTTTCTTTTCATATAAATTATTTGCCTTAAATGTTTTATAACAAATTACCAAATACATATATACTCATAAAATATTTTTCGTATATTACTATTAATTTTTTTACACTTATAAATTTGGATGTTTTTTAACAATGTACTCGGTGCATAGTGTGAAATATAATTAAATGTATAATATTATATATTTTGTTGTCTGAAATATTATAGTTTTTGCTTAAATTACTAAGAATTTCAAAATTATTATTTGTTTACAAAAAAAATATTTGTTATCTAAATATGTATTTGTTATCTAATTGTCTCTTCATACGAAGTTTGTTACTTATATTCGTAATATTTATTTCTTATTTATTATTATTTTCTTATGTACTATTTTTGTTTTGTTATTAATTCTTATTTCTATATTAACATTTTTAATACCAGTGACTTCATATGGACCCTGGTATGGTGATTCGTTTTTCTTTCTATTTTTTATTTTTAATAGAACTAAATCTATTAATTTTATGTAATATATTTTGTCTCATTTCGATTATAGTATGTGGAAAATGAGTCATGTTAATTTTATCAATATTTATCTTATTATAATTTCCAGACAAAGGAATTCTATTAACATTATTTTATTTGTTCCATTTACATAAATCTATTTCATTAATTCCATCGGTACAGTATGGTCAAGTCATTCCGATCAATGATATGGTAATTATTTTGTTATTAATTTACTGTTTTAATATTATATCGCCTGGTGTTCTCTTTGATACATTATATTTCCTAATTCATATTCTTTAATGTTTTCCTTTCTTTAATCTTTCTCCTTATTGTCCTTCTACTTTTATCTGGGGTTCATTTCATATAGTGCGAATTCATTATTCTCTTCATTTTTCTTTTCATTATCTTTAATCATTCAGATCATAGCTTCTCCAGTACCTTAACTAGTTATGGTCGGATTATTATTAAATCCCACTGAACTCAACAGATTCCATCGAACTTGAAAACCCTATATCTAGCATAAGAATAAATTATCAAGAATAGAATAAGTACCATATTATTAAAATTATAATTTTAAATAACTGGAACAAAATGTTAATCAACTTTGTATTAAGAAAATTGTTTACTCAATTATTATTTCAATACATTCATGTAAAATCAAATAAATGTCAAACTAACATAATTACAATTTTAAACGAAAACAAAGTGTTAATAAACTTTCATTCATTGAAACTTGATACCTTTGTTTTCGTCATTAACTAGAACAAAGAGTTAATAATCATTGTATTGTAATTTTGTTTATTCATTTCAGCTCATTCACTTAAAATAAATGTCAAATCACCAAAATTATAGTTTTCATTTACTTCCTACAAAATACAATATTGTTTTATGACCAACAACTTAAACGTTTTATAAAAACCAATAGCATAAGCATATTTTGTATTGAATGAATGTAGTTTAAGATTAAGAATATTTTTGTATAAAGATATAGAAAATAATAAAGAAAAAAGGCAGTTCAGATGGACAACTCAACCAAATAAGTTCGTGGAACTTTTATTTAACTGGCGAAGTCGGCAAACAAATCCAAAACATATTCTGAAGAATATCCCTATTTGGTCGCGACGCAATTTAAAATAAAATTTGTGAAGAACTTTAAGATATTCCAAAGAATATCCTTTTTTGAAAAAAAACCTTTGTTAAATTAGTGAAGATATTCTAAAGAATATCCTTTAAAAAAAAACACTTGAAAAAAAATTTGAAAAACTATGATATTCCAAAGAATATCCCTTTTTGAAAAAATAACATTTGTTAAATTAGTGAAGATATTCTAAAGAATATCATTTTTTGAAAAGAAAAAACACTTGTGAAAAAAAAAATTTGTGAAAAATTTTAAGATATTCCGAAGAATACCATTTTGTGAAAAAGAAGACTAAAGAACTTTAAGAAAAAACAGTGAATGGTGTCTAAACTCCAGGGAGATGCCTAAAGATACGGAGAAAATTGAAACATCACAATTCGAACCATACTTCAACATATTGCAAACCGACGAAATATTCAACACAATGGCATCAACATCATCAACAGCAACACCAACTTCTGCTCCAACACAAACGTCAGCACCAACAACAGTGCCAACAGAAACATCATCGTTGGGTCCGATTCCAATTTCTATCCTTTTGAAAGAAGTGGATAGAACAAATGTTTTCACTGGAAAAGACCGAGACTACGATATATCATCATTCATCAAGGAAGTAGAAATCATCCTACGAATTTTTCAAGATGGTGAGATGGAGGAATATATATACCACCGCTGCATACTTAAGAAGATACAGGGAGAAGCAGCCAATATAATTCGAGGTTTAACAGATAAATCATCGCAGAACGTGAAGTCAATTATATAATAATTTAAAAACAATATTAAATAAGCTAAATACAAAATACGTACTAGATTCATGTAAACCTTTAGAATTCAACCCAAATATAAACGAATCAATGATTTTTCGAACTTTTGTTAATAATATACCTCCGCATTTAGCAAGTATTTTATATAGCCGGAATATTAATACTATTCGCGAAGCATATCATTGTCTGCAGGAATGCGACATGATCAGGGAAAATAATCGATATTTTAGAAATACTAATCAAAATATTAAATACACTAATCAAAATTCTAAACATAATTATTCTGAACCCCACCAAAGGCAAAATTTTAAACACAATTTCCCAGACCAACGGACACAAGGCTTTTCTTGTCGCCAAACACAAGACTTTCCAAATTCCAATCGACAAACACAAAGTTTTGATAATCGCCATGGAAAATATTCGAACGTAATTCGAAATTCGCAACAGTTCCGACAATCTAACCAATCAGTACAAAATCTGGTCAACATCGCAATAATGTTGAACCGATGGAAATAGATCATACTGAACAGAGTGAAATTGTTACGAATGAGGAAGCAAATTTTCATTCAGCCGGAAAGAAAACGGTTTACCGATAGTACACTCACTTAACTATTGGTAAATCCAAAATAAGATATTTGATAGATACTGGATCAACCACATCAATATTGAATTGTAATGCACTTCCAAGTTATGAACGTATAAAATTAAAAAAACCATTAACTTTCTCAACTTTGGCATGCAAAGTAGTTATAAGTTAGGAAATTGGCACGGAGATCCCAGAAGAGTTTTCCGATAATCATTTAATGGCTTCGAAATTGTTGAAGTTGTCTAATAATAGATTTGATGGAATAATTGATAATAATAGATTGCAACCTTTAGGTGCAAAAATTTGTTTACATACTGATAGAAATTTTTTTTTATAAATACATTTCCTTACAATTATGACGAGATTCATGCATTAGAATTTTTAGATTTCAATAAAGAGAACATTAAAAAACTTTTTAGAGTCGACATGAATTCCGAAGAAAAATAGTTCCTTCGTGATGTTATAGATAAAAATAGAGACTTGTTGTTTCATGAAGGTGATTCACTTACTCATACTCATGAGATAAGACATTCCATACTTACTACTACAGATAAACCTGTATACTCTAAAATATACAGATATCCCAAAATCCACGAAGAAGAAAATAACAGGCAGATCCAAGAAAGGTTACAACAGAAAATAATTATGGAAAGTAACTCTGCCTATAATTCTCCTATCTGGGTTGTTCCAAAGAAAATGGACCAATCGGGCAGGAAGAAGTGGCGCATTGCTGTTGACTACAGAAAATTGAACGAGATAACGGTGGACGACAAATTTCCAATACCCAATATGGAAAATATATTGGACAAATTGGGAAAATCTACTTATTTTACTACATTGGATTTAGCCAAGGGGTTTCACCAAATTCTCATGAATACAAACGATAGAAAAAAAAACAGCCCTCTCGACTTCATTGGGACATTTTGAATAAAGCAGAATGCCCTTTGGATTAAGGAATGCTCCAGCAACCTTTCAACATCTTATGAACTCTGTACTAAGAGAATATATTAATAAAATTTGCGTTGTTTATTTGGATGACATTTTAATCTTAGTACATCGTTAACAGAGCATGTAGAGAGTGTCAGCAAAATTTTTCAGAAATTACGAGAGCATAATCTGAAGACATAGCTCAACAAATGCGTTTTTTTGGCGAAAGAAACTGAATACCTTGGTCATGTTCTGAGCGAGGAAGGTCTAAAACCTAACCCGAATAAAATTGATGCTATTCAGAAGCTAAAGCTTCCTGAAACAACTAAAGAGATAAAATCCTTCTTAGGAGTTATGGGGTACTACCGGAAATTGATTAAAGACTATGCAAAACTTGCACAGGGATTAACTAAATATCTAAAGAAGAATACGAAAATTAGTTTCAAGGATCTTAATTATCAGGATTCCTTTGAAAATTTGAAAAAGTTGATCATTAACCCACCGATACTTAAGTATCCAGACTATTCAAAAAAATTTAAATTGACTACTGATTGTCTCAGGAAAATCTCCAATTGCCTATGCAAGTAGAACATTGAATGACCATGAGAGGCATTATGCGACTGTAGAAAAAGAATTGTTGGCTATTGTTTGGGCAGTAAACTACTTCCGTCCATATCTATATGCAGGCAATTTGAACTATTTACGGACCATCAACCATTGGTTTGGCTTCATTCAAAATCCAAGGGTAAAGATATAAAGCAAAGACTACAGCGTTGGCTGTTGAAATTCGGAGAGTATGATTTTAAAATAAATTACATCAGAGGTAAAGAGAACGTTGTAGCCGATTTTATGAGCCGTATAAATGCACCAAATGGTAATATTTTCATGGCGGATGATCAAATGAGTGTGGTTGCTACTATCCATTCTCAACAGGAAGAATTGAATGATAATTTTTTTATTTTGGACACAGTCGTAAATAGATTTGAGAAGCAAATAATACTAACTGATAACAAAACTAGTGATACTCAAACCATTGACGGCAGACATAACATACAATGACCGCTATAATTAGAATATAACCATCAAGAGAAATTTGAAAATAGGCGTTTACACCGAACAAATCCAAATGTGATAGGAAATCAATAAAACAAAAATTTCATGTTACGGAAACACCAAAAGATGATAATGAAGTAGTACATATGGACGTGTATATAAATATGAAACACAGTTTTTTATCTTTCATTGACAAATTTTCAAAATACGCAGTTATGTTATATATAGAAGACAGAAATAGCTGTACAATAGTAGAGAAAATTAGACTCTATATATCAATGAGGGGTAAGCCAAACAAAATAGTTACAGACAATGAATTTGCATCCATCAATGTAAAGAACTTTTTACGAGAGGGAAATGTTACAGTTCATTTCACCAAACCTAACAACCATACGGGAAATGCAGACATCGAAAGATTACATAGTAGCGTATTAGGCAAGTTTAGGACATTAGAAGTTCAACGATCAGAATTATCAGTACAAGAGCGAATGTATAAATATGTTGAATGGTATAATAAATCCATCCACTCAACAACGATGAGCAGACCATTTGATGTAATACAAGGAACAATAGATAAAATAAAATTATTTAATCGATTAAAAAACTTTAAGGATAGAATTATAACTAAAAAAATTTGAATAGGGAACAATTTAATTACGACAAATCACAAGCATATGTGAAACATTATAAAGCTTTAAGACATAAATACGAACATCGATATAGAAAACTGAAAGTAGATAATATCCACCCAACTAACATTAAACGCCGCTTTAAATTTACAGATTCACTGAATATTACGGCTTACGATTCTAATCCTACTAATAACACCGGTAATGAATAACTTATTGATTCAACCTGTAAATGAAAGCAACAGTGGATATAAGGAAATTAAGTTGGACAATGTATCAATGATCGAAGCATATTCAACGATAGTTCACACCATTTATTTAAGTGAAATCCAGGAAATAATTAGCCACATTGAAAATTGTATACAGCAGTCTTACATAAATAAACAAGTCTTACAAGCTTAGCTTAACAGGGTTATAATAAAATTTCGTACTCTGTTTTGGGATCAGGTCTGAAATGGATTGCAGGAACTATGGACGAAGAAGATAGAGAAACAATACAGAATCATTTACAAATTATAGATAACAATAATCATAACATAATAGAAACCGCAAACAAACAAATCAAAATTACGAATCATTTCAATGAAACACTAACTAACTTAAAACACACTATTGAATCGGATAGAGATATTATTCTGGGAAAAATCAATTCAATAGACAAGAATAACTTAGATATATTTTCACACATTTTTTATCTTGATTTGGTGCTAAAGATTAAAACATTGGATGAACAGATTGAACATATGCAAGGTAATATTATTGCAGCTAACCACAATCTTATGACTAACAATATACTAACACCAGATGAAATTAATGATTTAAATATTGATTTCAATAAATTACAACAAATACAATTAACAGTTGATAAATACCGGAACGAACAAATTATATTTTTTATAAAGATACCACTAAATATTATTACAGTCCCATAATCATTGATTCTGCCAATTAAAAACAAGGAAGGTTTTGAATTGGATATAAGAATACAAGAAATTCCCATTATCAATAATACCGTTTACAATTACAATGGCGAGCACAATATTTCCAATCTAAAAAAATCAAACTTATGTATTTTTAGTAATAAGCAAAAATGTTACAAAATTCTCAATAATAAAGAAATTTTAGAGATTGAACAGGGAATGGTACTTCTAAAGAATGTAAATGCTGCAGGGGTAGAAAGTAACTGCGACAGAAGGAAATTAGTTTTAAATGGAAATCAACTTCTTAAATTTAATGATTGCGAAATAAAAATTGATGGCAATAGTTATGAAAATAAACAAAAAGAATATAAAACCAGTTTCGCATTATCGCCAAATTTAAATTTAAATAATACGGAAACAACTATTTCTTTGGATCAAATAGCAATAAGTGAAGTAGAAAATATAAAAGCCATAGAAGAATTGAAATATCATAAAGCAATACATTTCAATTCAATAATTGGTAATTGTTTTCTAACTGTCTGTATTACAATTATATGTTTGACTTTTGTAATCATAATTTATAAGAAATACAAAAAATCTCTAAGAAAATCCAGGAGAATTTTAAGTCTAAGGAGGGAGGAGTTAAGTCCAATGGAACACTGAACTCAACAGATTCCATCGAACTTGAAAACAGTATATCTAGCATAAGAATAAATTATCAAGAATAGAATAAATACCATATTATTGTGGTGTTTTTACAAGGATTGTGTGCAATTGTTATGCAGGATGTGTTTTAATAAAAAGACATTCTTTTTTTTTATATTTTTATAAGTTCCTTTTAAAAATATGCTTAGGTAAGACTTGTTTTCAAAGAAAACCTCTTCATCTAAGCTATCAAGTAGAACTTTTTTTTTTATTGTTAAAGTTCATGCTTATATATAAAAATGCTAAATACTTAATAATAATGAGTGCTTTCTATAAGTCACTCCATAATAAAAATCAATACTCTCTTTTCAATATTGGTTCTATCATAATGATTTTAATAATGGCTATGTACATTGGCATTATAATTACTCATAACTCAAACATGAGTACAATTTCAAACAACCGAGTAGAAATTGTACTGGCTAAAGTACATACCGAATACAATACTTTGGAATGTGTATTCTATACAGTTTGCATATGAAATCAAATCTAGTGTGCTACATATGATCGTTCAACTCTATTCGATTTCATTGCTTTGTATTTTAACTTGCTCAGTCAACAAACACACTGAGTCATTTGTTAGTTACCGTTCTTGCCCTACCCCAAGTTTACTTGATACTTTTTGTTCTATTTATTATTGTCGCTAGCCAAATGTACCACAGTGGTTCAAAACCAAAAAAAAAGTGGTAATAAGTCTGGAACTTCTAAACTATTGGTTGGATTGGAATAGTATATTCTAGGCGATTGTAGTCAAGGATATAGGCTTTTAAAATATTTATTTTTGATATACCCTGTTCTAACACAGGGTGAGCTACAGGGTGCCAAAGTCGACCACCTCGAGGTGGAAAATGCTTTCAAAGCTTGTAACTTTTATAAATATGAAGTGATTTTTACGTTTTTTAAATTTTTCCAATAACCATTAAATTATTAACAAAAAACGTGCTTATACTACCTAGTTATCGCTTATGGTTTAAAAAATATTTGATTTTAAAAATCAACATTTGAACTTTTTACCAAATTCTTTCTTGGTTTTTCGCAAATAACATTTTTATTAAAATAGATAAAAAATATATAAAAATATGTGGCGATAGCCAGTACTTTTCGAAAAAATACGTTGAAGTATTTTTTGAATTATTTCAAACCGTTTAGTGAGCACAAAATCTTAAATTTGACTTTTTGAATCAGGTTCTAAAAATTGGAAATTTTTGCCAAAAAATACCCTTCACTCTTTCACTTTTTTCTCACAACCTTGGTAAAACATGTATATATTTTTCTACATATTTTAAAAGAACATGCTTCAAGAATGGTTGTAAGCGAAATTTTTAATATTTTTGGACATGCACCCTACGTCCAGCATTGGACGAAATTGGGCAATTTTTTAAAAAAAAACTAAGTTTTAAAAGTTAATACTATGGTTTTTCGTTTTTTTTGGTTTTTTTGGTAACGTGTTCCCAAAATTTTTGAATTTTACTTATTATTATATATATTGTTAAAGAAGACATATTTATCTATTCAACGATATATAACATGTCTGTCAAATATATTGCAACATGATGAAATAATGACCCCAAACCACACTCCACAGGCAAAAATTTAGCTATTTCTCTATTTGTTCATATAAATGGTCATTTATATAGTGAATGACATATTTTTTTATTGTTTTTATTACTTCAAATAATTTTATACATCTTTTCAAAGAAGGTATAATTATAAGTTAATGGTGTATGAAATATTTACCTAATGAGTTTCAACTGATCATAAAATTGCCCGAAACTCTGATGCTGATTTTATACAAAAAAAAAAAACAGGTAAAAAGCTATTGCCTAAGATATTTTCATTATTAAATAACAAATATAACTAAATTTTTTTTAATGAGTATTTTTCTATTTGTTTTATAATAGGCTTAAAATTACATAACAATTGTCTGCTTCTTTACTAGTTATTTTCTACAAAACAATCAGAAATATCAAAAGATAAAAGATGCTTTATATCCATAGCTTCGGAATCATCATTTTCTATTTCAAGACTTATTTTTGGTAACCATTTTGTTCTTATGGAGTATATTACTGGATCTGATGATATCAATAAATATTCCATTAAATCGGAATTGTGGGCTTCTTTGCTACATTTTCTTGTATTAAAAAATCTAAAGTGTTTGACATCTCTGTTTCTAGCTTCTTGTGCTTCTTCAGTCAGTTCTCCCAAGGGCAGGATGATATTTTGTATTATTTCTTTCCCATGAGCTAATACTTTGTGTACAGTTGGTGTCATTGGCCTCCAAGGATATATGTTCATTATTAATTCCTTAGTTCCACTAGCATATATTTTCAATTTCTCCGCATTAATTTGTTGTTTACTATTAATGATAGCTAATATTACTTTAAACAGTGCGATTAAAGCCGTGTCAATGCCAGTAATCAAAGAAGTAGTTTCGGGATCTTCAAAGAAACGTCTTGCTGTATTACCATCATTTGAACTTCCATAGCCACAAAGAGGCTTATCGATAATTAGACCAAGTTGCATTTTAAATTCATCCTGAATTCTTTTCTTCTCAGTTTTTCGTATGGCGTGTAGATCAGTATTATTTTTAACTGGTATATTTTCTTGACCTGGAATTTGCCGATATTTTAGATCATATGCGAGATGCAAGCAATATTCCATAAATCGTATTCTTGCATGAAGTGGTGATATTCCAAATTTTAAAGAATTTTCTTTAATAGGAATTTCATCACAACTGTTATGAAATTCTGAACTTTTCTTTCCACATATATTACATTTCCAAGTAGATGTTATATCTGTAACGGCATTGGCTACTTTCCCATCAATCATTGTAAAAAGTGGTTGAAATAACACTTTAATGACACTTCCAGATATTTCCACAAAAAACTGGAGACAATCTCGAAATTTCCTGATTTATTGAACTCACTAAGCTTTGTGTTGTAATTTTGTCTTCCTTTGTGTACTCAAATCGGATTGGCCGACATAGAAACTTAGATCCGGGTGTTAAATTACTCCATATGTCCTGATATTCTCTCTCACTAGAAGAAGAACTTATCTCATTATATAGCCTCATTTTTAATGGTACTAATGATGTCATAAAAATTGTTGAAAAATCTATTTCTGAATTGCTTCCACTTGGTTGTCTATACTCAGAAAATCCAGATGTTCCATCGCATCCCCATTTACATATTAACGTAACTTCTGAATTGTTGCATATTTCTATTTCTTCTTTGCTAAATGTGGATATTATTCTAGATGCAGTGTTTTCAAGCAGTTCCGCTAATCCAACATTTGCACTTTCAGTATTGGATTTCACATTAGGTGGTAGAATTTTATTTTTTATTTCCTTTATGGCTCTGCTGGTAGGAAAAATATCAAATCCTTTTTCTTTGAGAGCTTTTCTCAAAATACGATATTTATTTCTTGTCAATCCCAAATTTAAAATAAGAGCTAACGCATCCTCTCCTGTAAATGATGTTGACGATTTTGCCGTTGAAATACTTTGCACCATACGCTTCAACCGCTTAGGAGATGCAGTTGGTAACACATCTACAATTTTAGCAGCTTCCTTTGGTTGCGTGCATGTCAAGGCTGATTTAAAGGAATCCTTAATTTCATTAGGCGAATGGCTACTAATGATTTCTTCTTGTTTTTTCTTTTTGTCCTTGATTGAGCATTTTCGTAGTCCTTTTTAGATCGACCAAATGCCTTTTTCTCAATTTGTACTGTGAGGCCCGTTTTCAACCATTCTTCATTTTTAGTCATAAACTTTGATTTTGATAAACCCGATTGGCTAAAACTTCTTTCGTAAGTTTTGTAAAAATTTTCAACATCTTCAGATCTCACATTTAAACCGTAAGTGTTGTTAATTGTATAAAATAATTTCGAGACTTTTTCCGAACGTGATGAATGAATAGTAGAATCGGAAGGATTTTCCCAAATAACTTTGCAAAGTGAATAATACTTTAATGTAACCTCCCTGATAGATTATACGAAAGTGATCTTAATAAACGAGAAACTCATGGTTATATACTGAAAATACTTTTTGAAAGGTAACATATCGGCCAGGTACTTCAACCAATATTTACATTTTGTTTTAGTGAATCTAAGGATTTGGCTTTTACCTGTTTTTTTTGCATAAAAAGGTATTGTGAATTACAGATATTTTGCAATAGGTATCAGAGTTTCGGGCAATTTTATGATCAGTTGAAACTCATTAGGTAAATATTTCATACACCATTAACTTATAATTATACCTTCTTTGAAAAGATATATAAAATTATTTGAAGTAATAAAAACGTATGCAACCCTTTACCAAAAAACAATAAAAAAATATGTCATTCACTATGTAAATGACCATTTATATGAACAAATAGAGAAATAGCTAAATTTTTGCCTGTGGAGTGTGGTTTGGGGTCATTATTTCAGCATGTTGCAATATATTTGATAGACATGTTATATATCGTTGAATAGATAAATATGTCTTCTTTAACAATATATATAATAGTAAGTAAAATTCAAAAATTTTGGGAACACTTTACCAAAAAAAACCAAAAAAAACGAAAAACCATAGTTTTTCTATAGTTTTTTCTGAAATTTGAATATAAATATCTCAAAAACTATTAACGTTATCAAAATGATTTTTTGAAATGTTTTAGATAATTTAAATGCCGTTCTGAATCATTAAACAAGATATAAAAATAAGTAATCTTAATATGTTTTTTATGTTAACAAAAAAAATTCGTATGAAAATTTGACTTTTTTCACCATTTAAGCCCTCCTGACCACGTTTATGTAATGGCGGTGAATTTTATTGCGGCAAATAAATAGAAATATTTGGAGCTTTAATAATGCGGTGAAATATTTGAAGAAATCGAGCGGATATTTTTGTATTAACTTTTAAAACTTAGTTTTTTTTTTTAAAAATTACCCAATTTCGTCCAATGCTGGACGTAGCATATTCTTTTAAAATATGTAGAAAAATATATACATGTTTTACCAAGGTTGTGAGAAAAAAGTGAAAGAATGAAGGGTATTTTTTTGGCAAAAATTTGCAATTTTTAGAACCTGATTCAAAAAGTCAACTTTAAGATTTTGTGCTCACTAAACGGTTTGAAATAATTCAAAAAATACTTCAACGTATTTTTTTAAAAAGTACTGGCTATCGCCACATATTTTTAGATTTTTTTTTATCTATTTTAATAAAAATGTTATTTGCGAAAAACCAAGAAAGAATTTGGTGAAAAGTTCAAATGTTGATTTTTAAAATCAAATATTTTTTAAACCATAAGCGATAACTAGGTAGTATAAGCATGTTTTTTGTTAACAATTTAATGGTTATTGGAAAAATTTAAAAAACGTAAAAATCACATCATATTTGTAAAATTTACAAGCTTTGAAGCATTTTCCACCTCGAGGTGGTCGACTTTGGCACGCTGTAGCTCACCCTGTGTTAGAACAGGGTATATCAAAAATAAATATTTTGAAAGCCTATATCCTTGACTACAATCGCCTAGAATATACTATTCCAATCCAACCGATAGTTTAGAAGTTCCAGACTTATTACCACTTTTTTTTTGGTTTTGAACCACTGTGTGTACGTGTGTGTATATGTTTGTTTGCTTGTTTTAATTCTCTGTTGTTACGGGCACTTTCTTGTGCTTGCATACATGCATAAACGAATGTGTTACATATACGACACCCTCATCCTAAAGAAAAATCTTATAATTTTGTTTACAAAATTATGGGATTTTTATGATTTAACAATAAAATATTCTGTAATTTGATTTTTTTTTTAATTTGTTAAAAATAATTTATAATTCTTAAATGTTTGTCTTGGTTTGTAATACATTCTATATACATTTTTATTTTATTACATTTCAAGTGCTTTTCCTTTTCTTTTTTTTTTGAATAAAGTGCTTATGTTTACATATATAAATTTTTATTTTGTTTCTTATCGTCTACGATGTAATTTTAAGTTGTTGTTGTTTAAAATCTATTTTATGTTTTAGTTGTTTACTTTAAGTTCTTAAATTATACTTTTTTAGTTGGTTTTTGTGAACCGTCTTTATCTTGTCCTTAATCTTTAAATATACATTTAGATTATTTATTTTTACAATTGCATAGGGTCCATCGTACGGTGGTTCACTCTTTCTTCTGTTCCCTACTCTTACTAATACTAAATCTCCTATTTTTAGTTCTATGCTACTCCTATTAGCTAAAGAATTTTCCGTTCTTTTAATTTTTACTTTTTCTATCATGTTTCTTGCATTATCCAATGAATATTTTAATCTAATTCTCAACTCATTAGCATAATTTTCAAAATTGTATATCTTGTCTTTGTTCTGTATTTCGTCACCAGGTAAGTTCGGTAATTTTCCGAAAATCAGTTCGAAAGGTGATTAGTCATGGTCAACGTGTGGAGTAGTGTTATATCCGAATGCATAATATGGTATCCATGAATTCCAATCATCGTCATCAACAAAGGATAGAAAATATTCATTTAAAACTCTGTGATTTCTCTCAACAATTCCAAGTGTTTCATGATGATAAGGAGTTGAAAATCTTTGCTCCACTTTCAGCATTTCACATATTTCCTTCATTAGTTGATTTGTAAACTCAGTCCCTTTGTCCTATTTCAATGTCTTAAATATTCCATGTTTTAGAATAACATTTTCTACTAGTGCCTTAGCTACAGATTTTGCTTCTTTAGTTTCTATTGGAGATGCTAAAACGTACTTCGTTAATTCACATTGCATTGTGAGTATGTATCTAAATTTGTTCGATGGTCTTAGTGGACCTACTGTATCAATTACTATGCTTTCAAAACTTTGACGTGGTGTGTCAGTCTTTTCGAATGGTTCTCTTGTGTGTCTGATTTGCTTATTCCTTTGGCAAAAATCACATGATCTTACAAATTGTTTTATCATTTTATACATATTTTTCCATATGTATCTCTGTTTTAAACGGAGTAGCGTTTTTCTTACTCCAAAATGTCCTCCGAATGGTGTATTTTGATAAGCTTCTATTAATTGCCTTTTTCTATCTTCATCTTTTATGTATTGAGGATTTATATATAATAATATTCTGACGTCAGTTCTTTTGCTTCTGTTTATGATTGCTTTGAATCTTTCTTGTGTTAATATGTTAAATATGTCATCACCCTGGATTATCGCTACGTCTTATGGCCATTTCATTGAGACTGTTATCGTCCTCAATTTTCATTTGTGTTGTGCACCTTGTGTCTAATTTGAACTTTATCCTCTTTGCGCGCTTTATGTCATTCATTGATGTATGGTCCCATGTCACGAGTTCATCAGACTCCGTGTCGGCTGTCACATTTATCTTTTCCTCATTTTTAGCTTCATCACTTGTTTTTCCATTAATTTCTTGCATTTCAAAAGCAGATTGACGTTTTTCTGTCCACTTAAATTTCACTCCCTTTTTGAGTAATTCATTTAAGCAACTTGCTATATTTGCAAAATTCTCAATGAATCTTCTGTCGTAGTTACAGAACGCAACGAATCGTCTTACATCATCTGCGCTTTTAGGTACTGGATACTTATGTATCGCTTTAAATTTACCAGGATCTGGTTTTTTACCTTCTGAAGTTATTAAATGACGAAGATATACAACTTCAGGTTTCAGAAAACAACACTTACTAGCATTTAATTTTAATTTGTATTTGGTCAATCTGTCCAAAACTTTCACTAGGTTGGCATTGTGATGCTTCAAACTGCATCCGAAAATAATTATATCATCAACGTAGAGGAATTCTTCAGAATCTAAGCCCGATAAAGCTATTGTCAACATTCGTTGAAAACTGTTTGATGATATTTTTAGACCAAATGGTAATCTCGTATACTGGTAATGACCATTTGTCGTGGAAAAGCAGTATAAGGACTTGAATTTTTATTTAATTTTATCTGATAGAATGAACTTGTCATATCCAACGCTGAAAAATATTTTGCTCTACCTAATTTGTCTAATACATCGTCTAACCTTGTCAATGGAAATTTGTCATTGACGACTTTGTCATTTAGTTTTCTGAAATCTACTACTAGTCTCCATTTTTCTAAATCAGTGTGTTCCCCTTTTGGAACCAATAATAAAGGTGAATTATAAGGGCTTATTGATGGTTCTATTATCCCATCATCTAATAACCTTTGTACTTGGGAATTTATTTCTTCAGTTTATGCATGAGGTAAACGATAATTTTTTGATATATACTCTTTTATTATCGTTTAAGTTAATTGTTTGTTTATAGAAATTATTTGAGGCCAACTTTTCGCCTTCCAAATGGAATGCATGTTGATATTTTTCTATGATATTCTCCAACTCAATTTGACTTTCTTTGTCTGTACCGGTCAAATTAAAATTTCTCAGTAATTTTTTAAATCTATCTTTTGAATACGAGTTGCATTCTTCATTTTTGTTCCCGTCAAATTTGATAATTTCATAGTCACCTAGTGGCACTGTCTCCACTCTGAGATTTCTGACTATTTTCATATCATATGTCACGTTTAAAATCTTCACATGTTTGGTACCATTTTTTGGTATTATAGTGTTCGCCAAATACTCACCTTCAGTCATTTCTCTGTTCATTATCAATTTATCCTCATTTATGTCTATATCAAAAGGTACTACAATCTCGCTTCTTGGTGGTATTCTTATATGATTCATTTCAACTATGTCATCATGTATGGGAATGGCTATGTTCCCATCATTCGAGTTAAAAGTCAATACATACTTATCGTAGTCTATGCTACATTTAAATATTGATAGGAAATCCCTACCCAGGATTCCGTCAGTGTTTATTGGAAAATCGTCCTCTACTAATTGCACTTTATGTTCTATAATTGTTTCATCTATGCTCATTCTCATCATTGTGGAACCAATAGGTTTAACTTGTTCCCTTATTTTGCACAGAGAGATGTCTGCTCCCGTGTCAATCAATTCATGCCCCGTGGAGATTCTCTCTGCGTAATCTCCGGCATTTGGAAGTTTCTCTGAGTCTCTGCTCTATGTACGTTGAAACTTCTATTAGGTTCTCTGTTATTGTTTCCATTATTATTTCTGTTGTTGCCATTTCCATTGTTATGATAATTATTATTATTATTTCTATTGTTGCCATTTCTATTGTTATGGTAATTATTATTGTTGTGGCCATTTCTATTGTTATGGTAGTTAATATTATTATTCCTGTTACGATTGTTATTGCCATTGTTGTTCCTACTGACACTTCTATTACCGCTTCCATTGCCCGAACGGTATACTTTCGAAAAATGATTAAATTTACCGCACTTATTATATCTTACACCGTTGGCTGGACATCAGTCGCCATGTGTCGAACCACAATTATCGCATCTCGGTCTTTGTCTTCCATTCGCAACACAGTTTTTGTTAGCATATAAAATTTGCCTTTGCGTCGAACCAACCTCAGATTCCTCTGCAACACTCAATGCGTCAACGAAATTCGCTACTCTGCTCGCATTAAGTGTTGACAAAATCTGTTGATCTCTTACACCGGCCTTGAAAGTGTTGAATGCTATAATATTATTCGTCCTCACTATAGAAGCTCTATCTGTCTCTCCGACTTCTAATATTTGAATCTCATTTAGTTCTGAAATCAATTCTTGTACTCTGTTCGCAAATTCCCTAACCAATTCACCTTTCTGTGTCAAGCGAGTTATTCTATTCAAAACATTATTCGAGTTTCCCGTTGGCTTATATGCCTTCCGCAATGCGGTTATTAAATCCACTATTGTTGCTGGAACAGTTTCCTGGCTTACCCTATTCTGAACCTAAACATTCAAACGTGTTCTGAAAACAAAACTGAAAAATGCGTTTTGTTTCGCTGCTGGTATAGTTTCTGTCACTAATTCTACATTTGCAACAAAACTGTTAAGTTCGCTTCTTTTACCCGTAAAAACATTAATCAATTTGGTTATAGCAGTTATCTCGTTTAAATCCATTGCCTCCATCGTAGCAACTTGTCGTCTTTCTAATGCAATTTTACCCTTTGAATGTTGTGTTAACAAATCTAATGCCTCGTCACGTAACTTTCTAAATTTTTCTGTTATTTTCAATGTTTGCCCTTCTGTATTGCTTGTGTCCACCAATACCTTTTCTAAATCTTTTTCTAATTCTTGTATGTCTAATCTTTTTGTGAAAATAGTTTCCGTCGAATTTGGATGACCTAATGATTTTCTTGCATTAACTACTATAGATTCCAACGATCTCAATATTGAATCCATGAGACGCAACAATTATTAATTATCAATTAAATGGATTTATTTATATATCTTTATTTATGAACATGTATTGTGTATATTTTTCATATAATATGTATCTTATTAATAAGTATAAATCATATTTTTATTTTCTTATTATAATTTTGTATTTTTATTCTTGTTTTACAATGCGTTTTTTTCTTTTTTCTTTTCTCTTTAAATAAAAATCTTTATATATTCTAATATTTTGATATGTGACTTTGAAGTTTCTATTGCTGTAAACCAGCAATACCACTGCACAGATAAATATTACGATTTCAATACTAACGCTTATTGCCGTTGGAGCTTGCGTTGTGGCTGTTATTACCTCATTTACTTTTGTTTGGGCATTCCCCATTTCTTTTTATTTATTTTCTTTGCCTTTCTGAATTCTTTTATTTCCAATTTGATCTTGGTTATTCGTTGTTGTATTTTCAGTTTCAATTCCGCGTCCTCGGCATATGAAAATTCTGAATTTGCTATTGTCAGCTCCTTCTTTTTACGATTTACAAAATCAGTCCTTGGTTCACGAATTTTTGGCAATGGGAATAGTTCATATTTAAGTTCATCAATTTTTAATTTCTTTTTGATATGAATTGGTTTCGGACCCAACTTCAAAATTTCTGGTTTTGGCGATTCTTCTCCGTATTGCTCTAGTCGTGTTTTCCAATTTCTTTCTGCAATTTTCATTCCTTCCACAATTTCTTCCCAAGACTCTTCCATTCGTTTTTCTAGGAAATAGTTTGTCGATAAACATTCTCCTTTATTCTCTGTTGGCCTCGTTTTATTCATTTAACTGTGGTGTTTTACGAAAAATGATTTACCTACGCTGACATATAATTGCATATATACGCAAAAAAAATTTTCCTTTCAAAACCACTTTGCTACCATTCAACAATTTATGGATTATTATTCAAAATTATCTTCACAAAAAAATTCCTTTTCAATCAATAGTTTTACTATTTATTCATTACAAATTTTTATTTTCATTTAAAAAAAAATTTTTATAATTAAATTTATAACATCTTTCTTTAAATTTTTATATATACTTTTTGTTGCACAAAAATATTATTTCTCATTAACATTTTATTTATTTTATTTATTTTAATTTAAACGAAATTAAATTTACTTTATATTTCAAAATGTTTCTTAATTTAACATTGAATTAATTTTTCACAATTATGCAAATTAATTAAATTTTTTTATTTTTTTTATTTTTCTTTACCATAAAATATTACAGTTTTGTTCTTCTATTTTCCTTTTCACAATATTTTCACAATTTTCTTTTTAACAATTTTCCTTTCTTTAGAAATTGTTCCAACCTCGCACATGCGATGTCTGTTGGTTATTTCTTTTACAAGTTTTATACGAACCAATTTATTTGAAATGTTGTTTGAGTTTGGCAGGATTCATTTGTTGACATCCTTCTTTTAGTTGGCAGTATCTATTTTTAGCAGCATCTGTTGTTTTAGCAGTGGCGGGATCTGATAGTTCGGCAGGATTTATTGTTTCAGCAGTGCCAGGATCTGATATTTGGCAGGATCGCCATGTGGTGTTTTTACAACGATTGTGTGCAATTGTTATGCAGGATGTGTTTTAACCCATTTACGGCCGCCGTGCCAATTTGGGAACACTTAGTTATCGAGGGTGTATAGAAAAAGTATTGATATTTATTAAAAAATTTATGCATTAATATTTACTAGGAAGACCTATGTTATAAAAAATGTAGAACGAATAAATTTGATTTATTTTTAGTGCCATAATAATCTAACTAATTTGTTCAATAATATAGATTTGAAGGTAGGTTTTGCTTAACAATAATTAACATTTCTGCGTACAGTTTAAAGTTATTAATTCTTTTATTTGATCAATTCAATACATAACGAATCACACAAAATGACTTTTAGTTTGATATTTTATTTATATCTGATTTTATAACACATAAAATTGTGCTGTGCCAATTTGGGTACAATGGCTACAAGTATAATATTCAAATATATGCAAACGCACGAATGAGTAAACGCCTAGAAAACGTCAGATGCGTTGTTTTGCTGACAATGTAGTCTTAGTTGTTAAAATGGTGGCAGCACTTTATGGTGAAACAAAGTTATCAATTTATGTCCATAAACAGGGAAATCCCCAAGTAAAACTTAAGTGTCTTTATTGTATGTATTACATTCATTAGTTGCTGAAACGTTGAAATATTAGTTGAACTAGTATATTAGAGCTTTTCGCACGCGTATTAACTTTACTAAGATGAACCGATATTTTGGCTCTAGTAATCGCTTTCGCGGCTTAGAAGAAGCTGTTAATACGATTATAGAGGATAGCACCGATGGATTTGAGTATGATTTGACCATACTTCCACCAGAACCTAGTGTTGTTACTGATGAAGAATAAGGGTTTAACGACAATTTAAATTTGTCAATCTTGCCAAATGACGTTCCTGGAGAAGTCGAGGTTTTTGTTCGTAATTTTGGCACTCTTTTGGATGATGTCGAATATTCCAGTGATGATGAGCCATTATCTGTTAAAAGGGATCGGATTAGAACTAATACGCCACGGTGTGGAGAGCAAAAGATTTCATCAGCATTTAAAGTTCCATCTTGGCGAAGATCAGCTCCGAATTATTCGAAGATTTAAGGGAAAGCATGTATTGGTCTTTAGATGATGATATAGGAATAGAAGTTGTGTCAAGTTCTATGTCCAGGAATAGGTTTAAAGAAATAGAGAAATATGCACCTTGTCGATAATAATGAGGCTTCAAACACCACTGACAAAATGTTCAAGTTACGCAAACTTTCAGATGTTCTTATCAATTTGGCATTTTCCATGAAACTATTTCTATCGATAAGTCTATGGTTAAATATTATGGTCGTCATTCAGCAAAGCAGTTTATTAGAGGCAAACCAGTTTGGTTTGGCTATAAAAATTGGGTCGCAGCAAGTTCCTCTGGATACTGCTACTCTTTTGATATTTACTGTGGCAGATCAAATAACTTTGTTTCTGAGCCATTGGGTACTATAGTTGTCAAAATGCTGCTTGATAAATTATCGACGAACCCCGCCAATCACAAAATCTATTTTGATGACTTTTTTACAAGTTGTGAGTTGCTAAATGATTTACGTAATGTAGGTTATAGGAACAATAAGAGATAATCGTACTAAAAAATGTCCCCTGACAAATGTAAAGGAGATGATGAAAAAACCAAGAGCAGAGTTTGATAATTGGTTTGATAAAAATAACGAGATACTATTGGTTCGCTGGAAGGATAACAGTATTTGCACAATGGCTACCAATCATGATTCTTATGAACCACAAGGATTTGTTAAAAGATGGTGTTCCCAAAAAAGCAAAAAAACTGATATGCGGATCACATACATGTTTCAAAATTACAACAAGGGCATGGGCGGAGTTGATGAAATGGATCAATCCATATCATTATACAGAATCGGCATTCATGGCAAAAAATGGTGGTGGGGTTTATTTACCTACATGATAGATATGGCTATGTCAAATGCATGGCGCTTGCAGGTATGTAGTAAAGAAAACAGCATGTACCAGTTACTATTTCGACGAATTATAGCTAGATTTTACCTTAAGCAATCTCCAAAAAAATGCGCTACTGCTCGTCATTCGTCATCAAATATTGAAGGCTTACAGCTAGACGGCGCCGATCACGTTCCCGAAAAGCTTCCAAATCGTGTACATTGTGTCATCTGCCACAACAGAAGCCGTTGGAAGTTTCAAAATTTCACCCATAAGTAGCCACTGTGAAAATTTGGGTACACCCCTTTTATGTCCTGAAAAAAAAAATTTTTTAAAAAATTTAAAAATTTTTTTTAAAAAATTTAAAAATTTTTTTTTTGTTTTCCAGTTTTTTCGTACTCCTAATTTTATATAAATAAAGAATTTTATTATTTTTTATAAAAATAAAAAATCTTATTTTCGATCTTTATCAATTTAATGATTTAGTTTGAAATTGTTCAGGCTCAAGATCAAATGTTTTTACTTTAAATAAAGCAAAAGCATTAGCACATTTGTTTCAAAAATTGATCTATATTCTGCATGACAGGTTATACAGCTGTTTCGGGAAGAGTCACCAACCCTCATCAGTAACCAAAAGCAGTAGATAGTTTGTTTGGTAAAAAGTTAAATTCATATATATTTGCTGAAAACAACCAAATGAGAATTCAAGCAAAAGTTATACTATTTAAGCCTCTTCCAATATAACAAACTAAAATATAGAACAACTTTGAAACAAATATGATTGTATACGAGTACACATTGCATACTACAATATACATGTTTGTTTTTGTCTTGAAAAAACAAGAAAAACAATTTGTTTTTGCTAAACTTACATTTAGCGTTAACGGCGTGCCCTCCGTATTTTTAATTTTATTATTTTTTATAAAAATAAAAAATCTTATTTTCGATCTTTATCAATTTAATGATTGAGTTTGAAATTGTTCAGGCTCAAGATCAAAGGTTTTTGCTTTAAATAAAGCAAAAGCATTAGCACATTTGCTTCAAAAATTGATCTATATTCTGCATGACAGGTTATACAGCTGTTTCGGGAAGAGTCACCAACCCTCATCAGTAACCAAAAGCAGTAGATAGTTTGTTTGATAAAAAGTTAAAGCATGTCATGCAGAATATAGATCAATTTTTGAAACAAATGTGCTAATGCTTTTGCTTTATTTAAAGTAAAAACATTTGATCTTGAGCCTGAACAATTTGAAACTCAATCATAAATAAAGAATTTTTCAAAATTTTCCTTGTCGTTTTGGTTTGGCTTTAAATGGGTTAATAAAAAGACATTCTTTTTATACCCTCCACTCCAGTGTGCAGAGGGCATATATAAGTTTGTCATTCCGTTTGTAATAATTAGAAAAAAAATTTTGGACCCCATAAAATATATATATTTGTGATCCTTATAACAACCGGAGTATAGCGATGTCCGTCTGTCCGTCAGTGGAAATCACGATGACGGCATCAATCGGGCAGCTAGGGTGCTCGTTGACATAAAAAATGATTCACTTACATCCTGAAAAGTTTGCTATTTAAAATCGTCCAAACCGGTCGATTAGGGCCCGAGATTTGAATGAAGAACTAAAAAAAGTCTTGTAAAATATAATTTTCTATGTTGTTCTTGTCACGATCACGCCCTCAATAGTGCAGCTACAGTGATCATTTTTAGTGAGAATGATTCACCAAATTCATGGAAAGATTTCTACTTCAAAAATCATTAAAATCGGAGGAACAGGTCCAGGGAAATCTCTGAAAAAGTAAAAAACAAAAATGAAATATATGATGTTTCTATATTGTTCTTGTTGTTATTCTAAATGTTGTGTTGTTGTCATAGCTGGACTTGTTGTTTTTGTGGTCGTTGTGGTAATAATATAATAAAAGCTAACCCTTTGTACATTTTTTTATTAACTCTGGTAGAAAATTTTAAAAGTTTCCATTGTTTTGGCATCACTAAAAAAATTTGTTATATCATTTCCGTTATTACCACGAGCCTGCCTGCAAAATTTCAGATCGAATGGGTCACGGGAAAGGGGTTAAAATCGATCCAAAATTTTTTCGACAAGCAGACACTACGAGTTAATATACATATGTAAAGGGAGTTAAAATTCAACAGCATCTAAAGCAAATAATGCTAAAATACCTAGTTGTTAATAAAAAAAAAACAATGTAAATTTAGCAAAAAAAAAATTTTATGTATAAATTTATTTAAATAGAAAAACACAAAAATAACGTTTGATGTTGTCTTTTTTGTGTGTAATATTTACGTATACATACATACACATATTAAATAATACAAATTATATACATATATTCTATATATGTATATCCATAATAACTGCATGTTAGAAATAAATAGGTATATTATTTTATTTACATAAAATTCTGCAATATTTTGTTGTGGGGAAAATACATTTCTTTTGCATTAACAGAGTGTACTTCATTTTGCTCAGCGTGACTATGCCACAGTAGATGGCGCCACAATTTTTGTTTGTTCTAATTAGCTTTTTTCTATTTTAACATGAATGTTAATATTTTCAACTAGATATCATACAGAACAATGTTAAGAGTATACACGGGCTGGTCTTTTATTTCATACGTTTTTCATTATTCTTTTACAAATATGAACATAGGTTTGGCATATTAACTTTTTGTTGTCTTTACAAAATAGAGTTACCGAGTGCACCAATGAGTTTTTTGCTTTCAAAACAGTTCTACATAGTAATATAGAATTATTATTCTGCTTTACCTACAAAATATCTGATTGCGATTACATCTAATTTTTAAAAATTGTTTATAATTACTAAAGCATTATTATTCACACAAATACAAAATTGCACTTTTTAAATTTTCCATTCAAATTTAAGAAAATATCAATTCTAAAAACTGGAATTAAAAATTTCCAATTATAAATTGCAATTAATTGAATTTCAGAAAATCATATCAAAACGTCGGAAATAAAAATTTTAAGTTTAGAAGACATCAATTGCATCTTTAATATATAAATTTTATTCGTTAAACACAAATTGAAATTCCAAAAAAAAAAAAAACACCAAATACCTATGTTTACATTTAAAAAATTTTTACATTTAAAAAAAATATTGACATTCAGGAGAAATTAATAGCTTTTCACTACCGCGATTCAGTAACTTCTTTTAACGATAGTCGAATCGTTAAAAAAAAGAAAATAGCAAAATTATCAGTAAAATTTTTAAACGATATTCGCTATTGTTAAAGTCAGCTGTTGTTGTTATCTAAACGACAACCATTTTTGTGTTGTTTATTCAATCGATAAAAACTTAAATTTTTAGGTTGAAATGTCGTCATACATAAATAAAAATCATAAAATAGTGAAAATATTTTGTTTTATTAAAAAAACTTTTTTATATAAATAAAAAAATTAAATAGCATATTCAATTCATTATATCATTTTCAAATAAATACACAGAAATATTAGTAAAAAAATAAAAATATTAAACATCAACATAAAATCATCCTGTCAAACACGAAGTAATTTGTTTTTTTCTATTCTTCTTTGTGCTTTTCGCTTATTTTGACAGAGATGCCACTCGTTTACAATTTAAATAAATAGAAAAATAGATTTGTCGACTGTCGTTAAGATGTATGTACTTAGTGAATCACTTAATCCTTAGTGCAAACAACAATAGCTGTCGATATATTTTGCGATTGTCGGATCGTTGAAATTTACAGAATCAAACTACAGAAAACATTAATTTAAATTCAATGAATTTTAGAAAACGTCAAATGATATTTAAGAATTGCGAACATAAAAACTGTTACATAAATAAACGCAATTTGATGAGAATGTTATTTATATAGAAATTTTCACAATTTTTTTTTGGATGAAAATTTGTAGTTTTTCAGAAATTAAAGATAACAAATTATTTTATTTAAAATGTTTGGGACATTTAGTTTTTTGCGTTTGGCATCCCTAATTTGAATATTTATTATTATAAATTTATTCTCTATGTTTTCCAAATATGGCAATATTTTAATAAAAAAGTTGAGAGAGCTTTTTTTTTGGTTATTATTTTGTTACTCCATCCGACCTATATGACCGCAATGAAAAAATATTTCGCCAGTTAAAAGAAACTATACAGCCATCTCCAATTAGCACGATTTAATGCATGTAGCCGCCCTACACAACCATTACCTTTGCAATGGAGGTTAGGGCGAGCTATTTAATTAGCAAAAACTAAATTAAAAGAGAAGTTATGTCATATAACCGGAAACGCATGCATATAGGTATATAACCTAAATGCATGCCGATCAGCAACCACGATGACCAAAAAGCAAACACCGAAATAATAGAAAAGACGAAAACCAACCCAAAGAATTTGCTGAAATAATTTGGTATTAACTTTAACAAATTGTTTATTTTTTCATTTACATTTATTATCAAGACTCAAACCGAGGTGGAGGGTATCAAAGATTCGGCACAGCCGAATTTAACACTTACTTGTTTTTTTATATTTTTATAGGTTCCTTTTAAAGATATGCTTAGGTAAAGCTAAGATCCCACTATCGGCGCAATGTACCGATTTTCGTCGCAATTCATGTACCGATAGTGTGAACGCACACAATTTCTTAAAATGCGACAATCTGCGCCGAAATCGTGCTGACTGTTGACAATCAAAATCAACATGGATGTGCCGATAATGTGCACACTCTTTCGCCCAATGCCGACCGATAAAATTGGTAAAAATGCGCCGATTATTGTCGGCCACTTGTGCGCCGATCAAACTCAACAATCAACGGCGATGTTTGCGGACGTCATTGCTTGCAAACATCAATTTTAAAAAGAAGAAGAAGGAACAACGACGTGCAGTGAGTTTTCTCTGAAATTAATTTATTTTTTATTATTATTTTATTAATAAATTTTTAGAAAAAATGCAAATTGGTTCAGAAGACGAAGGTTTCACATTAGAAAATCTAGTGGCCATTGAGGCAAGCGCTCAAACTCGCTCCTCTAATAAAAGGAAAAAGCCGCATATAACCTCATCGTGGACAAATGAGTCAAAGCATGATCTCATCCAGGCTGTTGAAACCCATTCGTGCATTTGGGAATACTCTTGCCCGGAGTATAAAGATCGAATCAAAAGAGATAAGGCCTGGCAAAGTATAGCGGAAAAGTTTCCAGAGCACGCTATAGAAGGATGCAAAGCTAAGTGGGCCAATGTAAAAACTTCATATATAAATGTGAAAAAGAAAATGAAAACGAAGTCTGGTCAGGGAGCAGAGTGTGCACAGCCGCATTGGCCTTTTTGGACAGCCATGCAATTTTATTTTCAGCATGACCGGTCTAAAGGCACCTCATCAGTGTCCACTTTTGAAGCTTCAGAAGACATGCCACCAACACCGTCTTCCTCTGCTAAAAAGGACAGAAGTGCTACTGTGGAGGAAAGATTGTCACCAGACGTAGTAATGCAGCGCACACTAAAGTTTTTGGATGCAGATGTTGACAAATGGCATGGAGTCGGCATGTATTTAGCATTGCAGATGCGTGATCTTGCGCAAAGAAATGTTAAAGCTGCCAACAAACTACACGCCGAGCTGGTAAAAAAAGCAGACGAATCCAATTAATATAATTTTGTTTTTATTATTATTTTTTTTTATTATTATTTTATTATTACTTTATTTTATTATTACTTTATATTGTTTTATTTATTATTTTATTATTACTTTATTTTATTATTACTTTATAATGTTTATTTTATTATTACTTTATATTATTAATTTATTATTACTTTATATTATTTATTTTATTATTTCAATGTAGATCTCATTAATTTTAAATATATGTAATAAAAAAAAAAATATTGAATAATATTGAATATTTAAATGTTGTTTTTATACCCTCCACTCCAGTGTGCAGAGGGTATATATAAGTTTGTCATTCCGTTTGTAATAATTAGAAAAAAAAATTTGGACCCCATAAAATATATATATTTGTGATCCTTATAACAACCGGAGTTGATATAGCGATGTCCGTCTGTCCGTCTGTCCGTCTGTCCGTCTGTGGAAATCACGATGACGGCATCAATCGGGCAGCTAGGGTGCTCGTTGGCATAAAAAATGATTCATTAACATCCTGAAAAGTTTGCTATTTAAAATCGTCCAAATCGGTCAATTAGGGCCCGAGATTTGAATGAAGAACTAAAAAAAGTCTTGAAAAAATATAATTTTCTATGTTGTTCTTGTCACGATCACGCCCTCAATAGGATAGCTAGGGTGATAATTTTTAGTGAGAATGATTCACCAAATTCATGGGAAGATTTCTACTTCAAAAATCATTAAAATCGGTGGAACAGGTCCAGGTAAATCTATGAAAAATTAAAAAAAATGAAAAACATGATGTTTCCATATTGTTCCTGTTGTTATTCTAAATGTTCCATTGTTGTCATAGCTGGACTTATTGTTTTTGTGGTCGTTGTGATAATAATATAATAAAAACGAACCCTTTGTACATTTTTTTGTGAACTCTGGTAGAAAATTTTAAAAGTTTCCATTGTTTTGGCATCACTAAAAAAATTTGTTAGGTCATTTCTGTCATTGCCACGAGCCTGCATGCAAAATTTCAGATCGATTGGCTCACGGGAAAGGGGCTAAAAATCGATCCAAAATTTTGTCGACAAGCAGACACTACCAGTTAATATAAAGGCAGTAAATAAAGGGAGTAAAAGTTCACCAATAATTTAAAAAACAAATTTTTATGTATTAATTTATTTAAAGAAAAAAATAATTAAATGAAATAGG
Source organism: Cordilura impudica (assembly GCA_963682025.1). Lineage (NCBI taxonomy): Eukaryota > Metazoa > Arthropoda > Insecta > Diptera > Scathophagidae > Cordilura > Cordilura impudica. The sequence goes on along the minus strand of OY821522.1, from coordinate 19,435,756 downwards.
AATAATAATAAAAACAAGTAAGAGTGTTAAATTCGGCTGTGCCGAATCTTTGATACCCTCCACCTCGGTTTGTGGCAATACTATTAACATAGCTCATGGTAGTTGTGTTCTTGTTATTGTTAATATGTATGAATCACATTTTTTTTGTGGCTTTTTTTATGTTGTTGTATGTTCAACCACGAAACTATTACAAGAAAACACTAGGTTTCATGTTTTTTTTAGAGGTATCTATAAACTTTTGTTCATTTCTCAGCGCAGAGGCTCCCGATTTACTCCGATTTCAATACCAACCTGGTGGGAATTATGGCAAATAATTTTTTCGTAACCTGACCTAAGTAAATGCTTTTTTTTTTGAATGAGCGTGATTTCAACAGACACACGGACAGACGGACAGACGGACAGACGGACAGACGGACAGACGGACAGACGGACATCGCTATATCGACTCGAGCTGTGATAAGGATCAAGAATATATATACTTTATTGGGTCGGAAATTAGTTTTTCGATGCGTTACAAACGGAATGACAAACCTATATATACCCTCTGCCACTGAGATGTGGAGGGTATAAAAAATAATATACAATACAAAAAAAAAAAGAATATATAAATAAAATAAAATAAAGATAAATGCATTCATAGCATTATAATACATATAAAAGGTCAATGTTTTCTAACCGTAACCGTAACGAGTCAGTTGTTTTTTTTACATGAAAATCATTTAAAACAGTTACCGAACGTAACCGGAACGTCCCAATACTTTTCATGTGAAAAAAAGGCTGACACGTTACGTAACAGTTACATGTCGCTAACTTGTTCTTTACACAGGCTACTGCTTTTGCAGCCAACTTCAAGTCTATTTATATAGTTTCGTAAGCATAACTAATAAAATTGTTTCTATTATTTTTTGCTGTAAGTAATAAATTATAAATATACTGAATTTGCAAACTAAAATGGATACATATATTGGAGGTGCTTTAATACAAAAGAGTTAACGAAACAAAATCAAAAAAAAAAAAAACAACTCTACAACATCAACAATGGCAGTCATATGTTCTTCAAATAGAAAAAAAAACTGCAAGTGTGTTTTGTTGGCTACAAAACAAAAATAGTGTTGACAATATAACAAAATATGTAAAAGAAGTTAGTGCTATGAAATATTTTATTTTGTTAAAAAAAAAATCGCAAAATGAAAGGCTATAATTCCATTAATAATCAAAAGGCGTTAAACTAATTTATTTATTTTTACGTTGTACTAATGCATTTTAAATAAGTAAAAGTAATTGTATATTTAAATAAAAATGCATTTGTATTATATGTTGCTGTCGTATTCAGAAAAATCAAGTAGCTGACTATACGACTACAAATGCTGCTGCCAGCAGTCGTCTATGTGTTCATTCATGATGTTGCATTTTTTTGCGAGCAATACTTACATATATTCTAAATAAAGAAATAATAGTTCTTTTCATACTGCGAAATCTATACAAATATATGTACAAATACTATATGTCAAATTTCAAATTTGCAATAATTGATACATTTTTGAAAGAAAATTGTATAATATGAAATGTCTTTAATTTATTTCATAGAAAAGAATTTTTTGAGGTGCGTGGATTTTCCATATTTACTGTTTTACTATATTCGTAATGAGGTTAAATGAGTTAAAAAGAATTTAAAATATTTGAAAATATTAGGTGAGGATCCTCAAGATGTAATATACGATCGGTCTAAAACTTTTCACTTAGAGCCACAGTTAAATTCGAAACAACAAAAACCCATATATTTTGTGCATAAAGTTTAACATTAAATGTGCTTTTCTAAAATGTCTATATATTTTTCTCATTCATTTCTGACCATCTTCAATGTAAATTTACCAAAGTTTTTTTTATTGCAATATGTATATAAAACTTAAAAATTTAATATTTTTTATTGTGTATTAACTTATTATTCTGCGATTTTCATTACATCACAAAATGTTACAAATTGGCACTACTGTTTCAAAAACAGAAAACTTCTAAATCAGTTGAAAACAGTTGATCTGTAAAACTGTGTGTGAAATTGTGTCAAATAAAATTACAAATATTAATAAATATAATAATACATATATATATATATATTATTAATTTTGTTAAGAATTAGCAAAAAATTGATTTTCCATTTTGCATTTCATTTATAAAGAATTCTGCCATATTTTGTTAAAGGGAAAATCCATTTTTGTTATATTAAAAAAAACAGACTTGCATTTAATTTTTCCGTGACTGCCTCAATAATTGCGTAGATGCCACCACAATATTTTTTCTAATTAAAACAGTTGATCTGTAAAACTGTGTGTGAAATTGTGTCAAATAAAATTACAAATATTAATAAATATAATAATACATATATATATTTTATTAATTTTGTTAAGAATTAGCACAAAATTGATTTTCCATTTTGCATTTCATTTATAAAGAATTCTGCCATATTTTGTTAAAGGGAAAATCCATTTTTGTTATATTAAAAAAAACAGACTTGCATTTAATTTTTCCGTGACTGCCTCAATAATTGCGTAGATGCCACCACAATATTTTTTCTAATTAAATATTAACCAATATCTAACTAGAATTATGATTTATTCCGACTAAAAAGTTCCAATTAAAAGTTATTCATCCCAATTATGAATATTCTCAAGGAATTTCTTTCTCACGGAAAATACATTTCTCGAGAAAAAAATTCCTCCAATTATAAATTCCACGTGAACAAAAAATGATTAACTGGCATCATCGAATTTCGAAGCCACTTGCTTTGCTTATTGACAATTTATTTTCTATTTTTTGTGTGTGTGCAAACGACCCTACAATAAATGTCCCAATAAACATTTTTGTTTGCTATCAACTTGAGGTGCATTTGAGATCAAATACATTTCTCAAATCTCCAACGTTAATTCTCAAATGCCCTCAATAGTTCGAATATAGTCTTCTCAACTTAAAAGGCACATTTTTTATATGGCGATTTTCATAGTTATCAAATTGAGAAATTTGTGATTCTCAACTTGATAGCAAAGAAATATTTCCAATCGGTATCAAATGGAAGGTACGGAATTGCCATATTAAAAAATATACTAATTTTAGAAATGAAAACAATGTACTTTTTTAATGTTTCAATTTAATTTCATTATATATTTAACATTACTATGTACATATTTAACATTAAATGTACATATTATGTACATTTTTTAAAATCTAGAATTAAAAATAAATGAATTAATTAGTTGTACATTTTTTGAAAAATTCGACAAAAAGCAAAAATAATTAAAAATATATCAATGATTTATTTGTACTTTTTTGGCATTTTTTAATTTAATTTATTATTTATGACATATTTAAATAATATCTCAGACTTAACACAAATCGTATTCAAGTTGAAAAAATGTTTGGTCTCAAGTGGAGAAAAGTGTTGGATATCCAATTGAGAGTAAAAATGTTTCTCAAAGATTGGAAAAAATGTTAAATCTCAACTTGATGTCAAGTTGAAAGCAAACAAGGAGAAAAATTGTTCAACCCAAGTTGAGAATTACATTTGACATCAATTTAAGAACTTAACTTTTCTCCAACATTGGAGAAATAATATTTCAATGCATACTGGGGAATGACCGAAACTAACACATAAACAGTGTTTTCCTATTTGAAAAACATATGACTGTCATTGTTGCTGTTGTAGAGTTGTTATACCCTCAACTCCAGTGTGCAGAGGGTATATATAAGTTTGTCATTCCGTTTGTAATAATTAGAAAAAAAATTTTGGACCCCATAAAATTTATATATTTGTGATCCTTATAACAACCGGAGTTGATATAGCGATGTCCGTCTGTCCGTCTGTCCGTCTGTGGAAATCACGATGACGGCATCAATCCGGCAGCTAGGGTACTCGTTGACAAATAAATGATTCACTAACATCCTGAGAAGTTTGCTATTTAAAATCGTCCAAATCGGTCGATTAGGGCCCGAGATTTGAATGAAGAACTAAAAAAGTCTTGAAAAAAAAATAATTTTCTATGTTGTTCTTGTCACGATCACGCCCTCAATAGTGCAGCTACAGTGATCATTTTTAGTGAGAATGATTCACCAAATTCATGGAAAGATTTCTACTTCAAAAATCATTAAAATCGGTGGAACAGGTCCAGGGAAATCTCTGAAAAATAAAAAAAAATGAAAAACATGATATTTCTATATTGTTCTTGTTGTTATTCTAAATGTTGCATTGTTTTCATAGCTGGACTTGTTGTTTTTGTGGTCGTTATGGTAATAATATAAGAAAAACAAACCCTTTGTACATTTTTTTATCAACTCTGGTAGAAAAATTTAAAAGTTTCCATTGTTTTGGCATCATTTCTGTCATTGCCACAAGCCTGCCTGCAAAATTTCAGATCGATTGGGTCACGGGAAAGTGGTTAAAATCGATCCAAAATTTTTTCGACAAGCAGACACTACGAGTTAATATAAAGGGAGTAAAAATTCACCAACATCTAAAGCAAATAATGCTAAAATACCTAGTTGTTAATAAAAAAACAATTGGGCAATTCACAATGGGTAATGTATCGTTGTATCTCTTGTATCGTGTATCACTTTACAATAGTGTAAAATTGTTGTTGGTAATTTTCACTGAAAAATCTGATACACGATCCAACTTCATTTGCTATGTTTAGTAAATGTTGTATATTGTATCATAACATATCAGTTCCAAGTGAATGCCAGTTTTTATGAAAAAGAAAAAACAAATACATAGAATATTATCAGCATAAATAATTATAAAATAAAATATGGCAAATAATGCAAATAACGCAAATACATCGATAAGTTTATTTATATAAAAATTAATGTTTATATTTTTAGTATGTATTTTCTCTTTCAGTACCAACCAAAACATTTAACATTTTTTTTTTTTCATTATAAATTAAAATGCAAGAGGTACGTAACTAAAACTCCAGGGTATATCTCACGACCAAAAAGCAAACACTGACAAGTGTTTTCTCTTATACAAAATAGCAGAAGCGACGAAGCGATCTTTCCTCGTTGGATCGAAAATTACTAAAGAAAGCGTTTTACAATATGAAAATACAACTGAGTGTTCACAACAAATGATTGTATTGTGTATTTCAATACAACATACAATATACAACACCTGTTGTGAATTGCCCAAATGTAAATTTAGCAAAAAAATTTATGTATTAATTTATTTAAAGAGAAAAACACAAAAATAACGTTTGATGTTGTATTTTTTGTGTGTAATATTTAAATATACATACATACACATATTAAATAATACAAATAATGTACATATATTATATATATGTATGTATGTATATTCATAGTAACTGCATGTTAAAAATAAATCGGTTATTTTATTTACATAAAATTCTGCAGTATTTTGTTGTGGGGAAAATACATTTCTTTTGTATAACAGAGTGTCACTTCATTTTGCTCAGCGTGACTATGCCACAGTAGATGCCGCCATAATTTTTGTTTGTTCTAATTAGCTTTGCAATAGTTATTTCTATTTTAACATAAATGTTAATATTTTCAACTAGATATCATACAGAACAATGTTAAGAGTATACACGGGTTGGTCTTTTATTTCATACGTTTTTTCATTATTCTTTTACAAATTGAACATAAGTTTGGCATATTACCCACCAATCTCACATCACACTGCAAGTTCGAAAAACTCAATACACTCACATTTTTTTTACTAATACACACACATTTTCCGAAGTGGTCACACTAATGGTACCAAATTTTTCGTGCGAATAGTGGCAGACACTAACGATGATTAATGTTACCCTGTTATAAATTTAATGCAAATTTACTGGATTCTGTAAAATTGTAATTAAAGATTTAACTTGTTAAATCTATTATAATGATTTATTTTTTGAAATGCGCATACAAAACCGCAAGTTTGTTAATTATAGAGCATAAATATTATTAACTATTATTAAAATAATACTAATAATAATAAATGTAAACATTTTCCCTCAAACATGTGCCTGTATAATAAACTTGGTAACTCTACTTAAAATAAAATAAGAGAGAGAAGTATACAAATTTTTTCAAGTTTACACTTCGACAACATTTTAAAAATGAGATTGCAGTCAGATGTTTGAGCATAAAATTTAATGGCGATGGATTCGACTAATTCGAACAATTTTTCGTTGATAATACGTACACAACGATTTTACAATTTCAGTGTGATGTGAGATTGGGGGGTTAACTTTTTGTTGTCTTTACAAAATAGAGTTACCGAGTTCGTCAATGAGTTTTTTGCTTACAAAACAGTTCTACATAGTTATATAGAATTATTATTCTGCTTTACCTGTAAAATATCTGATTGCGATTACATCTAATTTTTAAAAATTGTTTATAATTAATAAAGCATTATTATTCACATAAATACAAAATTTCACTTTTTAAATTTTCCATTCAAATTTAAGAAAATATCAATTATAATAAAAACTGAAAATAAAATTTCCAATTATAAATTAGAAAATATTAATTGAGTTTCAGAAAATCATATCAAAACGTCGGAAATAATAATTTTAAATTTAGAAATATCTTTACATTTAAAAATGTTTACATTTAAAAAAAATATTGCCATTCAGGAGATATTAATAACTTTTCAGTACCGCGATTCAGTAACTTCTTTTAACGATAGTCGAATTGTAAAAAAAAAGAAAATTGCAAAATTATCAGTAAAATTTTGAAACGATATTCGCTATTGTTAAAGTCAGCTGTTGTTGTTATCTAAACGACAACCATTTTTGTGTTGTTTATCCAATCGATAAAAACTTAAATTTTTAGGTTGAAATGTCGTCATACATAAATAAAAATCATGAAATAGTGAAAATATTTTGCTTTAATTAAAAAACTTTTTTATATAAATAAAAAAATTAAATAGCATATTCAATTCATTATTTCATTTTCAAATAAATAAACAGAAATATTAGTAAAAAAAATAAAGATATTAAACATAAACATAAAATCATCCTGTCAAACACGAAGTAATTTGTTTTTTTCTATTCTTTGTGTTTTTCGCTTATTTTGACAGAGATGCCACTCCTTTACAATTTAAATAAATAGAAAAACAGATTTGTCGATATTAATTTAAATTCAATGAATTTAAGAAAACCTCAAATGATATTTAAGAATTGCTAACATAAAAATTGTTACATAAGTAAACGTAATTTTACGAGAATGTTATTTTTTATATATAAATTTTCACAATTTTTTTTGGATGAAAATTTGAAGTTTTTCAGAAAATAAAGATAACATTAAATTATTTTATTTAAAATGTTTGGGACTTTTCGTTTTTTGCGTTTTTCATCCGTAATTTGATTATTTATTATTATAAATTTATTCTCTATGTTTTCAAAATATGGCAATATTTTAAAAAAAAAGTTGAGAGAGCTTTTTTTTTTGGTTATTATTTTGTTACTCCATCCGACCTATATGGCCACAATGAAGAAATATTTGGCCAGTTAAAAGAAACTATACAGCCATCTCCAATTAGCACGATTTAATGCATATAGCCACTCTACACAACCATTACCTTTGCAATGGAGGTTAGGGCGAGCTATTTAATTAGCAAAAACTAAATTAAACGAGAAGTTATGTCATATAACCGGAAACGCATGCATATAGGTATATAACCAAAATGCATGCCGATCAGCAACCACGATGACCAAAAAGCAAACACCGAAATAAATCCGGTATAATAGAAAAGAAGAAAACCAACCCAAAGAATTTGCTGAAATAATTTGGTATTAAGTTTAACAAATTGTTTACTTTTTCATTTACATTTATTATCAAGACTCAAACCGAGGTGGAGGGTATCAAAGATTCGGCACAGCCGAATTTAACACTCTTACTTGTTATTATGTAAGTTAACACAAAAAATATTTATTTATGATTTCCTCTTTCAAACACTTTTTGTCTACATTGCATATTCGCACACATGCCATTTTTTATAATTGCAAATTGCTGTAGCTTACCTAAAATACTTTCCCATAAAATTGTGACCAAATTTATAAATTCTTATTATGAAATTGCTGAAATTGTACTGGCTAAAGTACATACCGAATACAATACATTGGAATGTGTATTCTATACAGTTTGCATATGAAATCAAATCTAGTGTACTACATATTGATCGTTCAACTCTATTCGATTTCATTGCTTCGTATTTTAACTTGCTCAGTCAACAAACACACTGAGTCATATGTTAGTTACCGTTCTTGCCCTACCCCAAGTTTACTTGATACTTTTTGTTCTATTTATTATTGTCGCTAGCCAAATGTACGTGTGTGTATATGTATGTTTGTTTGTTTTTATTCTCTGTTGTTACGGGCACTTTCTTGTGCTTGCATACATGCATAAACGAATGTGCTACATATGCGACATTATTAAAATTATAATTTTAAATAACTAGAACAAAGTGTTAATCAACTTTGTATTAAGAAAATTGTTTACTCAATAATTATTTCAATACATTCATTTAAAATCAAATAAATGTCAAACTAACAGAATTACAATTTTAAACGTAAACAAAGTGTTAATAAACTTTCATTCATTGAAACTTGATACCTTTGTTTTCGTCATTAACTAGAACAAAGAGTTAATAAACTTTGTATTGTAATTTTGTTTATTCATTTCAGCTAATTCACTTAAAATAAATGTCAAATCACCAAAATTACAGTTTTCATTTACTTCCTACAAAATACAATATTGTTGTATGACCAACTACTTAAACGTTTTAAAAAACCAATAGCATAAGCATATTTTGTATTGAATGAATGTAGTTTTAGATTAAGAATATTTTTGTATAAAGATATAGAAAATAATAAAGAAAAAAGGCAGTTCAGATGAACAACTCAACCAAATCTGTTAATAATAGATAACAGCTTCTTCACATCGAAAACTAGTTTCGCAGAATTTTCGCTGTATATCTCGCTAGCTTAATTATACCCTATACCACTATGTGGTTTGGATATAATGACTTTGTGCTGCTGTTTGTAACTACCAAAAGTTTTTGACCTAGACCCATCTTAAATTATGCCGATCGAATCAGAATCACTATCTGATTCCATGTAACGATGTCCGTCCGTCCGTCCATGCGTCTGTGTGTCCATGTAAACCTTGTAATCAAACTGCAGGTCGCAGATATGAATATATTTTGATGAAATTTCGTACGTAAGCTTCTAATGTCCATAGGATGAACGCTATTGAAATTGGTGGGAATCGGTGCATGTTCATTCAGACCCAGCCGCCATACAAATGACCCCTATGAAATCGACATAAATTGCAATAAGATCGCAATAAGATAGATCTTACTGAAATTGGGTTTGTATGCGTTCATTACACCCATTACTGAGTAGTCCAAAAATGATCTCTATGGGACAACTCTTTGTCATAGGCCCCCAGTCTTCACTTATATCTATCAAAAAACAGATTCTTCTCAAATTTTGTTTGTATATATTTTTGCAAAATACAAGAGACTTTACCAAACATGGTCAGATCGGTCCATTTTTGGGTCTAGTCCCCATATAATATAGACATAGCATCCGATATGAACTTTTTCATATCTGCAGCCAAAAAAAAAAAATTAATAAAAATCCCACTCAAATTTGGTTTATGCTTATTTTCTATGTCCAGTTAGTTGGGCCTAAGAGATAGGGTCTCTAAGCGCATATTATAGGGTATCGTATAGTCGGTCTAGACCGACTATAATTTTCTTACTTGTTTTAAATATTATTTTCTTCAGGTACGTAGTATCCTATACGACTACGTCCTATGTGCACAATATTTTTTCCCCATAAATTTATTTCGTTACAAACATACCATCCGATGCAAATACACACATCTCGAAGTGATCTATTTCAATAGGTGGTGTCATCTTTCCCTCATTCTGTATCATTTCATGTCAGTCCGTTATCCATCACCAGCGTTTTCTTTTCTCTATTACTTCATATTGCATCATTATCATTTCAATCTTCATCATTATTTAGCTTTACTTCCTCTATTCAAATTTTCATTTTCACCACTATCATTGCCAAAATAATATGACTGATACTAATACCATTCAACTATGTTTTATGTACAAATCGTATCAGAAAACAAATTGTTAATGGCTTTTCAAATAAATTTTGCCTATTCAATTCTCTTATATATTTTATTAAAATTTAGTTTAATTTATTTTTTTTTGACATGTTTATAAATCTTCTTATATAATTCTTATTTAATCAAAACTAATCCATTTACATAAAAAAATATTCCATTCCATTATAGATCTCATTATTTTCTATATTTCATTCGTGAATCATTATTATTATTCAAAATTGTTTGCTTTAAGCAAATTTTATCGAAAAATTTATATTTTATCATCATATATATTTTATTTGTCTATTACATACTTATATTTAATTATACCCTACACCCCAGTATGCAGAGGGTATATAGAAAAAAAATTCTGGACCCCATAAAATATATATATTTGTGATCCTTATAACAAGCGGAGTTGATATAGCGATGTCCGTCTGCCCGTCTGTGGAAATCACGACGGCAACTTCATCGGGCAGCTAGGGTGGTTGTTTGCATAGAAATGATTCATTGACATTCTGAGAAGTTTGCTGTTTAAAATCGTTCAAATCTGTTGAATAGGGCCCGAGATGTGAATGAAGAACTAAAAAAAGTCTTGAAAAAATATGATTTTCTTTGTTGTTCTTGTCCAGGTCCAGGGAAATCTCTGAAAAAGTAAAAAAAAAATTAAAAATATGATGTTTCTATATTGTTCTTGTTGTTATTCTAAATGTTGTATTGTTGTCATAGCTGGACTTGATGTCTCTGTGGTCGTTGTAGTAATAAAATTATAAAAACTAACCCTTGTAATTTTTTTTTTTATCAACTCTGGTAGAAACATTTTAAAGTCTATATTGCTTTGGCATCACTAAAAAAAATTATAAATCATTTTTGTCATCGCCACGAGCCTGCCTGCAAAGTTTCAGATCGATTGGGTCACGAGAAAGGGTTAAAAATCAATCCAAAATTGTTTCGACAAGCAGACACTACGAGTTAATATAAAGGCAGTAAAAATTCACCAACACCTAAAGTAAATAATGTTAAACTACCTAGTTGTTAATGAAAAAAAGCAATGTAAATTTACCAAACAAAATTTTATGTATTAATTTATTTAAAGAAAAACACGAAAATAACTTTAGATATTGTATTTTTTGTGTGTAATATTTACATAGATGTACATGCATACGTATATATTAAATAATAAAAAAATATACATATACATATTCTATACATGCATATTCATAATAACCGCATGCTAGAAATAAATCGTTATACTATTTTATTTATATAATATTCTCCCATATGTATTTTGTTTTAGGGAAGATACATTTCTTTTGTATTAACAAACAGAGTGTCACTTCATTTTGCTCAGTGTTGCTATGTCACAGTAGATGGCGCCACAATTTTTTCTAATTAGCTTTGCACTCGTAATTTATATTTTAACATGAATGTCAATATTTTCAATTAGTTGTCAAACACAACATTGTTAAGAGTATACACAGGGCTGGTCTTTTATTTCATACGTTTTTCCATTATTCGTTTTCAAATATGACCATAAGTTTGGCATATTAACTTTTTGTTGTGTTTACAAAATAGAGTTACCGAGTTCATCAATGAGCTTTTTTGCTTTCAAAACAGTTCTACATAGTTATATAAAATTATTATTCTGCTTTACCTACAAAATATCTGATTGCGATGACATATAATTTTTAAAAATTATGTATAATTACTAGAGCATTACTATTGACATATATACAAAATTGCACCTTTTAAATTTTCCATTAAAATTTAAGAAAATATCAATTCTAAAAATTGGAATTCAGATTTCTAATTATAAATTAGAAAATATCAATTGAATTTCAGAAAATCATATTAAAACATTTCCGACGTTTAACTTGAAATTTAGAAGACATCAATTGAATTTTTAAAATATAAATTTTATTCTTTAAACACAAATTGAAATTTAGAAAACACCAAATATGTTTACATTTAAAAAATCAACTGAAACTAAAAAAAATATTGTGATTGAGGAGACATTAATAGCATTTCAGGATAAGAAAATATTAATTTAAATTCAATGAAGTTTAGAAAACCTCAAATGATATTTAAGCATTACTAACATAAAAATTGTTACATAAATAAAGCGCAATTTGATGAGTATGTTATTTATGTATTATTTTTCACAATTTTTTTGGATGAAAATTTTAAGTTTTTCACAAAATAAAGATAAAAAATTATTTTGTTTAAAATTTTTGAGACATTTGGTTTTTTGCGTTTGGCATCTCTAATTTGAACCAGTGTTCATGACGACTTCAAAATTTGACTTCATGGTAGGCAAAGTAAAACCCAAAAAATTGAAGTTCGATAATAATTCCCAGGTAGTAGTATTTGGAGCCAATAAATGGAAATATATTTTATTAACATAATTTAATTCAAAATCAAAAGTTGACATCACTGGGTCAGATTTTGTATTGTATTGTGTAAATAGTGAAAACTTCCTTTTTGTATGTAAAAAAAATTTTATTCTCCAAATATGGCAATATTTTAATAAAACAAATTGAGAGAGCTTTTTTTTGGTTATTATTTTGTTACTCGATCCGACCTATACCCACAGTGAAGAATTATTTAATTCAATGCGTATAGCCACCCTACACAACCATTACCTTCGCAATGGAGGTTAGGGCGAGCTATATAATTTGCTAAAACTTAAACTAAATTAATTAACTAATTATGTCATATAACCGGAATGCATGCCGATCAGCAACCACGATGACCAAAAAGCAAACACCAAAACGTGTTTTCTTTTATCCGAAATAATAGAAAAGACGAAAAAGATCTTTCCTCGTTGGAGCGCGAATTACTAATGTGAGAGAGCTTTATAGACCAACTCTTGGAATAAACAAAAGTCCAGATCAAGCCAAAGAATTTGTTGAAATAATTTGGTATTAAGTTTAACAAATTGTTTACTTTTTCAAATATTTTGTTCACATTTATAATCAATACTCAAACCGAGGTGGAGGGTATCAAAGATTCAGCACAGCCGAATTTAACACTCTTACTTGTTTTCAAATTAGATATAAAATATATTTTACTAAACTTTTAATTAAATAATTTCTTCCAGCTCGAGGTCTGTTTTTATTAATTTTATTTTTATTAATTTATTTTTCAATATTTCGCCAACCTCCGGTTGGCATCTTCAGGATCTTAAATTATAAGAATAATAAAACATAGTTACACCACTGTTCAACAGAGACAATAACAAACATAAAAATATATATAAAATATAAAAATTAAACTCACAAAAAAGGCGCGTAACAATAATTAAACATACATGACGTGTCAACGAGTTAACATCTAATATTGCACTAATTGATCTTATTTTATTTTTCTAATTATATGTCTATAGCTATGTGCACAATTTTCTGTGTCCGTTTTATAATTTATTCTCTTTTCCTTTGGTATGTTAATTATGTGTAGCATTTCCAATGTAAAGCGTCTCTTATAATTCTCTTCAGTATGTAAAATCTCAACATTTTCAAAGTCTGGTGTATGTCCTCTCTCCGCACAGTGGGCCGCAAGTGCTGTTTTTTGTGTCGTAAAATTTTTCCTATTTCTCAGGTCTGATTTATGTCCTGCTAATCTAGTTTTTAATTTATTATTAGTTGTTCCAACATATACCTGATTGCATATGTTGTTTTTGTCACCTTCGCATTTTATTTTATAAATTAGATTTGATTTATCAAGTTTGTTTATTTTGCTCTTCGTGTTGGAGAAAAGTTGTCTTAATGTGTTATCAGCTTTTGGTGCTATTTTGTATTTCTCTTTGTTGTATATGTCTGATTTCTCGATACGCTCCGAGATTCTGGGTACGTAGGTTACCGATTTGTATGATTTTGTAGGTTTCTCTTTAATGATGTTGTTAGTATTATTTCTATTTATTTTAACAAGTTTTTTAATTATATTGTCCGGGAATGAGTTCTTTTTTAATATGTCTTGTATCCTCTTCACGTTATCGTTATGAAACTGTTTGTCACTGATCGTTAGTACCCTTTTAATAAAATTGTTTGCTGTATTCATGATAATATTTCTTGGCTGGCATGAGTGATAATTGATTATTCTCCCTGACGATGTTGGTTTTTGGTACCAATCTATCTTAATTTGGTTTCCTTTCCTTATAACTAATGTATCTAGATAAGGCAATCTTCCGCCTTCTTCCTCCTCGATGGTAAATTTGATATTGTAGTGGAAATTGTTTAGCTGCCTGAGTATATTATCAATCTCACTTGTATTTATGATGCAAAATAAATCGTCCACGTATTTCGTAAGATGTCTAGGTTTCTTGTCAAGGTTATTCATTGTTTTTCGCAATAGTTCCTCCATCACAATATCCGCTACTATTGCCGACGCTGGTGATCCCATAGGTAATCCACTACATTGGTTATATATTCTTTCTCCATATTTAAAATAACGATTATCTTTTATGCAGAATTTTAATATTTTCATAAATAAGTCTTTCGGCATTGTCGTATGTTTTTGTATCTCATCCCACTTATCTTTGATGACATCTATTGCATAATCCACAGGAATACTTGGGAATAATGACACCACATCGAAAGAAACGAGTTTCTCATCATTATTTATCACACTGTTGTTAATATAGTTTTTAAATTCTATAGCGTCCTTTACATTATACTCCGAGTCTTTAGTTATATTCTTTAAAATATTAGTCAGAAATTTACAGAGTTCATTTGACGGTGAGTTAATGAAGTTACAAAACATAATGACAAACTAGTGAAAGAACTGGAGACCAAAATAGATAAACAATTAAATTCTGACGAACGTGAACAATTTTGGGACAGCGAAAGAATTATTTCAAAAACCAAAAACACGGAGATTATTAACCGCCATAAGAGAAAATTTGATAAGCTAAGAGATGAACAAAGGAAAGAGCTAGGAATATTAAAAAACGACAAGTGGTTTGTTAATAAGACGAATGTAAATATTACCGATGATATACAGTGGATTCTTTCGCTAGGACAAAAACATGCTATACCTACTAAAAAAGAAAAATTTCCCATGTTTAAGTATATCGCAGACGGAGAGGACTGCATTCAAACATTAGAGGATAAAGAAGAGCAAGAAATTGCAAGAACAAAATTAACATCAATGCTGGACAATCACACGAACAAACAGAGCTTAAATAGAAGAGAACGTTTTGTTCTTAGCACAGTGGAACAAACGAAAAAGTTTTTAAATAAAAATAAAAATATTTTAATTCTAAATGCTGATAAGGGAAATGTAACAGTGGCAATGGAGAAAACGGACTATGAGACCAAGATGAATAACATACTCAGTGACATGAAGATATACAGAAGATTAAATAAGGATCCCACATCTTCATTACAGAAGAAAAACAACGAACTGGTAGAAGATCTTCACAAATACAATATAATATCTGTGATAGATAAGCGAAATTTTAAAAAAGACGCGGCATTTGCGCCAAGAATTTATGGATTGCCAAAAATCCATAAAGATAGTCTTCCGTTAAGGCCAATATGTTCATCAATTAACTCACCGTCAAATGAACTCTGTAAATTTCTGACTAATATTTTAAAGAATATAACTAAAGACTCGGAGTATAATGTAAAGGACGCTATAGAATTTAAAAACAATATTAACAACAGTGTGATATATAATGATGAGAAACTCGTTTCTTTCGATGTGGTGTCATTATTCCCAAGTATTCCTGTGGATTATGCAATAGACGTCATCAAAGATAAGTGGGATGAGATACAAAAACATACGACAATGCCGAAAGACTTATTTATGAAAATATTAAAATTCTGCATAAAAGATAATCGTTATTTTAAATATGGAGAAAGAATATATAACCAATGTAGTGGATTACCTATGGGATCACCAGCGTCGCCAATAGTAGCGGATATTGTGATGGAGGAACTATTGCGAAAAACAATGAATAACCTTGACAAGAAACCTAGACTTCTTACGAAATACGTGGACGATTTATTTTGCATCATAAATACAAGTGAGATTGATAATATACTCAGGCAGCTAAACAATTTCCACTACAATATCAAATTTACCATCGAGGAGGAAGAAGGCGGAAGATTGCCTTATCTAGATACATTAGTTATAAGGAAAGGAAACCAAATTAAGATAGATTGGTACCAAAAACCAACATCGTCAGGGAGAATAATCAATTATCACTCATGCCAGCCAAGAAATATTATCATGAATACAGCAAACAATTTTATTAAAAGGGTACTAACGATCAGTGACAAACAGTTTCATAACGATAACGTGAAGAGGATACAAGACATATTAAAAAAGAACTCATTCCCGGACAATATAATTAAAAAACTTGTTAAAATAAATAGAAATAATACTAACAACATCATTAAAGAGAAACCTACAAAATCATACAAATCGGTAACCTACGTACCCAGAATCTCGGAGCGTATTGAGAAATCAGACATATACAACAAAGAGAAATACAAAATAGCACCAAAAGCTGATAACACATTAAGACAACTTTTCTCCAACACGAAGAGCAAAATAAACAAACTTGATAAATCTAATCTAATTTATAAAATAAAATGCGAAGGTGACAAAAACAACATATGCAATCAGGTATATGTTGGAACAACTAAGAATAAATTAAAAACTAGATTAGCAGGACATAAATCAGACCTGAGAAATAGGAAAAATTTTACGACACAAAAAACAGCACTTGCGGCCCACTGTGCGGAGAGAGGACATACACCAGACTTTGAAAATGTTGAGATTTTACATACTGAAGAGAATTATAAGAGACGCTTTACATTGGAAATGCTACACATAATTAACATACCAAAGGAAAAGAGAATAAATTATAAAACGGACACAGAAAATTGTGCACATAGCTATAGACATATAATTAGAAAAATAAAATAAGATCAATTAGTGCAATATTAGATGTTAACTCGTTGACACGTCATGTATGTTTAATTATTGTTACGCGCCTTTTTTGTGAGTTTAATTTTTATATTTTATATATATTTTTATGTTTGTTATTGTCTCTGTTGAACAGTGGTGTAACTATGTTTTATTATTCTTATAATTTAAGATCCTGAAGATGCCAACCGGAGGTTGGCGAAATATTGAAAAATAAATTAATAAAAATAAAATTAATAAAAACAGACCTCGAGCTGGAAGAAATTATTTAATTAAAATTAAAACATAAGGTCGAATAAAAATACCCATTAGAGTATTTTACTAAACTTTATAACTTATTCTTAGATTCCTTAATGATGTTTTAATAGTGATACAAAAGTTTTCAGCAAATTTCCTCTTTTGTGTGTTTCATTAGATCTATTTTGCATATTTTCTAAATTTCCATATGGTATATTGATGATTCATTTTTTATTTTATTATCCTTATAACTTTATTCATTACAATAATATTTATCTTTTTCTTATATAAAATTTTAACATATAATTTTCTATATTCCTATATCTTATTGATAATGTACATGTAATTTTATTTACCATATTTTTAAACTTTAAAAGTTTTTCCTTTTGCTTTTCTAAATAAAAATTTATATTTCTCTCAAGTTTTCCTTTTATTTTCCCTCTTTTTATTATTTTTCTTCTTTAAAAACAAATTTAATTCATTTCTTGTTTCCTGTAACTTTTCTTCTAAATAAAGTTTTTTATATCTACATATCTAGCTCTGTGGACAATTCGGTTTCTAAAACATTTATTTTCCTCTGCATGCGGCTTTTAAAGTCACCGCGGTTACCCCTTATTATAGAGAAATCTACTTTTGGTATAGCTGGCAATATGTCTGTTCTATCTCTATACAAAACCTTTACTGGTTTAGGACCAATAATCAATATTTCAGGTTTCCTAAACGTCTGTTTGTTTTCTGTCCCTTTTAACATTTTTGTCCAATTCTTTTCCGCCTCCTGGACTTTTTCCCACAATTCTTCTAACGACTCTTCCATTCCGATTGTTCTAATTTCCTTATTATTTTTCTAGATGTTTCCTTTGTTTCCTTATATTTGTTGTTGGTAGTTGGCGGTGTTTCTGTTTTTATTTACTACTTTAAGTATCATCTTTATTATGTATGTATATGACAGCTATTATTATCATTGTTATGATTGATAATGTTTCTATGTAATTCTTGTCCTCGCTTTTGATTGTAGTCGTATTTTCGTCAATGTTAATTTTCACATTATTACGTAATATTTCCACTTATTCTTTATTTTCATTGCCCTCAGTGGATTTACCCACTTCATAGCCCGCAACCAGTAACGGTATTGAGGATAAAATTTTCCTCCACCACGTCATGTTTATGGTTGTATATTGTAAAAATTTGTCTCATAACTTAATTCATTTTTAAAAATGTTAACTTTCCGCTGTTACTTTCAAATTTCTCTGTATTTCGTCTTTTGTTTCACTATCAGTAAAAAATTTTCAAACTATATTCTTTATCTGTCTCCTCACGTACCTTCCCAGATGTTTAATTATTATCGTCAGTGTTACTGAAATAAATACAAAAATCTCTACGCTAACACCAATAGCTGTTGGGTTTTTAACTGTCTATTCCAAAAAAATATTCCCTGGTCAATAAGGGAAAAACTGTTTGAATTTATAATACTAAAGGACACTTATCCAGAAAAATTTCACATTAATAAAAATTTGTTTCACCTTAGCTAAAAATTTTCTCTTCCTTTTTTAAATTTAAAATAGATTCAAAATTTATCGCAAAATACACATTTAGAATTTGAGTATATCACTTTATTATCAATACAAAAAATTTTCAGTTTTTACTCTTTGTAAAAATTAACTTCACCTGTGTGTGTTTCACATAAAAAAAATCTTTTCACTTTGATGTTTCTAGTATGAACATTTTTTAAAAATAACATTTTAGCAATTATATTCTTTTACCAGTCGTGCCCACGCACCTTCTGGATTTAAAAACTATTTTCGGAGGAAATCAATTACCAAATTTTCCATGTTGCAGATGGCCAGAACCTCTTTTCTAGCGCACCTTGTTGGCTTAAGCTGTACGCTCCTTGCCAATTATGCTACTAAAAAAATGTCAGTTGATTAGCAGGATCAGTTGTTTTTAGCAGGATCGGTTGTTTTTAGCGGGATCGGTTGTTGATTAGCAGGATCAGTTGTTTGGCATAGCATGATCAGTTGATGTGAATTTTGTTCCTTTTAGATCGGCATTTTTTTGTTCTTATAGATTGGCAGAATCGGTGAATTTTCTGGTCCTTTTTAAATTGGCAGGTTCGGTGGATTTTTCTGGACCTTTTAAATTGATAGGATCGGTTGGTTTTTCTGGTTCTTTTAAATTGGCAGGATCGGTTGTTTTTCTGGTCCTTTTAAATTGGAAGGATCGGTTGTTTTTTCTGGTCCTTTTAAATTGACAGGATCGCCATATAGTGAGACTTACTATTATTAATGTTTGAGTCTAATTTATTCAATACTCAAAAATAATATTCATGTATATCTATGTTGTGCTCATTTACTGAGTATTTTCTCTTTCGCCAAATAATCAAATGACAAGTTTGTCAACACGTCACTGAAAAACAAAGTGTCAATCATTCATATGCAATTTGGTGTAATGTTACACAAATTGGTGATACTTTAAAATTAACTCATTAAACTTTTGTTTACAATATGTTTTCTTGCGTTTTACATTCTTTCACAATCATACAAACATACACATTGTAAACCTAACTCAATCGTCACCCTAGATCATTGCTGTTCATTTCATAGGACAATTGTCCCTGCTCAACCAGTGTTGCCATAATTTGAAATTTTAAAAATGCTAAATTGCAAAAAAAAAGATGCTAAAACGTACTGGAGTCAAAAAAAAAAGATGCTACATTTTTTTTTTCAAATTTCATTACTTTTATATTGAACTAGATGTAACCCGGTGCGCTTCGCTACACCCTCCCCCACCCCCCCCCTTCCGAATTGTTACGAAAAGGCTCACGCAAGTCCCAAGGCTCTCACTAACACAGTAATTCAGATATATCACATTTAATATTAAGTTTGTATAGGGGTACCATGCGCATTTGTCCAATCCCGCCCATTTTTTTGTCTTACTACTCACGTTAATAATAGATGACCTAAGATAAATTTTCAAAGCTCTCTCTATCATAGTACTTTATATATATGATATTAAAAATTTACTTTGAATGGGAGGTGCCACGCCCACTAAAAATATTAAAAAAAATACAGCCTGTAGCACTTCCGATATCCGCAGTAAGAATCAGTGAAAATTTCAGGAAGATCAGATAAGTCGTTACGGAGATTACGTCCTACAAACAAACAAACACATTACCTCTTTAATTCTTTTTTTTTGATACCTACTGATATAAAATTTTTTTTGTTTGTTTTCGCGATTTTTGATTTTGACAATATATTTTCCACGACAAATCACATTGATAACTAATGTACTTGCCAAAAGACTGTTGCTTTCGTAGTACATCATATTTTTGATATAGGAGGTGCCACGCCCACTTATCCCATCCCGCCCAATTTTTATTGGACTACTCATATTAATATCTGAGGGACTCGTCGAGCAAATTGTCGAGCCTTTCCCAGTTATATGATATTAGATATCTACTTTGCATGGGCGGTGCTACGCCCACTGCTTCTATCACGCCCATTTTTTTGTTCGACTAATCACACAAAGAACCTATGGGCTCACGCAAAGCCACAAAGCTGTCTCTTTTACAGTACTCCAAATATTTGACATTTAATAGTTACTTTGCATGGGCAGCTCCACGCCCATTGGTGTGAACCCTCCAATTTTTTGTCTGACTACTCATACTAAGATCTGATGGTGTCGTGCAAAGTGTCAAAGCTTCCCTCTTTTAGTACACCAGTTATATGATATCATATATATTTACTTTGTACGGGCGGTGCCACGCCCACTGCTCCGATCACGCCCATTTTTTGTCTAACTAATCATATGAATAACTTATGGGTTCACACAAAGTCCCAAGACTCTCACTATAACAGTACTCCAGATATATGGCATTTTATATTTTATTTGTATGGCAGGTGCCACGCCTATTGGTCCGATAGTGCCCATTTTTTGTCCGACTGCTCACATTAATAATAGGTGCCATCAGACAAATTTTAAAAGCTCTCTCTATCATAGTACTCGAGATATATAACATTGAATTATTACTTGTATGGGAGGTACCACGCCCACTTCTCCGATCCGGCCCATTTCCGGCGCGGCTACTAATATTAACAATAGGTGACCTCACACAAATTTGCAAAGCTCTCCCTGTCATGGTACTCAATATATGTATATGATATTAAAAATTTACTTTGTGTGGGAGGTGCCACGCCCACTAAAAATATTAAAAAAATTATAGCCTATAGCACTTCCCATATCCGCAGTAAGACTCTGTGAAAATTTCAGGAAGATCAGATGGCTAGTTACGGAGATTACTCCCTACAAACAAACAAACAAACAAACAAACAAACAAACAAACAAACACACATTACCTCTTTATTATATTAGTATAGATAGATTATTTAATACTTATTAATAAATTCTTTGGTTTTTAAATCGAAAAATTAATATAAAACATAAGTTTCGATATATATTTTTTCAATTTTACTTAAAATTACTTTGGATTTCATCTGTATTTTTTTTAACATCAAATTGAGTTTTTTTAACTTTAAATTAAATATTTTTAATTTTAGAGGGATTTTTTTTAATTTCAAATATAACAGAATTTACATTATCAAAAGATACGATTGTATTACAATAATTGGTTTATGGAATTTAATATGTCTGTGATGTCATCATCTTCAAGTTCTTCTTGGCTCTGATAGTTTTCTGACGATCGACTTTTATCAACGACATCGCTCGGTATATTGTAAGTGTAACAGCACCCATTTTTCAATTTCAAGCCTTCTTTTATACGTATTACAGAGCATAACTCGGATTTTATTCTGTTCAAAGTTTGCTTTTAACTAAAGCCATTAAACTAAACACACGTTCAACTTCGGCTTTTGAGAAAGACAAAACTAATGAAGACAATACAAATATTGATAACTCTTTAAATGGATTTTCGCCAATAGAATTTTTGTTAACTTCAATCCATAAAGAGGTTTTATTCAGTGTTGTTTCCCAATATTGTTCTGTGATATAACTCCATTGGATTTGAATTTTTTCTCTTTTAGATGATCTAAATTTAAACTCTTCTAAATATTGGTTATCGGTTCTTTTACCCGGTTTAATATGTTTTGTATTGAAAATTTTGGCATTTTTTTAATACAGTAACAGGCAATCGACTTTTTAATCCATTAAAAACTGTTGTTCGTGTTTACATTCTTCTATTTCAAAATGATTTGTTATATTTGTTGAAAAAACGAGCAGAGTAGTAAAAAGAGTAGTACACAAAATTCTCGTATTACACTTTGCGAAATTTACACATATCAATACCACTAAAGTTAAAATTGTATATTCAAAAATAATAAAAAAATCAAAAAAAAAAACAAATATTATAGTCGGTCTAGACCAACTATACGATACCCTATACCATGGTTTTGAGACCCTATCTCTTCGGTCCAACTAATTGGATATAGAAAATAAGCATAAACCAAATAATTTTTTTGGCTGCAGATATGAAAAAGTTAATATTGGGTGCTATATTTATATGGGGACTGGTCGAAAAATGGACCGATCCTGACCATATTTGGCAAAGTCACTTAAATTTTGAAAAAATATACACAAACAAAATTTGGGAAAAATCTTTGCAATATTTTTGTTTTTTGATAGATTTAAGTGAAGATCGGGAAGCAGCTCTATATGGGGCCTATGACTAAGAATTGTCCTACAGGGTTTATTTTTGGACTACCCATTAATGGATACAATAAACACATACAAACCCATTTTGACAAAGATCTATGTGATAGTTTGGATTTTATGGCAATTTATGTCGATTTCATAGGGTCATTTGTATGGGGACTATGTCTGAACATGGATTGATTTTCACCAATTTCAACAGCTTTTATCCTATGGCCGATAAAAGCTTATATACCAAATTTCATCAAAATATGTTCATATTTGCGACCTGTAGTTTGATTAAAAGGTTTACATGGACACACAGACGGACGGACGGACCGACGGACGGACATCGCTAAAACGACTCAGAAAGTGATTCTGAGCTGATCGGTATAATAAAAGATGGGTCTAGATCAAATATTTTTGATAGCTACAAACAGCAGCACAAAGTCATTATATTTATTTATTTATTTATTTATTTATTCAGTCTATGGAATCATCCTTACAGACTACTTAAAGTATATGTACATTTATATTATAATTTATATATATAACTAGCTGACCCGCCAGACGTTGTCCTGCCTAAAATTTTATAGAAAGAAAGAAAAAACTGAAATAATTTCTATGAAAATATTAGATTTTTTTTATTAATTTAACAAAAATGAAGTATTTTAATTAATTCGAAGCCTTAATAATAGAATAAATAAATTTTGTTTTTTTTATATTAATGCTAGTTGATGAACAATGTTTTTCGTCAATCCCTGTGGTGTATAAATGATCAAATTTGATGGTTTGCCAACGCGAGAACACGCAACATATAACTGTCCATGTGAAAAGCACGGATTTTCTAGATCCAACCCACAAATGGACATTGTTTGACCTTGTGACTTGTTAATGGTCATTGCGAATGCCAAGCGAATTGGAAACTGCATGCGTCTGAATGGAATTGGCGAGTCTGAAGGAACCATTGGGATCCGTGGCAAGAGAACAACTTCACCTTGAAACTTGCCGCTCAAAATGGTAGCTTGAATAACATTGCTCATTATTTTTTTTATGACCAATCTTGTACCATTGCATAGCTTAGGTGCATTTAAATTCCTAAGCAAAATGATTGGTGAACCAATTTTTAATCTCAAGTTATGAGGTGGCATTCCTGGTAAATCCAGTGAATTTAAAAATTCAACAGGATAGTTGACTGCTTCATCTGGATCGACAACAGTGTCGATCGATTTGAACAACATCTCATCGCCAGGCAATAACTGTTGTATTTTGAAATTAATAACGTCAACATCTATATTTTTAGCGGCCAAAATAACTCGTTCACGTAACCACGCATGATTAATGTAATTTTCGCGTATATTTGGGAATATGCTTACAACCAAAGCATCTTTCGTGGCTACCATTTTACAAAAATTGTCTGGAAATTTTATGCATTGTGTATTTTCATGAAACATAATTTTTCCATTGCCAATGTTGAGCAATTGCTCAGAGAATGACAGTGCCAATGGGTCATTTTGTAGTTGAATACGCATGTTTGTCTTAAGGCGTAATGTATTAACATTCCGCCATAGGTGCGATTGCTTCAAACATGCGTTGATTTCGTCCGCATATGTAGCGCGTGGAATGACCGGCAATGTTTGTCTGAAATCACCAGACAGCAACAGAAGAGCTCCACCGAAAAGTCTGTTATTATTATTAATATCTTTCATAGTTCTATCAAAGGCTTCTAGTGAATGTTTGTGGGCCATAGTACATTCGTCCCAAATAATAATTTTGCATTTTTGCAAAACTTTAGCCATGCCTGAATGCTTCTTTATGTTGCACATTGCATCTTTATTTGTGTGAACATTGAATGGCAACTTGAGTGCTGAGTGTGCAGTCCGTCCACCATCAAGCAAAGTCGCTGCAATACCTGATGAAGCAATAGCCAATGCAATATGATTTTGTGACCGAATGCGTGCAAGTAACAGTGAGATAAGAAATGTTTTGCCAGTGCCGCCTGGTGCATCCAAAAAGAAGAATCCACCTTGTTGTGCTTCAATTGACAAATTAATTCGATCGTATATGATCTTTTGTTCAGCAGTTAGCAATTGCTCATTATTTGCAACGAAAGTAGTCAACGTTGCCGCATCGAACTGTTGTTCGCGCTCAACATCGCTGTTAATGATGTCTGTTGCTGGTCGGTTAGGCGATGGCAAACCGAAATGAATGAGTGGCATATTGGAAATATTAATGCAAATATCCTCAATCATCATTAACGCCTCGTTATACATTTCCGATGAAAAATTGATATTGTGATCTTGATCAGCTGTCCGAATACGATGCAAAATATCTTCGCTCATTGAATCTTTATATTTGTCCCAGAGAACAGAAGCTTGCGACAGAAAGCATGTCGTCAACAATATGGCGAATAATTGTCGAATTTGATGAGGAGAGGAACTCAGCACTGCATCTGCTAGTGCAAGATCCCAATGGTTGTCATCTTCAAGCAAATGCAATTCGTGACACGCATCATGGTATGTGTCGAACAAAATACCGTTGACTGTTCGCAAGTATTGGAATGACGTCGGTCCAGGAACGTTAACCAACAACAAACGCAAGAAGAAGCATTCGCGTTGCTTAGGATGGACTGTGTATAATCGGCCTAATGTATTTGCCATAAATATGCCGTGGTACCCTTGTACTGGAACGCCTTGCTTTCGTGGGTTCCACTTTTTTGATTGTTTGTTCCATGTAAAAAATCGTGGCACATCAGTGTACATTAATGTCTTTGAAAATTGACCGAAAATACCTGGTTGGTTGCATAGTTCGAAGAACTCAGTTAGTGTGGTTTTTGGGGGAGTTAGTGCACGTTGTACAGCAGTCTCTTCCGTAAAATAAACACGCTGTCCATTTTGAAGGTGCACGGCCAAATGAATAACAGCAGGGTCTCTTTCGTGTATAGGAAAACTTAAAATGCGCCAAACTGCTTCATTGCTGCTAATGTATCGGCCCATTTGATAACGTGTTATTTCGTCGTTATCATTTACGTTTTGAACAGCAAATACAGCCATATCGCTTCCCTTATGAACGTATTTGCAAATGTATTTTATGGAACTCACTGAACTACAGAACTCAACGTTTATGTGCGCTTTGTACGTTTTTGACAGTAATGGTGAATACGGAACCACCCAACGATTGTCAATGTCTTGCGTTACACCGTTTGACATGCGCAATTGATATGAGTGGCCACCATTGTCTGTGTTTCTACGACGATACAATGGGTAACCATCGGTATTAGTGACAGTATCATTTATGCACTCTTTTGGAAAAAGTTTCGTACATTTTCCATTGTCCATGCACGGCGCCGTCATGTTTAGAGCACCGCATGGTCCATGGATCATGTTAGTGGTAATAATGTTGAACAACTCTTGATCTATATTCGAATCCGGAATTTCAGCTGAAATAATTTTATCAATTTCTTCTGGACGTACTTTATCAACCAACCAAATCAAAATGTGTGCATGTGGCAAACCTCGTTTTTGCCATTCAACAGAATACAGCCAGCAACGTGTTTTTCCGAATACAGAGTGATGTGTAATCAAGTTCATCATAGATTTTAGTTTTTGTTTGAAGACACGTGCAGTGATATCATGCCGATGCATTGCTGTTTGACCTTGCAATAATGAAATAGTTATTTCATCCCATTTTGGATTGCACGTAAATGTTATGAACAAATCAGGTCTACCGTACGCGCGCACGAAAGTCATTGCGTCTTGAATATATTCTTGCATATGCCGCGGACTACCAATGTATGATGATGGAAGAATATATGCGGTACCAATATCGTTAATATTAGTTGTTCCATCTACGTTACCGACAATAGCATCACGCAAATGAATATACTCCTCAGAACGCAACTTTGCTTGATTAAACTTGATGTACCGTAATCGCTCGCTTTCGATTTTTGCATACATATCAACGATGTATTGATGAAACAGCTGGCGGCATCGGATAATGTTGTTGTCTTCATTGGTACGAATCATCAACCGATATGCGTAGAAGTTCATCGCGCTCACTTTCTTGTTCGTTGCTGCACCTTCAAATTTAAAATAAAAATAAATAAAAAAGAAAATAAATAGTACAGAAAAATCAAAAATGGAATTATATTTAAATTTTACCTGTCACGGGGTTTCGTTGTTTTATATTTAAATGATATCCATCTTCTCCTTCCCAAAATATTAATGGGTATTGCAAAGCGTCGTAAGAACGATGGCTGTCTGCAATTGTCTGCACCGTATTATCTCTGCGTTGGATCCGTATATCTCGACGTTCAAATGCGTCACCAACCATAACAACTGCAACTTCATTAACGGTTGGTGCATTGTATCTGCCCGCATGCTCTCCTGATGGTACTTTGTCTGCTTTGATGAGGATCATGTAGTTATCGTTTTGTAGCCTGTTGGAAACAACGTTGAACAACTGGACCAACTGATTGTGATTTCTCAAAAACGGTTCCAAAATTGACACGATTTCTCGCTCCTCCATTAACTCGATGTGATTGTAGTGGCAGCGTGTGTTTATTTGTTGATCCTCATCACCCATGAAGTAGATTTGCAAGAATTTTGGATCGGCATCAGGCATTGAAATCAAAGAACCGATTTGATGATACACTTGGCCCTGAATCTTAAATGTTGATTCAAAATTTCGACCATCCTCATTCCGCAAGATTTTTGTTGCTCCAAACGATGTCATTTGGAAGCACGAATTGAATTTACGAATTTTACGCAAAAATAATTTTGATTGAGGTGTGGCTCCATCCAATAGAGCTTTCAGTGGTTCAGGCGGCGAATTCAATGGTGGCAATACTACTTTTCCAGACGCGCAACAGAAACCGGCTGACTCTCCTTTGTATTTGAATGCATGGCAGTGTTGGCATTCTTTATTCATAGCACCGATGACAATTTGTGAATGCGATGAATAGTCTACGTCAAACTCGTATTCGAACGCAAGTCGGAGAAGTGATTCACGTGTCAATGCGCGATATACTTGTAGGCGCTGTCGTTCAGTTGTTCTCTGTTCATCGGTGGCTCGTTGACGCGCCTGTCTTTGTCTCAATGCATTAGCTCGAAGGCGTTCGTTGCGTTGCTCTTGACTTTCATGTTCACGTAAGTTCGCCATCTGGTCTCTAGAATTTGCAGTGTCCGTCAAGTGATCTTCTACTGTTCTATTTAACCGAATGTTGTGGACTGTTTGTGCATGCTGTGAACGTCGACCAATATTTCCTCCTCGCCCACGAAGACGTGGCATTTTTCTTTTATAAACACACAACACATAAATTTAATAAACTTTGATTTTAGTTTTAGGGTTATGATTATTTGTTTCACAAACTTACATATTGCTTATTTTCAGTTAGTCGCTTAACACTCCGTAAAGTTTGTAAAATTAAACACAATTTTTATTTGAAATAATTTCTTTTAATTTCAAACTATTTTATTTTTTCTTTAAATCAAAATCAATTAAATTATGACAAATTGGTTAAAACTTCGCAACAAACATTCACCTTTAAAAAAACATTCAATATAAAATTGAAAGGAAGTAAAAATTTCAAACCTTACCCTTTCAAAATAGTTGATAACAGTATAGTTCTCAACATAGATGGGAATTTTGTATTACTATTGAAAAAATGCATTGACGTTTTATGGTAATTTTTTTTTTTTTATTGAAAAAATCATTCATAATGGTAATAAAATGCATCAATTGTTAAAAACCGTCAATAACAATTTATTTCAAAACCATTGCCATTAGTAATGAAATGGTTCAATGAAATTAGTTTCAATACTATTGACATCAATTAAATTGTAATTAATTATGAATTGATTGGTCCCACTAATTAATTAGTCCCATTTGTAGTTCTCAATAGGAAAACAATATCATATTAGTTCTCATGTGTAATGTTGTAATTAGTACAGAGTAGTTGAGAGTAGAGAAATAGGTTAGAGTTTTTTAAAATGTTATTAATTATTGACATGAGAACGATGCAGTATAGTTCTCAACATAGATGGGAATTTTGTATTACTATTGAAAAAATGCATTGATGTTTTATGGTAATTCCTTTTTTTTTATTGAAAAAATCATTCATAATGGTAATAAAATGCATCAATTGTTAAAAACCGTCAATAACAATTGATTTCAAAACCATTGCCATTAGTAATGAAATGGTTCAATGAAATTAGTTTCAATACTATTGACATCAATTAAATTGTAATTAATTATGAATTGATTGGTCCCACTAATTAATTAGTCCCATTTGTGGTTCTCAATAGGAAAACAATATCATATTAGTTCTCATGTGTAATGTTGTAATTAGTACAGAGTAGTTGAGAGTAGAGAAATAGGTTAGAGTTTTTTAAAATGTTATTAATTATTGACATGAGAACGATGCAGTATAGTTCTCAACATAGATGGGAATTTTGTATTACTATTGAAAAAATGCATTGATGTTTTATGGTAATTCCTTTTTTTTTATTGAAAAAATCATTCATAATGGTAATAAAATGCATCAATTGTTAAAAACCGTCAATAACAATTGATTTCAAAACCATTGCCATTAGTAATGAAATGGTTCAATGAAATTAGTTTCAATACTATTGACATCAATTAATATGAATTGATTGGTCCCACTAATTAATTAGTCCCATTTGTAGTTCTCAATAGGAAAACAATATCATATTAGTTCTCATGTGTAATGTTGTAATTAGTAGAGAGTAGTTGAGAGTAGAGAAATAGGTTAGAGTTTTTTAAAATGTTATTAATTATTGACATGAGAACGATGCTTGATATGAAATTGCATTCATGGATATTTGTGAAAGTATTCTCAACTTATTTATTTATCATTGCAATTTAAATTGCTAAAAATCATATTCTGAGACTTTTTCTATAGGAAAAATCTCTCGGAGTCTGAGACTTTTTGAAAAGGAAAAATGTCTCAGAATGTTAGACTTTTTCTATAGGAATGTTAGACTTTTTCTATAGGATACACATTATTATCTAGGTAGCTCGCACAAAGTTTGAATATTCTCACAATAATAGTACCCCAGATATGCAATAATAAATTTGTACTTCGTATGGGAGGTGCCACGCCCATTGCTTCGATCCCCCCTATTTTTTGGAAGATTATGAATATTATTATCAAAGAAGCTCACACAAAGTTTGAAGACTCCCACTTTAATAGTACCCCAGATATGCAATAATGAATGTTTTCTTCGTATGGGAGGTGCCACGCCCATTGCTTGGATCCCGCCCATTTTTTGGGATATTTTGAATATTATTATAAAAAAAGGTCATACAAAGTTTGAAGACTCTCACTATAATATTAGTCCAGATATACAATAATACATTTTTACTTCGTGTGGGAGGTGCCACGCCCATTGCTTGGATGGCACTCATTTTTTTGGGAGATTATGAGTATTATTATAAAAAAGCTCACACAAAGTTTGAAGACTCCCACTGTAACAGTACTCCAGATATACAAAAATACATTTTTACTTCGTATGGGAGGTGCCACGCCCATTGTACCCATATAGGTCAATTGTGAATCTAAACCATTCAGGGATCAAATAAAACAGACACAACAAATTTCATCGAAATCGGCCCAGCCGTTAAGGAGGAGTTCAGTCACTAACACACGTACAGGAGAATTATATATATAAAGATTAAACATTTAACAAAATTGATATATAACATTTATTTAATTCAGTTGATTTAATGCATTTAAGTGTAATATAATATCTCTTCTCACAATATCCAAACTTTTATTAAAATCAATAAACTGATACAGCATATTAAACTCATCACAAATTCTACGCAGTGGATTAAAATTAGCATAGTTTGTACAATAATATTTGATAGTTAGAAAGTTATAATTTCTTGATGATCGAAAAGGAATATTTATATTTATTTTGTTGATAAGAAATTCAGATTTAAGACTACCATTTAACAGTTTTAACAGGAAAGTAACATTTAGCATATGTCTGCGACTTTTCAATGTAGGAAGCTTAATTAGAGCCAGACGATTTTCATAAGATGGCAACCTCATATTAGGATCCCAGCCCAAACCACGAAGACAAAATAACAAAAATTGTTTTTGAACTGATTCAATTTTATTCGAATGTATATGATATTGCGGATCCCAGACTACAGACCCATATTCGAGTATTGGTCTTACCAAGGTAGTAAACAATTGTTTTGTCGTATACGGATCCGAAAACTCTTTAGCCCACCGTTTAATGAATCCAAGTACACCAGTAGCTTTATTTATTGTTAGCGAAATATGACTTCTAAAGTCTAATTTTTTATCCAGAAGTACGCCAAGGTCGTTGAATGAATCAACTAAATCAAGCACAGCATTATTCATGATATACCGACCATTTATTGGAATTGATCTTGTAAAAATCATATATTTGCATTTTTTGACATTTAGGTCCATTAGATTCATATTACACCAAGTAGTTAAACGATCAATATCATTCTGTAAAAGTGATTGTTGATCAAGATTGTTGAGGGTAAAAATTAACTTTACATCGTCTGCATACATTAATGTAGTTGAGTGTTTAATTACAGAAGGAAGATCATTTATAAATAGCGTAAATAAAAGAGGTCCCAAGTGACTACCTTGAGGTACACCAGATAATACTTTTATGTTGTTGGAATACGAGTTACGAAACTTAATACATTGTGTTCTGTCTTTTAAATATGATCCGATCCATTTTATTAGCATTATACCAAAGCCCATATGGTCAAGCTTAAACAACAATAGATCATGATTTACTTTATCGAATGCCTTGCTAAAATCATTATAAATAACATCTGTTTGTTTCATATTAATAAAACCCTCATTTACTAAAGTTGTAAGCTCCAAAAGATTTGTTATTGTAGAGCGTGATTTGCAGAATCCATGTTGCGTTGGAGATATGACAGAGGACACATGATGTGACAACGTGTCATATATAAGTTTTTCAAATAGTTTTGGAATAGCACTTAATTTAGCAATACCTCTATAATTCGAAATACCAGCTTTAGATCCAGACTTAAAGAAGGGAATAATAAATGATTGTTTCCAAATGGGAGGAAAGTAACCCAATTTAAGGGATATGTTAAACATATAAGTCAAAGGAATATACAATAAATGTGCGCAGCGCTTCAAAATGCAACTAGGAACACCGTCAGGACCAGCAGCATACGACAATTTTAATTTTGTCAGGGCATTCAGAACTGTATGTTGATTGATGGATGGTATATTAATAATTGAAGATTCCGATATTGTGTATGGATACAGATTATTAAATACTGTCGAAGAATAAGTTGATGCAAAAAGTCTGCAAACATATTACTTATGGAGTTATCATCTGAAGATTCTAAATCACCGTACTTCATAACCGAAGGAAAGTCCGCAGTACGTCTTTTAGAATTAATAAATTTATAAAATGATTTTGGATTATTTTTTAGATTATTCCTTACTTTAATTAAATAGTTATTATAGGCCAATTGATTAGCAATAATAAATTCCGATCTTGATAACGAGTATTTCATATAGTCTATCAATGTTCCATATTTTCTATAATTTTTGTACATTTTGTTTTTCTTATTTTTAAGTTGAGATAGATGTTTTGTATTCCAAGGAGGACCATTCGATTTAGGAGGTAACATTTTAGGTACAGATGCCGAGAAACATTCAAAGAGGTGATGATAAAATGTATGCAAACACAAGTTCAAGTTATCATTGCAACGAGATAACACATTTATCCAGTCAATTTGGAGTAGATGGAGTTGTAAATCTTGGTAATTAGTTTTATTAAAGCAAAAGATTTTATCGCTGTGAGTTAACTTTTTTTTATGAAGAGGATAGGAACAAAAGCAAGATATCTCAAGTGTTGGATGGTATATATCTTCCGGATTAGAAATAGGGCTATGCCGCAATATTGAAAAGTCATTCGGTTCATTAACGAAAATAAGGTCCAACAGTCTACCAAATGCATTTGTGACGGAGTTGACTTGGAAAAGACAATTTTCCAATAAACCATGAATAAATGCAGCTGAAGAATCGGAATAATGAGATGGAACTAAATAATTGGTATCAGGATCAGCTTTCCAGGATGTAGACGGCATGTTAAAATCTCCAATTAACATTAATAAATCAGATGGTTTTATATAATTTTGGATTAAATCAACAGCTTTCAGATGATCCTCATAAACAGAAAGCGGAGAGTTAGGCGGAATGTATGAGCAAATAATGTATATGGACCTGTTATTAATTTTAGCTAAAACACATATAATCTCAATATGTAAAAAATCGTTTAAGATAATTTCTTCAGACGAAAATTCGTTTAGTATAGCAACCAATACGCCGCCACCAGACTTTTTTATTACATCTTTTTTATTACAA
Source organism: Cordilura impudica (assembly GCA_963682025.1). Lineage (NCBI taxonomy): Eukaryota > Metazoa > Arthropoda > Insecta > Diptera > Scathophagidae > Cordilura > Cordilura impudica. The sequence goes on along the minus strand of OY821522.1, from coordinate 19,402,398 downwards.
CCACATAGTGGTATGGGGTATAAAAAAGATGCTAAAAGCAACTTTTTTTTAATAAAAGATACTAAGTTACATCTAGCATCTTTTCATAAATTTTGGATGCTGAACGACAAAAAGGTTGCTAAATTTAGCAACTAAAATGCTAAAATGGCAACACTGTGGTCAACTCACATGTATTCTTACGCTCTTGAATTTAGTCGTCACTAAAACAGCGACGAATGAAGACGCGTGGTGGATGTATGCTGATTTTTTTTAATGCACTGAAAAAAATTAATAGTAATATACGAAAAATATTTTATGAGTATAAATGTATTTGGTAATTTGTTATAAAACATTTAAGGCAAATAATTTATATGAAAAGAAAAGCGGTTTGATAAAAAAAAACAAATTTTTGTTGAAAAATTGGAAACCAAGATCGACAAATAGAAAGTGTGAACATTAAGTTCTGTATATTTAAAAAATGTTTTACTAATACGCAATTGTCGCGAAAGAATAACTATTGAAATATTTATAATACAAGATCTATAAAAGTCTTTAATAGAAATATTAAAAAAACTAATTTATTTATTATAAAAGTTGAAATTATTTTAAAAATTTGAGTCTGATCGTTCATTCATTCATTCATTCATTGAGTGTTTTTTTTTCATCCAAAAAGTCAATTTTTAATATTTTTTTTTAACAGGATAAAATATTAAAGATATTTTTTTAATATGTACATACAATGAAATCATTAATATTGATTGAAAAATCTACAACTTCTTGTTTTTTATAGAATGAAAAAAAAGCCAGCATAATGTATGTATATATCGCACTTGTTCCACAAAAGTGTAACAACTCAAAATTTCAAAATTTTCAGTAGAGACGAAAAACTGTTTCCGTTAATATTGATGATATATTTCAAGAAAAAAATATGTTATTGTAAGAAATTATCATTAAAAAGAATAAAACCGTTGCTTGCGTTTTTATTTGTTTAGTAGTTGTAGGAAAATAACAAATTTTTGGAGTTGTTACTCTTTTCGTGAAATTTTGTTATATACTTAGTGGTATTATTTTGAGTTGTCCCTGTTTAACTGAAAATTCTCACTTGAATTAAAAACATATTAACAAAATACAGGAATGCGAATTTTTTAATGTTTAATAAAAATAATTAATATTTGGACATATTTAGAGTAATGCAATACAAAATTTATTACATATTTAAAAAAAATTACAATGAATTAAAATAAATTAAGTTTCTATTAAGTATTTATAGTATGTCTCGTAAAAATTCTTTGGAATAATGTTTTTTTTTGACCAGGTCCCCTATATCTCATTTTTTAACTTCCGATAAGGGCAAATTTTCCGAATAAGCAGAACATAGGCTGAAAAAAATACAAGTATAAAAAAAATCAGTAACGTTTTTAGCACCAAAAACGTTGTAAATGCCAAAATATAAAAACACTTATTACTATTCCAATATTCAGTAGACTTTAAGTTGTTTTGTTTAACATTGACTTTGATAAACTCTGTGTTCTTATACGATGTTTTATAAAAAAACGAGTCAATGTTGTCCTTATCCACGCATAGAACTTTAATGTAACGCCACTTAAATTTTTCGTTGGCCTATTTATAACAAAATTTTGACCCCATTCTTCTTGTAGGAACTTCAGGTCGTAAAATGCATCATGCGACAATTCATGAACTGTGTATGGTGAACCGGTCTTTTTAGCGGTTGCTATTAAAGTGGTATATTGACTTGGTATATACATAATTCATTGATAGTATATACTTGTTTTTTTGCTGTCCGCAGCATTTGTCTGAATAAAATATTAAATCCAAATCTTGAACATTATTTGACTTTTGTAAAAGATTTTTAATATGTAAAAGAACGCATGTTCCTATTTCATTTGAACCACGCTTTCCCTCGACTTCGGTCCACAAAAAAGCAATCCACAACTTTCGCCTTAAGGTCACTTATTGTAAAATTATAGCAATTTATTTTACTTTTATAATAAAAGCATGATGCAAATCCTTTTGGCAATGCACATTAGGTTAAATGACTACTTTTTCAGTGCTAAATTAATAACTCTCGAAGTAGTTGACCGATTGACTTGAAATTTGGTCACAACTTTCAAAGTGGCCTATCTCAGGCCGAGTTCGAAAATGAGCGAAATCCGCAAACGGACACGCCCACAGTGGGCGACTTCTTTTTTTGGTTTTTGGACTTTTTCGGGATAACTTTTTACGGAATTGACCGTTTGAATTGAAATTTAGTAGTAAGTTGTATCTTGGGCTATAGCTAGATCAGTGTGAATATGGACGAAATCCGTCCAAGGACACGACCGCAGTGAGCCGAACACATTTTTAATTTTGGTCATTTTAACGATAACTAGTGAAGGAAACAACATATTTTTTTTCTTTGCTTTATTTACTCTGCAACTAGTCTTTTCTGACCGACGCGTCGCGACGCAACAAAATTCATAACAAAAACAGACTTAATAATAGAAAAACAGAAATTTGTGTTAGTTTAAGCTTATTTTTACGACTTCACTCGTGGAGGTTTATTTCGTTTTCCAAACAAAAATTGTCAAGGATCTCAAGAGATCCAGGCGAAAAAATTTTCAACTCGTCGCTTTTATCTTCTTCACATTCTTCTATCGGAGCTTCGAAAACACACATCAGGTCGACAACTTCAGATGGAAGTTGCAACGATTTTTGCAGTTGAATGCGTCTTTTTAAAAAAATTGTTGAAATCAGTGGATCTGATGTGTCAGAAGCTCTGTTGAAAATATCAAGAAGGTTGTTGACGCGGTTATTTCTGCGAGCATGATGCAAACGGTCTGCCTTATAAATTTTATGCCGCGACTCGGAGGCAGTTTCTCCAAGGAAACCCAATGGGAGCATACTGTTATTGATGATTTCTTTCGAGTGAATCAGTACTTTATGTACGGTGGGCGTCATTGGTAGCCAAGGGTACATCTTTTGTAGCAGTTGAGCTGTGGCGAAGCAAAATGTTTGAAATTTATCCGAATCGACTGGAAACTGACTTGATAAACAAATTAAAATGGTTTTGAACCGTAAAATAAAGTTCTGGTCGACGCCAGTAATTTCGGAAAAAACTTCATAGTTCGTGAAAGCTCGACGCGCCGTGTTGCCATCATTTGTGCTGCCGAAGCCTCCAGTTTTCGGCATGTCCACACGAAGCCCTAGTTCCTTCCAGAAAGCGCTCTGAATTTTTTGTTTCCTTTTTGCTACTTCCCTTTTGTCTGCATCTGTTCTTATCTGCCATTTTTGAACTTCCAATTTGTAGCCCAAATGCAAAATAAATTCGAGAAAACGAATCCAGCAGTGTAAAGGACTTATTCCGTACTGAAAGTTTGACTGCTTTCCCCGAAATTTTTCGCTAGTATAATCTCTTACACTTAGAAAGTCTTTTGGTGTAGCACCGCATATAGGACAAGCTTGACTTGAAGAAGTTCCTGTCAATATGTTCAACACCTTACCATCAATAAGCGTTAAGCACAATTTAATGGAGATTTCGATAGTACCTTTTCCATCAAGCACCATAACTAAGGGTTCGAGAGCGTCAATCTGGTTTTTCAAATCTTCATATTCCTTGAGAACAGTGTCTTTCGTTTCTTTTACATATTCCAGTTTTATTGGTCGGCAAAATCGTACAGACTGCGGCGCCAAATTATTCCACAGAGGTAATCCACATGGCAACATAATTCTCAAAGGAATAAGCGTGGTTGCAAAAAGCGATGCGTCACTACATTTTGACGTACTTGGCTCATTGAAAGTTTGTTTGAATTGGGACTGTCCAGTGCTGCTGTCAAAGCCATAACTTAGTATGAATTCACATTTAATAAAATTGCTTTTTTCTTTTGCCATAACAGATTCAAATACATCTTTTTGCATTTCAACAATTCTGTTCGAAGTATGTGCGATCAACGATTTCAACGGGACGCTTGCCATGGTTTCGCTAACAAATATGTTATCTGGTCGGCATTTCGATTTAGCGGCTGCAACTGCGTTATAGTACGGATAAATGTCACAGTTTCTCGATTTACTTTCACGGCGAATCGCATTGTATTGGTCCTTCGTGAAATTATTTTCCAACAAAAAAGCTAAGGCCTCATCCGCTGAAAGTGGAATTGGCGTCTTATTGTCTTCATTGCATTTTTGTCTCATTTTTGAGGGTCTGCTTGGGCTTGCCAGGCTTTCTTTCAAAATTGCTGCCATATCAATATTCCCTCGTTTCCGAGCCGATGTTGCTGCTGCACGCACTAGTAAATTCGTTTCGTGATACGTTGACTTTGAAAGATCTGCTGCCTCTTTACATTTCCCAAACTCACTTTTGTTGCAAAACGGAACTTTTGGGCGACCGACAGCTACAGAAACAGCTTCCACGACTGGCTTTTTAAATTCACATTTAAATTCTTCGCTTAGCCAAACGCTGTTTTCTAGTCTGAAAGTTTCAGCTTTTTTTCCAAACTGTTTTGCATATTTTTCATACTTTCTTGCAAGAGATTTGCAAAAAAGGCGCGTTTTTTCTCGCAATAAATTGACGTAGTCTTCGGAAATATTCTGAGGACCAATTTTATTTACTACGTAATCCATAACTGCAGCAACTTTCTTGTTTTGCGAGCTCTGCTGTAGCCAAACGTCGAACAATTCACTTTTCGTTAACGCAAAGTAATCTGAAAAAAACACAATTCCTTAAAAACTGCTGAAAACGGCGGCTTCAAGTAAGCTTAATTATACTAATTACATCCTAATTTACTAATTTTTGTTCACATTTGGTTGGCCGAACTGAGCCGAAATATTAAATGCTTACATGAAGTCAAAGCTTCAAATAAAAAAAAATAAATTTATAGTTATGAAAAGAAGTCGGCATTCCTTGTAAGCAAACAATGAAAAGTCACTTTTTTTTTAACAAGAACATAGATACTCACCCATATTTTGGATTTCCATTTCGAACTTTCCTTGATTTAATTGCGAAGGGATAAAAAACAACACTTGAACCGATAGAAAAAAAGCTGGCTGCGCACACAGCTTTCTAAACACGTGTAAGAAGTTTGACTTTGGTTGGCTGCTGTCAAACGTCAGGTTGCATTTTACAAAAACAAAGTGACGTTTCTATTGTTTTGAAGTATTCTCTACATGATGGCATTTAAAAAAAATTAAAAATTAACTTTTCGAAATTGGAGTTTCGCAAGGGAAAATGGGTCATTTAACCTAATGTGCAATGGAAGAACTGCTTGTAGATCGTATACAACCACATTGCATTTTTGCTTATCCAGATATTTTTCTTTTCTACATAGTTCCTTTTCTTCTTTATGTAAAGTGTAAGCTTCGTTCAGATCATTTCTTCCATTTTCGTCTGAATTTAAAAACGATTCGCAGAGATCACATTGATCTTTTCGTGGCTTAAAAAATGAAATATTAAATTCTTCTGTAAATATCCTGTAGAACATAATTCTACTTTCAGGAGTTAAATTATCACATTCTCAAAATTCTTTATAGTCCATGTATAGGTCGCCAATACTTTTACCGCTTTCAATATACACACGTGTTGTTTGGGCGCGTAAGTAATGGGACTCGATTTTCGGTATATTTATTATAAATTCCCTTATACTGTTCTTAATATCAGGGCTTACAGTCCTATGGTTCCTATGCTTCCCACGAAGGTCAATCTCTACGTCATAGCAGTAACGTTAATTGAGTTTTATCTTGATGATAGTGTTTTTGTGCAATAAATTAAACAAACAAACGGGTTTGTTTGCTCAGAATTCTTTACTTTTTACTAAAATGGCCACATCAACGAATTTTTCACCATAATGGTAACAAAACGAAATAAAACAGTAGAATAAACAAACCTAATGCAACTAAAGAGTGATAAATCGAAATGAAACGCAACTTGAGCAAGCCGTTATAAATTGTAAAAAGGCAAAACTAAAAATGTTACTCTTTATATGATAAAAAACAAACCGATTTGCTTAAACATTTAGAGACAATTCAAAATGTTACTCTTTAGTTGAGTCTAAAAGAGTTATTCTGAAATCAAAGAGAGAGTCATAACGGTTTTTTTGACGAAAGAGGAGACAAAATAATAGATGATTTTTACAGTGGGTAGAGATGACCACAGTGTGTTGTTTTATTGCAAAAAACGAAAATTTAGAACTTTTGAGTTGTTACACTTTTGTGGAACAGGTGCGATATGTATTTATTTTTTCATTAAAAAAATTTAATTTTTGCTTATTTTATTTTTCTTTACAACAATTTTACACAAAACATTAAAAGTTTCATATTTTCCATAAAAAATAAATTCATACATAGACTAACGCTGCTATTAACCCAATGAACATTTCTTACAGTGCAATTCTTATTTTCTCACAAACCCATTTATATTTTTATTTTTGAACACCGCTGTTTTAGAGTATCACCAATTTGTGTAACATTACACCAAATTGCATATGAATGATTGATACTTTGTTTTTCAGTGACGTATTGACAAACTGACTGTCTGTGCGTCCATGCAAACTTTGTAATCAAACTACAGATCGCAAATATGAATATATTTTGATGAAATTTAGCAAATAAGCTTCTGTCGACCATAGGATAAACTCTGTTGAAACTGGTGAAAATCAGTTTATGTTTAGACCTAGTCGCCATACTAATGACCCCTATGATATCAACTTGAATGGTCATAATATCCAAATTATTATATAGATCCCGGTCAAATTGGGTCTGTGTATGTTTATTGCATCCATTAATCAGTAGTCCAAAACTAAACCCTATAGGACAATTTTGAGTCATAGCCCCCATATAAAGTTGCTCCCGACCTTCACTTAAATCTATCAAAAAACAAAAATGATTTTTATAAAATTTGGTTTGTATATGTTTTTGTTTTTTATAAGTGACTCTTCCAAATATTCTCAGGATCGGTCCATTTTTCGACCTAGTTCCTATATAAATATAGCATCCGATGAACTTTTTCATATCTGCAGCTACAAAAAATTAATAACAATGACACTCAAATGGTATAGGGTATCGTATCGTCGGTCTAAACCGACTATAATTTTCGTACTAGTTTTAAGTTATATTTTCTTTTTTCTAATTTTTTCTTTTTCAGAAATAATTAATATGAATAACAATTTTTATTTTATATGATATGTATATATAACTAGCTGACCCGGCGTTGCTCGGATTTCCTGAAAATAAACACATTGGAGTCATTTTATGTGTTTTTTAAAATACGAAGTAAATAGTTTAGCTGGAACAAGTTAAGAAATAACTTAAATGGAATATTGTTTGAATGTACACTTAATTAAATATGACAAAAATCATCTAGATTAAGGAACACTCCTTTGAACTACGTTCACAGTTTTTCCGTTTTGCGTAAATATGTGCAAATGAAACTCGTGCGACATATAGTTGCTCACGCGAAAAGCATTGTGTCTGCAAATGTATACCGGTGATTTTTAATGCTTGTCCATGGATCTAATTTACTGTAATGGCAAATGCTAACTTGACTGAGAATTGCAGGCATTTGAATTGAAATGGTAAATCTGCTGGTATGAGGGGCATTCGTTGAATGAAAGCATTTTCTTTTGCTGATCCTGTTAATATAGTCGCTCCGATGAGATTTGTGCATTGAAATTCCGCATAAGAATAATTGCAACTCCAACCTTGGGTTCTAATTTGTTGGGTGGTACTCTCGACAACTCAATGGAATTGAGAAACTCAGGGATATGTAGCTCATTTCTCTTCAGACGTAACGGAGATACCGTAAAATGTGATCCATGGATATATTTTTTGGTGATACCAGTGCTCCTTCGCATAACCAGGATTTGTCGGGTATTTTTCGGTTAATTTCCGGATAAACTGCGGACACCAAATTGTAGAATTCTTGTTTAAATGCTATTTCTTCATTGATGTCTTCAACTAGTTTACCATTTGCATTTTTTAGTAATTCTGCTGCATGTTTTCCAGCTGTGGAATCATTAAATAGATGCACGCGCATATTGTTGGAAAGGTTCAAATTAATTGCATCAGCGCTGTTCCTCTTGGAGTGACAGACAGTTTTTGGTTGAAAATTTCTGCAAGAAGCACCACCAAGCCGACCATAAGTGTCTCGTGACTTCGATTGTCCTGCAAACTTCGAGTTAATTGCACGCTTGTGAGAAATGGTGCACTCGTCCCATACCAGTAATTTGCATATTCGTAAAGAAATTCCCAAACTGATATTTTTACGAATGTTGCAAGTGGGGGCCTCGCTCTGGGGTAATATGAGAACAGAGTGTGCGGTTCTACCACCGCTTCGAAGGGTTTCCGCAACCCCTGAGCAAGCTTATGCAATGGCATAATAGGAACATCCAAGAAGAAAAGAGCTCCATCATCTCTACTGATCTGCGTTTATTATCTTTTCAAAAGCAATTTTTTGTACAGGCAGTAATCTAGGCATCTTTTCCGCGCTTTCTACATTAATAGCAGTGAGGTTGTAGCTTAATTCTTTTGACTCTAACTGACCCCGAAATACCGAATTTGTTCTCAATAATAAGTCGAGCCGTCAAATTTAGTATCAGAATTAATTACTTGTCTTCGACGAAGAATGTCCTCCATGGCTAGGTCCGAGTGTATGTTCCTGGCTATTAATGGTTTTCAAATCTGTAAAACGCGTTGGTCTTTTTACAATGTTTGGAGTTGAAGTAAGTTTAGTATTTAAATTATCATTGAACTAAATGTGTTGAATATGGTAAACAAAGTCAAATATAAATGCTTTTACAAATTAGATATGACAAAAAAAAAATTAAATGAATGTATTTACGGAAGCCTTGAGATCATGTACACCAAGTGAACTCTGGTTGCCAAAGACTTAAATGGTGAAATGTCTGTGTGGAAGCAATATACCTTATGATATTAGTAGTGAGAGCAAAATAATACCTTTGCAAAAAAATGGATTCAAAAACATGTATTTTCAGTGGGTGTGCCATCCAATCAAGACCTTGTATGGCACAGTATTTTTTTGAAAGAGAGAACCTGTGTGTGAAATTTATAATATTAATAGGGTAGGCGACGTCTTTGACTGATGTTCTGTTCTACCGTTTTATCCCGATTTTGACCAAACGTATATTATTTGAAAGGTATTTCTTTTTAGCCGATTTGCAGATTTACAGATTTTTAAATTTTTTCTTTTATTTTGAGTAAATTGCATAAGTTGCTACTAACACATACATAAAATTAAAAAATGCTATGTGTGTGTTTATTAAATTTGTTAATGCGTTTGTAATAAAAATGAGTTTGTTTTTTGTGTTGATTTGTGAATTGGCTATAATTGATTAGCGTACTTTTAGGGCCTTTATTTAATGAATAAAATAAAATTTCCTAGAATTTGCGCTCTAATTTCGAGGGCTGGAATCTGCTAGTTTTCATGTAATCGGTTCAATAGTTTATGTGTGGGAGCGTAAAAATAGGTTTTATAAAGTGGGCGTAAAAGGGGGCGTGAAATCCAATCAAAATCTAGTATAGCCTGTACCACCTTCGAGGGAAAGCACTATCTACGTGCCAAATTTCATGTAATTTCGTTGAGTAGTTTTGGCTCAAAAAGTTAACAAACAAACAAACATGTCATTTTTATTATATTTATAGTGATAATTTTAAGATATAAAATAAGAATTAAACAATAATAATTATATTTTAAATTAAAAACCAAAAAAATCAATCTTTTCATTTATTTACATTTTTGAGGTTAACCTCTTAGTGCACATTTCTTTTATAAACCTCCTCCACCCCCTTGCCAACAAAAAAGACCATAAAAGTCACGTATGATCATTTAAGGGATTAATAGTATTGCCAGTCCCCGTCACCCACCCAAAAAAAAAACAAGTAAGAGTCTTAAATTCGGCTGTGCCGAAACTTTTATACCCTCCACCTTGGTTTGAATATTGATAATAAATGTAAACAAAATATTTGAAAAAGTAAACAATTTGTTAAACTTAATACCAAATTATTTTAGCAAATTCTTTGGTTTGATCTAGATTTTTGTTTATTCCAAGAGTTGGTCTATAAAGCTCTCTCACATTAGTAATTCGCGCTCTAACGAGGAAAGATCGTTTTCGCCTTTTCTAATATTTCGGATAAAAGAAAACACGTTTCGGTGTTTGCTTTTTGGTCATCTGGTTGCTGTTCGGCATGCATTTAAGTTATATACCTATATGCATTTCCGGTTATATGGCATAATTAGTTAATTAATTAAGTTTAAGTTTTTGCAAATTATATAGCTCGCCCTAACCTCCTTTGCGAAGGTAATGGTTGTGTAGCGTGGCTATACGCATTAAATCGTGCTAATTGGAGATGGCTGTATAGTTTCTTTTAACTGGCCAAATAATTCTTCACTACGGCCGTATAGGTCGGATCGAGTAACAAAATAATAACCAAAAAAGCTCTTAATAATAAAACTTCAAAAAAAGCTCTCTCAATTTTTTTTGGTTAAAATATTGCCATATTTGGAAAATAAATTTTTTTTACATACTAAAAAGAAGTTTTCACTATTTACAGAACACAATACAATACAATACAAATTCTAACCCAACTTTTGATTTTGAATTAAGTTATGTTAATAAAATATATTTTCATTTATTGGCTTCAAATACTACTACCTGCGAGTTATTATCGAACTTCAATTTTTTGGGTTTTACTTTGCCTACCAGAAGTCAAATTTTGAAGTCGTCATGAACACTGGTTCAAATTAGGGATGTCAAACGCAAAAAACCAAATGTCCAAAAATTTTAAAGAAAATAATTTGTTATCTTTATTTTCTGAAAAACTTAAAATTTTCATCCAAAAAATTGTGAAAAATAATATGTAAATAACATTCTCATCAAATTGCGCTTTATTTATATTTTCTTAAATTTGAATGGAAAATTTAAAAGGTGCAATTTTGTATTTATGTCAATAGTAATGCTTTAGTAATTATAAACAATTTTTAAAAATTTTATGTAATCGCAATCAGATATTTTGTAGGAAGAGCAGAATAATAATTTTATATATCTATGTAGAACATTTTGGAAAGCAAAAAAAAATCCCATTCATAAACTCGGTAACTCTATTTTTTTAAGCGTTTATTTAGACAAAATTAAAATTTTTGAACTATAAATAAACAAATAGTAAGAGTATCTTAATATAAAACCTTGTCCCATATTCGGGCTCTCAAGTATATTTAATATATAGATTTTCATTAATTTTTTTTAGAAACATGTATATAATTATAAATGACACATAAATATGTACAGACAATAATTTTTGTAATGAAAGAAAATGGGAAAAAAAATATTACTTTGATAACTCTATTTTGTAAACACAACAAAAAGTTAATATGCCAAACTTATGGTCATATTTGTAAAAGAGTAATGGAAAAATGTATGAAATAAAAGACCAGCACTCTGTGTACTAGGCCGGGTCGATTTGTGGGGAGGCAAAAAAATCGCCCATTGCTCTGTGAAAATCGTATTCTAGGGATCAAAATAAGCAACTTTGACGAAGGAACCATACCTCTAAAACGAATTCTGATGTCCCAGAATTTGGGTCGAACTTTTGGGTAGGGGAAAATTTTGAAAAATCCCACTTTGACCCATTTAGAGTGCTCCAATCGAGTCCAAATGTATGACCGACCCCCACTAACTTTGGAAGCCCGACCCACCCATGCCAGTGGAACACCCCCTGGAACTCCCCTGTGGGGTTCCCCATATAAACATTTCAAAAAATCGCCAGTTTTGGCACTTTACATGAAAAAATCAGCGAAATGCCTATGTTTTTTTCTTTATTTTTATTTATTTATTTATAATAATATTTATTATTTATTTATAATAACATCTATTTTTTCTCTTAAGAAATTTATTTAGTCAGAACATATGTAAATGAAAAAATTAATTAAAGTTAGTTATAAAATGAACGTATCACTGTGACACAATTGCAGGTCGTAAAATTGCTTGTGTGGATTTTTAAGCCACCACAAGACACAGCAGGTAGAATTGAAATTACCATTTCATTTTTATTACCTCGTCTCGTAGACCATATATAACGCAACAGTTTTTGTGAATGCATTAAGTCGTTGTGAAGAACTCAAAGTGTGAAGTGCTAATTTCAGATAAAAAAATATTTAGAAAAATAATAAGTGAAGTGACCATTCCAAATCAAAAAGTTTACAATGAATCCACCATCCTCTACACCGCAAGATGAAGCAACAACAACATCAACAACTATCGAAAACCCAATGAGTCATATACCCAAGCATGATCTTACTGTTTTTGGTGTGTCTACTGATTTGACTGATCTTAATTTACCAACCCATCTGGATAACTTGAGATATTATTTTTACTTAAACGAACGTGCTAAAACAGAACAGAAAAGGTTTTCCTATAAATCATTCACTATTCAAGTACAAGATAAGTTGATTGGAATTTGGGAAAAACTTGGTATGGAAATAATGCTGAAAAAAAGTGTATGTAATAAATTGAATAGGTTGCTTGACAAATATCAAGACCAAATCAAGAGAAGAAACAAAACCCAAAATTTACAGAGTATGTAAAATCTCTGGAAACAATTTTTTACATTGAAACATGTAAATGCGATTTGAAGGCAGCTCCATGTGCATGCTTGGTTCCCGAACGCCTCAAAGAGTTTATGCACGATCAACATAATGCAATGGATGCATTTGTGATGGAAATTGAAGAGCAAGGAGCAACGTGTATGTCATCAATGCCAACATACCAAGATCCCGTTGATTCAACATACGCACCGCCAACGGTTCAAGCAGATATGGATAGAAACACAAGCTCACAATACACAGAGAGATACGATTGTTTTAACTTTGCCTTGGTATGTGACAGATTTGGTGTGCCTGATAGAGTAGCATCAGCATTGGGAACCGCTCTTTTTCAAGATTTTAAAATTAAAGATAAGCATGGGAAACCTCTCATCATGGATAAGTCGAAAGTTCGCAGAGAAAAAGAGAAATACAGACAAGAAGTGCTTCGCAAACGGTTAGATGATACCAATTTGTTAGCGTTTTCATTCGATGGCAGAAAAGAGATACTTTAACGATGGACAATATTGATGAGAAGTATCATACTAGGATGGTAAAACCCCTCATCTTGTTATTTTGAGAGAACCCAATTCTGTATTGATTGGTTACATAAGACTGGAACATGAAACCGCTGAATACAAAACAACCAAATTAACTGATTTTTTCAACGATAAAAATATATCACTGGATGCATTAATTGGAATATGCACTGACGGTGAGCCAACAAACACTGCGCCACACGGTGGAATTATACGACGATTCGAATTGCTGCTAAAAAGGCCATTGCATTGGTTCGTTTGCCTTCTACACTTCAACGCACTTTCGTTTCGGCATTTGTTTGAAGCTTTGGATAAATCAACCAGCACTGGACCGAGATCGGCAACCGGAAAACTGAGCCGTCAAATCGAAACTTGTGAAACACTTCCGGTAAGTTATTGCTATCACTCATTTATTATAATTGTCAACCATTATTAATTATTTTATTATTATATATTTTCAGGTGGTGGACGGCTTCCAGAAAATTGAGTTGCAAAATATGGCCCCTGCTCCAGAAAAAATTGAACTTTCCACCGATTCGAAGTACTTATACGACATGGCCCATGCAATTTCTAGCGGCGTGGTTTCGGTGGATCTGGCTAACATCAAACCAGGGAAAATTGTACATTCTCGGTTGCTCACCAAGGCCGCTAGATTATTACGATTATATGTGACAACGGAAAATCCAGATGCAAATTTAAGAATTCTGGTTGAATTCATAATTAAATGTTATGTGCCAATGTACTTCAATATCAAGTATTACAGCTCTGTCGTGTACGGCAGTGCATTATTTTTCAAGTTCATTGGTTGGTCACGATTTCTAGAACCTCGTTTACGCAAAATTGTCAATCATCTAATTAAAGATAATTCATATTATGCGCATTCGGAAAATATCTTGTTATTAATGTTGTTTGATGATAGCAAAGAAAAGCGCGACTGTGCTATCAAGAAAACTCTACGCTATCGAACCAATGTTGACGACCCAACGCAACTTAGAGCTTATAAAAAACCAGATATAAACTTTAATTGCACAAGTTACACGGAAGTGATCAATATGAATGACATAAATAACGTATTTGAACCACCATTCACTCGAAGCATTCCGTACGATACATTGAAAGAATATTTAAATCAAGATGATCCACCATTTAATGATCCAAAAATTCCATCACACACACAAGGAATGGAACGACATGTTCAATTGCTAGCTAGCGTTTCCAAACAGGTTATACCGAAAAATGTAGAGGCTGTTATGGCGACGACATTAAAGAGCCGTGCGAAATTGCCCAGACTTGAAAGTAAAAAAGACTTCAAATAATAATTTTTTTTAGTTTCTTTTCTATAACTAACTTTAATTAATTTTTTCATTTACATATGTTCTGACTAAATAAATTTCTTAAGAGAAAAAATAGATATTATTATAAATAAATAATAAATATTATTATAAATAAATAAAAATAAAGAAAAAAAAACAGGCATTTCGCTGATTTTTTCATGTAAAGTGCCAAAATTGGCGATTTTGTGAAATGTTTGTATGGGGAACCCCCAAGGGAGTTCCAGGGGGTGTGCCACTGGCATGGGTGGGTCGGGCCTCCAAAGTTAGTGGGGGTCGGTCATACATTTGGACTCGATTGGAGCACTCTAAATGGGTCAAAGTGGGATTTTTAAAAAGTTCGACCCGAATTCTGGGACATCAGAATTCGTTTTAGAGGTATGGTTCCTTCGGCAAAGTTTCTTATTTTGATCCCTAGAATACGATTTTCACTGAGCAATGGGCGATTGCTGTTTTTGATATCTAATTGAAAATGTTGACATTCATGTTCAAATAGAAATAACGATTGCAAAGCTAATAAGAACAAAACTGCGGCGCCATCTACTGTGGCATGGCAACACTGAGTGAAATGAAGTTTTATGTCTAATTGAAAATGTTGACATTCATGTTAAAATATAAATAACGATTGCAAAGCTAATTAGAACAATAATTGCGGCGCCATCTACTATGACATAGCAACACTGAGCAAAATGAAGTGACGCCCTGTAATGCAAAAGAAATGTATGTATGTATGTATGTACATTAGACTGGCCATAGCGTTGTATAGAAAAATTAAAAAATGTTATATCCAAAAGTTTTCGCACTGAAAATAATTTTTTTTTTTTAGTTCCGAGTACCTCCGGGTTGAGCCCAAAGTTTTATTAAATTACCCATTGATCACCCTTTCTAAAAATTTTGTGCTATTAGCGAAAACAAGATAAAGTAACCTAACGGTGTATTGATGTTTTTTGAAATGAAATTTTGTGAATAATAAAAACATTAAACTGTTGAATATTACATGATACTCTGTTGCTTTACTGCGTAAATACGGTATCAATACGATCTTCGGATTAAATGCGTTGTTGTTAATTATTAAGTAGTTTTAATATTTTATATATACTAAATTAGTGAAAATTTTGCAGTTTTAAAGTAAAAGTGATAAGAGAAACAAGTGGGCAGTGAATAATAAATAAAGACAAATTAAATAAAATAAAACAATAAACAGTTATAATGGCAAGCTCATCTAAGAAACTACGATCCGATAATGATATATTTTTGTTGGGAAAATGCGAAAGTGAACTGAAAGGCGCAAAGTTGTCTAATATGAAGCAAGTTCTTCAGTTATTTTTTTATAAAACCCGAGTGCAAAAACTCCCTGTGAAGGCAAGTATAAAAAATACAATACATTCTCTTCTTGAATTTTGGCAAATAGCAAATATTCCAACAATGATCAAAATCAACTGCGTGAAAAAATTTAACTTACTTTATGCTGAATGGAAAAATTTGTCCAAGAACATATTTGGCAAATATTAAAAATATAGAAACGATGAGAAAGAATTCTGTGAAAAGATTGAAAATTATATATTTGATATCGCAGCTGCGGATGCACTTGAAACGATGACTATTGAAGAGGACAAAGATTTCCTTCTGTTGCAAAGAGAAAAAGGTCGGCCAGGTTATATATCAGGCCAGGATTTAAAGCTGTCACGAAAACAAGAACACAAAGCGAAGCTACTAGAAGAAGCAGAAAAGCGCAAGCGAAAATACCAAGAAGAGTCACAAGAAGTTCAAGGTATTGGTCAATATAATGTCTTTTTTTTATTGTTATTTTTAATTATTGCGTCTGATACAGATACCTCAGAAATTATTGTGTACGAAGGCGTAGAAATGGACAATTCCGCCCCGGAAGTTGATTTTCTGAAGGACCAACATCAAGCGATCTAGGGATCTCGCGGAAAAATCCATTTCGTTGATGATCGAATGTTAGCAAGCATGGATAAATGCCGCATCGGTGATCGCAATGCAATTCATTTAACATCTGCTACAACTACAGCCGTCTTGCGGAAGTTGTAGGAAATGAAACCTGACTTGAACGACATAAATGTAGAAGATTTCGTCTTTAACCGAACATCGTTTCAAATAATGCGAAAGGAATATCACTGCAGGCAAGCAAAACAGATCATAGATGAATTCAAGGTACATAATTAATAAATAAATATAAATAAATATATTGAAGGTAATTAACATAATATTTAATTTCAACATAGATTGCTGAAGTATTTGTCTTGCATTGGGACGGTCAAATGCTTCCAGATATGAAAGATAAGGACAAAGTTTATCGATCGGCTCTCGTTACAACCGCAGAGAATGAAGGAAAACTCCTTGGCATTGCGAAACTTGAAGAATCTTGTGGTGAAGGCATTGAAAAATTCGTACGCAAATGGAAGATTGATAATTTAGTGCAAATTGTGGCTTTTGACACAACATCTACAAACACTGGTATTGAAAAAGGGTCAGCATATTTGCTTGAAAGTAAATTGGGTCGCGATTTACTTTTCCTACCGTGTCGCCATCATATCAGCGAATTGCTTATTAAAGCTGTGTTTGAGTTAAATTTCGGAAAAACATCAGCACCAGAAGTCACTCTCTTTAATCGTTTTTCAAAAAACTGGAAAAATATGAATATCGATACCTTCAAGAGTGGAGTATTGGATGAAGCAGTGCAAAAAAACTTAACAGCAGCCGAAATAGAGACGCACAATAACTCTTGCCTTGAGGCGCTGAAATCTCAATATGTACGAGACGATTATAAGGAGTTGTTGCAACTTTTGGTCATTTTTATACCCTCCACATCTCAGTGGCAGAGGGTATATATAGGTTTGTCATTCCGTTTGTAACGCATCGAAAAACTAATTTCCGACCCAATAAAGTATATATATTCTTGATCCTTATCACAGCTCGAGTCGATATAGCGATGTCCGTCTGTCCGTCTGTCCGTCTGTCCGTCTGTCCGTCTGTCCGTCTGTCCGTCTGTCCGTGTGTCTGTTGAAATCACGCTCATTCAAAAAAAAAAGCATTTACTTAGGTCAGGTTACGAAAAAATTATTTGCCATAATTCCCACCAGGTTGGTATTGAAATCGGAGTAAATCGGGAGCCTCTGCGCTGAGAAATGAACAAAAGTTTATAGATACCTCTAAAAAAAACATGAAACCTAGTGTTTTCTTGTAATAGTTTAGTGGTTGAACATACAACAACATAAAAAAAGCCACAAAAAAAATGTGATTCATACATATTAACAATAACAAGAACACAACTACCATGAGCTATGTTAATAGTATTGCCACAAACCGAGGTGGAGGGTATCAAAGATTCGGCACAGCCGAATTTAACACTCTTACTTGTTCTTGGTAAGGAAGTACCAAATTTTACGCAGATGCGTAAAATAAGCAGTATTTGCTTCAAGTTGTGGAGCACTACAGAAAAAACTTTTCATCCCACAAAAAATCTTCATTAGTATAATATTATCAACAATAAAATAAATTAAAAAATACACCTATTTTTTGGAACTTTGGTTTTAGGGTATACCGGGCAAGTTTATCCGTAGTTTATCTGCAGACTATTGCGGCTCGTTGGAAAGGTAATTATTATAGGTATCGAAGAAATTCAGTTGGGAACATACAGTCAGATTTTTTTGTTATTAAAATATAAACAGGAACAAAAATAGTGATGAATGGGTAATGTAATGAAAGTTTGGGCTCAACCCGGAGGCCCTCGGAACAAAAAAAAAAAATTTTTAAATATGCATAATTATTTTTATCCCCAACCTCATATCCTTCAGTGCGAAAAATTTAACTTTTCAAAAAATTTACACTATGGCCACTCTAATGTACATACATAGACATACATAAGTAAATATTACACACAAAAAATACAACATCAAAAGTTATTTTCGTGTTTTTATTGAAATAAATTAATACATAAAAACAATAATATTGAAAATAAAAACTCTAACGACACACAAGATAATGTAATGTTTCGGTCCTAAGAAACATTCGCTCATCTAAAGGAGCGTTTATTGGATTATATGTTTCTATGTTCTTAAAGAAACATACGCTCATCTAGGAACGTTGTTCGCTATTTTAAATAAAGCGAAGTGTTTAGTTAGATGTTTTGTAAAACAATCGTTACTTTATTTGATTTTTCTTTGCTTGTAAAGCTACAATGAGATTCTTATAACTAGTCTAGTATTGAGTGACATTTAAAGTCACTCAATGATTTCTGATTATTTTAGGGTTCTTATTCTATATTCAAATCAATCTAAACTATATGGATTTGTATCAATATCCCAGCAATTTAGAAAGCATTTCTCTGTAAAGAATATAGTGCATTGAGTAACTTTCATGATTATTGAATGTTACTCAACACTTCAAAATATTTTCACTGTAATATACTGCTTTGGTATTTACAATGTAACTTTAAACTTTTACTCCAATTGTTTACATTAAAACAAAACAAAAAATGATCGCTTATTAATTTGTAGCTGACCTGGGATATTCATACATGTTTAGTCACACTTGTTATTTTTATGAACACTTGTTATACGCGCCTCTATGTCTAGAACTCAAACACAATATTGGCTGTATAGTAGTGCATGACACATATTTTCATTGTTTATATTTAGTTTGTGTGTGACGTCATGCATACACTACAATAAACATTTTTACAGTGTACGTTATGTTCCTGGCTTGACAGACTCAAAGAATATAAGAAACACAATAGAAAACAAAAACATCAACTACGCATACAAACCAAACACAACACTTAAGGCCAGTATACACGGTCAAAATGCTTGACGTCAAATTCATGTATGTTTGCATGAAGCTTTCAACATACACGGTACTGCATAGCACTTCAATCATTCATTTGGTTTTTGATTTTGTGCGGTAAACATCATGCCGGTAGCGGACGATACACTTGTCGCCATTTTGGCAGTGCGTTCAAAAGCAAAAGAAAATGAAAAAAGAAGAAGAAGAGACGTATCTGGATGAAGGAGTGGTTAAAAAAAGGAATTCATTTACCCATGAAAACTTAATGGCAAGCTTCCAGAAATTCTAAAATATTTTTCCTTTCATCCGACATCTCCTCACAACCATTTGCTTCAAAGTCACATTAAAAATGAGAACATGCTTGATCAATCAACGATATACACACATCAAATTCGTACGTCATGCAAGCAGAAAATCTAAAATTTTTGATTTTGCTTCAATCATCGTCGGAGTGACACATACAAACACATTTTCACTAATACCACCAAAATGCAGTTCAATCATTTTGACCGTGTATATCCCGCTTTAGTACAATTTTCTCAAACACTAAAACACCCATCGACAAACAAAAACAAAATAACATAGTGTACGAAATCAGATGTAAAGGGGATACCGACCACAGCTGTGATTTAATTCATATTGGTACAACCAAACGCACACTAGAGACGAGAATGGGAGAACACAAAAACGAAATTTCCAAACAAAAACTCGCAACAGCTTTGGCGCAATACGTATTGGAGACAGGTCAGACTGCTGACTTTGAAAAAGTAAAAATATTAGATAGAGAACCCATTGAAAAGAAAAGGTACACCAAGGAATATACGATGAATTTAAAAGAGGATACTGACAAAATTAATGCTAGTTACAGGGTTGCAATACAATAACTTTACAGTGATATTATTTTAAGCTGAGTACTTGTTATTAATATATGTTCAATGTAATTTTTGTTTTTTTATGTTGGATGTAAATTAAATTCATTTTTAAATGTGATTAATACTCATGTTACTGTAAGTTATTGTTATATATATATAGTGTATTTTAAAATTGTTTTAACGTGATGTTTTTTATAATTAAATAGAATTTCCTTGAAAAAGTCAACAAAGAATTGACGAAACGTCGGAAAGAAATGTAATTCAAATGCAGTTTTATTTACATTAAAAATCTTAGGCCGTATTAGCTTATTTTGAAATAAAAGAAACAAAAGGATATTAGCCAAATAACACAATAATTGAGTGGGATTTTTATTAATTTTTTGGCTGCAGATATGAAAAAGTTCATATCGGATGCTATATCTATATGGGGACTAGGCCCAAAAATGGACCGATCCTGACTATGTTTGGTAAAGTCTCTTGTATTTTGCAAAAATATATACAAACAAAATTTGAGAAGAATCAGTGCAATATTTTTGTGTTTTGATGGATTTAAGTGAAGATCGGGAAGCAGCTCTATATGGGGCATATGACTAAGAGTTGTCCCATAGGGATCATTTTTGGTCTACTCATTAATGGATGTAATAAACGCATAAAAACCCAATTTGAGGAAGATCTATATGACAAGTTGGATCTTATGGCAATTTATGGCGATTTCATAGGGGTCATTTGTATGGGGGCCAGGTCTGAACATGGACCGATTCTCACCAATTTCAATAGCGTTCATCCTATGTCCGAAAAAGCTTATGTACTAAAGCTCATCAAAATATATTCATATTTGCGACCTGCAGTTTGATTACAAGGTTTACATGGACACACAGACGGACGGACATCGTTAAATCGAATCAGTTAGTGATTCTGATTCGATCGGTATAATAAAAGATGGGTATAGGTCAAATATTTTTGGTAGCTACAAACAGCAGTACAAAGTCATTATACCCAAACCACATAGTGGTATAGGGTATAAAAATTTACAAAGGGTTAGTTTTTATAATATTATTACCACAACGACCACAAAAACAGAAAAGTCCAGCTATGACAACAATATAACATTTAGAATAACAACAAGATCAATATAGAAACATCATATTTTAAATTTTTTTTTAATTTTTCAGAGATTACGCTGGACCTGTTCCACCGATTTTGAATTTAGAACAGAAAACTTCCCATGATCTTGGTGAATCATTCTCACTAAAAATTATCAACTTACCTGTCCTATTGAGGCCGTGATCGTGACAAGAACAACATAGAAAATCATATTTTTTCAAGGCATTTTTTAGTTCTTCATTCAGATCTCGGGCCGTATTCAACCCATTTGGACGATTTTCAATATCAAAGTTCTCAGAAAGTCAATGAATCATTTTTTATGCAAGCGAGCACCCTAGCTGCCCGATTGAAATTGTCATCGTGATTTCCCAGACGGATTTGCAAACGGAATGTCAAATTTATATATACCCTCTGCACACTGGGGTGGAGGGTATAAAAAAATATAAAATTTTCACCGATCATCAATACAAGTTAGCACTTCCCCACACCATGCCAGTCATTCATATACTATAATTACAAAAGCACAGAACACATAATGTCAGAGCTGTTAAATTTCAATTACGAAGTAATCAATCTGTTACAGCGGTATATGACAAAAAACAAATCTTTTTATTTACATCGTCTCGCAGGTTTCTATCCCCGATCGTCAATACTCACCAGCTGATTGATATGACTTCAGAGCTCCTAAATTTCAATTAAGAAGTAATCACTCTTTTACAGCTATGCATGACAATGCGTTTGTACTGAAAAAGTGGTACAGAAGGTACATTTACAGAATAACAATATGTAGAGGCGCTTGTAGCAAAACAATGAAAAAAAATTGTATTACATTATTTCTTTTGCATAGTTTTTTTTTTATCTTCTTTATTTGAAACCCTGACTTAATTAGACAATTAATTTTTCTAAAAATTATTAAATTATGTGGTATAGCACAACAGTGGACAACCGCAAGCATTGTAGTTCAAAAATTCCTCCCCAATTGCCGACGACATAGATGCCCAGACATAAACGCGTGCTGATGCTACGAACGTTTGCAAGAAATTTTGACCTTTCACTTATCATTACCTAGGTTGCATGTTACAAATACCAACTTATTACATAAAAACTATACTACTCATCAATACGCACTCGCAGCAGTGGACATACAGAAACTTGTGTGTTTAGTTATACTATTGCACGTGTATATTTCATATTACTTCATACTTTTTTATAGGGGGTGCCATGTCCATGGTCCGATCCTGCCCTTTTTTGGGCAACTACTCACATTAATAACTCATGAGCTCAAAGTCCCAAGGCTTTTTCTATTATAGTACTCCAGTTATATTAAATATTAATTTTTATGGGGCTGCCACGCCCATGAGCTCAGACGACGTCCACAGTTGTCTGACAACTGGCAATAATAACTCATGAACTCAGACGACGTCCACAGCCTTTCTCTATTATACTACTCTAGTTATACGATATTAAATATTTACTTTGGATGGGGGCTGACACGCCCACCGAACTGATCTGAACTCACACAAAGTTCCATGGCTTTCCCTATTACGGTACTCTACACATATGATATTCAATATAATATAGCCTATTGTTCCTTCCGGATAGGCAGTAAAAATTTAAAGACAATCAGTCCAGTGGCTTAGCCTCCTATAAACCATAAAAGAACAAACAGATAAAGAAAGACAAAACTCCATTTTTATACCCTATACCACTATGGTCAGTTATAACGACTTTGTGCTGATGATTGTAACTACCAAAAATATTTGACCTAGACCCATCTATTTACTATACCGATCGACTCAGAATCACTTTCTGAATCGATTTAACAATGTCCGTCTCTCCGCCCGTC
Source organism: Cordilura impudica (assembly GCA_963682025.1). NCBI lineage: Eukaryota > Metazoa > Arthropoda > Insecta > Diptera > Scathophagidae > Cordilura > Cordilura impudica. Next base: position 19,379,338 of record OY821522.1, on the reverse strand, counting down.
CGTCTGTGTATCCATGTAAACTTTGAAACCAAATATGAATATATTTTCATGAAACTTAGCGTATAAGCTTCCATAGGCCATATGATTAACGTTGTTGAAAAATTACGGTAAATCGGTTCAGGTTCAGATCTAGTCCCCCAACAAATGACCCCCATAGTTATATTTCTATATTTTGTATAAGAAAAATTATTTTTATTAAGTTATTTTAAGAGTTTATTTTTCTACAAATATATATTGTTGAATGAAACAAATTGACAAACAAAATTAATTATTCAAAGAAATATTGTTTTAACAGAAATAATTGGAATAGGTTTAAATTTACAAAGTTTAAAGCTTAAAATCATAACTAATAATAATAATTGAGTTTAAAGTGAAAATAGGTAATAATATTAAAAAGAAAATAGTTAATTATTAATAATACAAAGTAAACTAAATAAAATAAATAACCAGGAAGAAGCGAGAAGGAGTTATTAGGGATATGTACAATAATATATAACTCCCCCACCCTTTGAGCACACATTGCCCCTGAAATGTATACAAACTTATGAAATAATAACATACATTTTCAAACTAAACGAATTTAAATTTAAATTAAAATTTACAATATTTTCTACATATTTATATCCTATACCACTATGTGGTTTGGGTATAATGACTTTGTGCTGCTGTTTGTAACTACCAAAAATATTTGACCTAGACCCATCTTTTATTATACCGATCGACTCAGAATCACTTTCTGAGTCGATTTAGCGATGTCCGTCCGTCCGTCTGTGTGTCCATGTAAACCTTTTAATCAAACTACAGGTCACAAATATGAATATATTTTGATTAAATTTGGTATATGAGCTTTTATCGGCCATAGGATGAGTGCTATTGAAACTAGTGAAAATCGGTCTATGTTCAGACCTAGCCCCCATACAAATGACCCCTATGAAATCAACATAAATTGCCAAAAGATCCAAACCATCCCATAGATCTTAGCCAAATTGGGTTTGTATGTGTTTATTGTATCCATTAATCAGTAGTCCAAAAAAATTCCTATAGGACAATTTTTGGTCATAGGCCCCATATAGAGCTGCTTCCCGATCTTCACTTAAATCTATCAAAAAACAAGTAAGAAAATTATAGTCGTTCTAGACCGACTATACGATACCCTATACCATACCCTATCTCTTAGGCCAAACTAACTGGACACAGAAAATAAGATAAAAAAAATTGAGTGGGATTTTTATTAATTTTTTTGGCTGCAGATATGAAAAAGTTCATATCGGATGCTATATCTACATGGGCACTAGGCCTAAAATTGGACCGATCCCGATCATGTTTGGTAAAGTCTCTTGTATTTTGCAAAAATATATACAAACAAAATTTGAAAAGAATCAGTGCAATATTTTTGTTTTTTGATAGATTTAAGTGCAGATCGGGAAGCAGCTCTGCATGGGGCCTATGAGTAAGGGTTGTCCCATAGGTATAATTTTTGGACTACTCATTAATGGATGTAATAAATGCATACAAACCCAATTTGAGTGAGATCTATATGATAACTTGGAACTTATGGCAATTTATGTCGATTTCATGGGGTCATTTGTATGGGGGCTAGCTCTGAACATGGACCGATGTTCACCAATTTCAATAGCATTCATTCTATGGCCGATAAAAGCTTATATACCAAATAGTAGTAGTTTGATTACAAGATTTACATGGACACACAGACGGACGGACGGACACACGGACGGACACACGGACGGACATCTTTAAATCGAATCAGATAGTGATTCTGATTCGATCGTTATAATAAAAGATGGGTCTAGGTCAAATATCTTTGGTAGTTACAAACAGCAGCACAAAGTCATTATACCCAAACCACATAGTGGTATAGGGTATAACAAAAATATTGCACAGATTTTTCTCAAATTTGGTTTGTGTATATTTTTTCAAAATATAAGTGACTTTACCAAGTATGGTCAGGATCGGTTCATTTTTCGACCTAGTCCCCATATAAATATAGCACCCGATATGAACTTTTTTATATCTACAGCCAAAAAAATTAGTAACAATGGCACTCAAATTTGGTTTATGCTTATTTTCTATATCCAATTAGTTGGACCGAAGAGATAGGGTCTCTAAACCATGGTATAGGGTATCGTATAGTCGGTCTATACCGACTATAATTTCTTACTTGTTCTTTATAAAATATACATGTATATTACAAATCACAAAGTTCAGATTTATTCATAATTCCCCTTAAATTTTATTACAATTCTAATATATATCGATTTATTTTTCTAATTTAGATTGATATTGTTATTCAAAAATTTTTTTTTCTTTTAGGATAATTTCTACCCGTTATTTTTCGATCGAATTTTATGTTTGGGATTTCAGTTTGATATTTGTTATTTTTTTTAATAATTTGTCTGTCCCTTTTACAATCTTTGTCATCTTTAAAACGAGTAGCATTTCTATCTTTTACATCTTTAATGATGTATTTTGGCTTTTGCTTAAAATTTGAAAATCCTAAATTTTTACTAATTCGCGATCTTGAAATTGATGACAATTTGATCTATCTCTATTTATTTTTTCTGGCCGTTTTAATTTCCCCTCATGTATGTAATTATGAATTTCATCCCATATAGACTTGTCTACTTTATTGTGTAATAAATCATTTGGTTTGTGTCCAATTGTTGTATGAATTGTCTCATTGTATATTTGTACAGCTTTATAAACCAGAATTTTATCATCTAATTCTTTATCCTTTTCTTCAAGTTTAAATATTATATGCTCATTTAATGTTAGATGAAAACGCTCAATATCTGAATTGCCGGTGTGAGTGTTCGGCGATATGAATCTAGAAAATTTCTTATATATACCGTGTTGAATTCATTGTCAGCTACGATTTCTTTTGGTTTAGCCAAAACAGAAATTCTTTCCCTGATCGTATCTACAATTGTTAACGAATTTTTATCAGTCAAATAATGAACTGAAACGTGTTTCGTTAGCGTATCTATACATGTCAAAAATGTATTTTTATTAAGAAACCAAATGTCAATATGGATAATTTCATTAGATTTCTTTGGAGTTTCCGTAATACAAAATTTTGGTTTAATAGGATATCTATCATATATACACATGTTGCATATTATACAATTATTAATAAATTTGTGTATTTCCGTCTTTAATTTTGGAAAATTTATAATATTTTTTAATTCTAGAAAAATTTCATCAATACCTCTATGATTCTTCTCACCATGGTATTTGTCAATAATTTCCATCGTTGTAGCTTAATATTTGGTTCATTTAAGGAATTCAGCCATACAAGAGGACGGTGATCCGTCTGAATTTTGAATTTTCTTCCAAATAAATAGGGATGTCCATTTTGAGACAAGACAGCACCTAATGCTTCATTGCTCGCATCTGTAGTCAAAATAAACATTTTATCAAAATTTGGATATACTAAAACGGGACTAATTCGTCTGAGTTTCTTTAATTTATTAAAGGAGTCAATATACTTCTGATCACTAACGTTTATAAAAGAGCCCTTTTTAAACTATTTTAACTCATACTCTCTGTCTGTCTGTCTGCCATGGGTGGACCCCATTCCCCCTAACCCAATTGATCTGAAACTTTGGAGTAACCACGCACAGTCACGCGAGGTCATGCACAGTCACGGAGTGATCTAAATGTCATTTCCCCTCATCCGATCGATCTCAAACTTGGTCCATACACTTGCTGTGAAAAAAAGATTAACTTTGACTAAGTCACGCGCAGTCACGCATGGTCACACGCAGTCACGGAGTGGTCTAAATGTCATTTCCCCTCAGCCGATCGATCTGAAACTTGGTCCATACGCTTGCTGTGAAAAAAAGATTAACGTTGACTTAGTCACGCACAGTCTAAATGCTATTTACCATCATCCGACCGATCTGAAACTTGGTCGATATACTTGCTGTAAAGAAAGATCAACTTCGACATAGTCACGCGCAGTCGCGCATAGTCACGCACAGTCACGGAGTGATTTAAAACCCATTTTCCCTTATCCGATCGATCTAAAACTTGGTCGTTAGACTTGCTGTGAAAAAAGATTGAGATAGTCACGCACAGTCACGGAGAGATTAGAACCCCACTTATCCCACTTGCCGTTATTACATGGCCTAAATATTCGGATTCGCGCTTAAAAAACTGCATTTGTCAATCTGAACTTTAAGATTGCATTCCCATAATGAAACCTGACTTGAACGACATAAAAGTGGAAGATTTCGTCTTTAACCGAACATCGTTTCAAACAATGCGAAAGCAATATCGCTGCAGGCAAGCAAAACAGATCAAAGATGAATTCAAGGTACATAATTAATAAATAAATATAAATAAATATATTGAAGGTAATTAACATAATACTTAATTTCAACATAGATTGCTGAAGTATTTGTCTTGCATTGGGACGGTCAAATGCTTGCAGATATGAAAGGTAAGGACAAAGTTTATCGATCGGCTCTCGTTATAACAGCAGAGAATGAAGAAAAACTCCTTGGCATTGCGAAACTTGAAGAATCTTGTGGTGAAGGCATTGAAAAATTCCTACGCAAATGGAAGATTGATAATTTAGTGCAAATTGTGGCTTTTGACACAACATCTACAAACACTGGTATTGAAAAAGGGTCAGCATATTTGCTTGAAAGTAAATTGGGTCGCGATTTACTTTTCCTACCGTGTCGCCATCATATCAGCGAATTGCTTATTAAAGCTGTGTTTGAGTTAAATTTCGGAAAAACATCAGCACCAGAAGTCACTCTCTTTAATCGTTTTTCAAAAAACTGGAAAAATATGAATATCAATACTTTCAAGAGTGGAGTATTGGATGAAGCAGTGCAAAAAAACTTAACAGCAGCCGAAATAGAGACGCACAACAAATTTTGCCTTGAGGCGTTGAAATCTCAATATGTACGAGACGATTATAAGGAGTTGTTGCAACTTTTGGTCATTTTTCTTGGTAAGGAAGTACCAAATTTTACGCAGATGCGTAAAATAAGCAGTATTTGCTTCAAGTTGTGGAGCACTACAGAAAAACTTTTCATCCCACAAAAAATCTTCATTAGTATTATATTATCAACAATAAAAAAAAATTAAAAAATACACCTATTTTTTGGAACTTTGGTTTTAGGGTATACCGGGCAAGTTTATCCGTAGTTTATCTGCAGACTATTGCGGCTCGTTGGAAAGGTAATTATTATAGGTATCGAAGAAATTCAGTTGGGCACATACAGTCAGATTTTGTTGTTATTAAAATATAAACAGGAACAAAAATAGTGATGAATGGGTAATGTAATGAAAGTTTGGGCTCAACCCGGAGGCCCTCGGAACAAAAAAAAAATTTTAAATATGCATAATTATTTTTATCCCCAACCTCATATTTTTCAGTGCGAAAAATTTAACTTTTCAAAAAATTTACACTATGGCCACTCTAATGTACATACATAGACATATATATGTAAATATTACACACAAAAAATACAACATCAAAAGTTATTTTCGTGTTTTTATTGAAATAAATTTATACATAAAATTTTGTTTGGTAAATTTACATTGCTTTTTATACCCTCCACTCCAGTGTGCAGAGGGTATATATAAGTTTGTCATTCCGTTTGTAATAATTAGAAAAAAAAATTTGGACCCCATAAAATATATATATTTGTGATCCTTATAACAACCGGAGTTGATATAGCGATGTCCGTCTGTCCGTCTGTCCGTCTGTCCGTCTGTCCGTCTGTCCGTCTGTCCGTCTGTGGAAATCACGATGACGGCATCAATCGGGCAGCTAGGGTGCTCGTTGGCATAAAAAATGATTCATTAACATCCTGAAAAGTTTGCTATTTAAAATCGTCCAAATCGGTCAATTAGGGCCCGAGATTTGAATGAAGAACTAAAAAAAGTCTTGAAAAAATATAATTTTCTATGTTGTTCTTGTCACGATCACGCCCTCAATAGGATAGCTAGGGTGATAATTTTTAGTGAGAATGATTCACCAAATTCATGGGAAGATTTCTACTTCAAAAATCATTAAAATCGGTGGAACAGGTCCAGGTAAATCTATGAAAAATTAAAAAAAAATGAAAAACATGATGTTTCCATATTGTTCCTGTTGTTATTCTAAATGTTCCATTGTTGTCATAGCTGGACTTATTGTTTTTGTGGTCGTTGTGATAATAATATAATAAAAACGAACCCTTTGTACATTTTTTTGTGAACTCTGGTAGAAAATTTTAAAAGTTTCCATTGTTTTGGCATCACTAAAAAAATTTGTTAGATCATTTCTGTCATTGCCACGAGCCTGCATGCAAAATTTCAGATCGATTGGCTCACGGGAAAGGGGCTAAAAATCGATCCAAAATTTTGTCGACAAGCAGACACTACCAGTTAATATAAAGGCAGTAAATAAAGGGAGTAAAAGTTCACCAATAATTTAAAAAACAAATTTTTATGTATTAATTTATTTAAAGAAAAAAATAATTAAATGAAATAGGAATAATAATAAAAAAAAATAATATACAATACAAAAAAAAAAGAATATATAAATAAAATAAAATAAAGATAAATGCATTCATAGCATTATAATACATATAAAAGGTCAATGTTTTCTAACCGTAACCGTAACGAGTCAGTTGTTTTTTTTACATGAAAATCATTTAAAACAGTTACCGAACGTAACCGGAACGTCCCAATACTTTTCATGTGAAAAAAAGGCTGACACGTTACGTAACAGTTACATGTCGCTAACTTGTTCTTTACACAGGCTACTGCTTTTGCAGCCAACTTCAAGTCTATTTATATAGTTTCGTAAGCATAACTAATAAAATTGTTTCTATTATTTTTTGCTGTAAGTAATAAATTATAAATATACTGAATTTGCAAACTAAAATGGATACATATATTGGAGGTGCTTTAATACAAAAGAGTTAACGAAACAAAATCAAAAAAAAAAAAAAACAACTCTACAACATCAACAATGGCAGTCATATGTTCTTCAAATAGAAAAAAAAACTGCAAGTGTGTTTTGTTGGCTACAAAACAAAAATAGTGTTGACAATATAACAAAATATGTAAAAGAAGTTAGTGCTATGAAATATTTTATTTTGTTAAAAAAAAAAATCGCAAAATGAAAGGCTATAATTCCATTAATAATCAAAAGGCGTTAAACTAATTTATTTATTTTTACGTTGTACTAATGCATTTTAAATAAGTAAAAGTAATTGTATATTTAAATAAAAATGCATTTGTATTATATGTTGCTGTCGTATTCAGAAAAATCAAGTAGCTGACTATACGACTACAAATGCTGCTGCCAGCAGTCGTCTATGTGTTTCATTCATGATGTTGCATTTTTTTGCGAGCAATACTTACATATATTCTAAATAAAGAAATAATAGTTCTTTTCATACTGCGAAATCTATACAAATATATGTACAAATACTATATGTCAAATTTCAAATTTGCAATAATTGATACATTTTTGAAAGAAAATTGTATAATATGAAATGTCTTTAATTTATTTCATAGAAAAGAATTTTTTGAGGTGCGTGGATTTTCCATATTTACTGTTTTACTATATTCGTAATGAGGTTAAATGAGTTAAAAAGAATTTAAAATATTTGAAAATATTAGGTGAGGATCCTCAAGATGTAATATACGATCGGTCTAAAACTTTTCACTTAGAGCCACAGTTAAATTCGAAACAACAAAAACCCATATATTTTGTGCATAAAGTTTAACATTAAATGTGCTTTTCTAAAATGTCTATATATTTTTTCTCATTCATTTCTGACCATCTTCAATGTAAATTTACCAAAGTTTTTTTTATTGCAATATGTATATAAAACTTAAAAATTTAATATTTTTTATTGTGTATTAACTTATTATTCTGCGATTTTCATTACATCACAAAATGTTACAAATTGGCACTACTGTTTCAAAAACAGAAAACTTCTAAATCAGTTGAAAACAGTTGATCTGTAAAACTGTGTGTGAAATTGTGTCAAATAAAATTACAAATATTAATAAATATAATAATACATATATATATATATATTATTAATTTTGTTAAAAAAATGGATTTTCCATTTTGCATTTCATTTATAAAGAATTCTGCCTGCCATATTTTGTTAAAGGGAAAATCCATTTTTGTTATATTAAAAAAAACAGACTTGCATTTAATTTTTCCGTGACTGCCTCAATAATTGCGTAGATGCCACCACAATATTTTTTCTAATTAAAACAGTTGATCTGTAAAACTGTGTGTGAAATTGTGTCAAATAAAATTACAAATATTAATAAATATAATAATACATATATATATTTTATTAATTTTGTTAAGAATTAGCACAAAATTGATTTTCCATTTTGCATTTCATTTATAAAGAATTCTGCCATATTTTGTTAAAGGGAAAATCCATTTTTGTTATATTAAAAAAAACAGACTTGCATTTAATTTTTCCGTGACTGCCTCAATAATTGCGTAGATGCCACCACAATATTTTTTCTAATTAAATATTAACCAATATCTAACTAGAATTATGATTTATTCCGACTAAAAAGTTCCAATTAAAAGTTATTCATCCCAATTATGAATATTCTCAAGGAATTTCTTTCTCACGGAAAATACATTTCTCGAGAAAAAAATTCCTCCAATTATAAATTCCACGTGAACAAAAAATGATTAACTGGCATCATCGAATTTCGAAGCCACTTGCTTTGCTTATTGACAATTTATTTTCTATTTTTTGTGTGTGTGCAAACGACCCTACAATAAATGTCCCAATAAACATTTTTGTTTGCTATCAACTTGAGGTGCATTTGAGATCAAATACATTTCTCAAATCTCCAACGTTAATTCTCAAATGCCCTCAATAGTTCGAATATAGTCTTCTCAACTTAAAAGGCACATTTTTTATATGGCGATTTTCATAGTTATCAAATTGAGAAATTTGTGATTCTCAACTTGATAGCAAAGAAATATTTCCAATCGGTATCAAATGGAAGGTACGGAATTGCCATATTAAAAAATATACTAATTTTAGAAATGAAAACAATGTACTTTTTTAATGTTTCAATTTAATTTCATTATATATTTAACATTACTATGTACATATTTAACATTAAATGTACATATTATGTACATTTTTTAAAATATAGAATTAAAAATAAATGAATTAATTAGTTGTACATTTTTTGAAAAATTCGACAAAAAGCAAAAATAATTAAAAATATATCAATGATTTATTTGTACTTTTTTGGCATTTTTTAATTTAATTTATTATTTATGACATATTTAAATAATATCTCAGACTTAACACAAATCGTATTCAAGTTGAAAAAATGTTTGGTCTCAAGTGGAGAAAAGTGTTGGATATCCAATTGAGAGTAAAAATGTTTCTCAAAGATTGGAAAAAATGTTAAATCTCAACTTGATGTCAAGTTGAAAACAAACAAGGAGAAAAATTGTTCAACCCAAGTTGAGAATTACATTTGACATCAATTTAAGAACTTAACTTTTCTCCAACATTGGAGAAATAATATTTCAATGCATACTGGGGAATGACCGAAACTAACACATAAACAGTGTTTTCCTATTTGAAAAACATATGACTGTCATTGTTGCTGTTGTAGAGTTGTTATACCCTCAACTCCAGTGTGCAGAGGGTATATATAAGTTTGTCATTCCGTTTGTAATAATTAGAAAAAAAAATTTGGACCCCATAAAATATATATATTTGTGATCCTTATAACAACCGGAGTTGATATAGCGATGTCCGTCTGTCCGTCTGTCCGTCTGTCCGTCTGTCCGTCTGTCCGTCTGTCCGTCTGTGGAAATCACGATGACGGCATCAATCGGGCAGCTAGGGTGCTCGTTGGCATAAAAAATGATTCATTAACATCCTGAAAAGTTTGCTATTTAAAATCGTCCAAATCGGTCAATTAGGGCCCGAGATTTGAATGAAGAACTAAAAAAAGTCTTGAAAAAATATAATTTTCTATGTTGTTCTTGTCACGATCACGCCCTCAATAGGATAGCTAGGGTGATAATTTTTAGTGAGAATGATTCACCAAATTCATGGGAAGATTTCTACTTCAAAAATCATTAAAATCGGTGGAACAGGTCCAGGTAAATCTATGAAAAATTAAAAAAAAATGAAAAACATGATGTTTCCATATTGTTCCTGTTGTTATTCTAAATGTTCCATTGTTGTCATAGCTGGACTTATTGTTTTTGTGGTCGTTGTGATAATAATATAATAAAAACGAACCCTTTGTACATTTTTTTGTGAACTCTGGTAGAAAATTTTAAAAGTTTCCATTGTTTTGGCATCACTAAAAAAATTTGTTAGATCATTTCTGTCATTGCCACGAGCCTGCATGCAAAATTTCAGATCGATTGGCTCACGGGAAAGGGGCTAAAAATCGATCCAAAATTTTGTCGACAAGCAGACACTACCAGTTAATATAAAGGCAGTAAATAAAGGGAGTAAAAGTTCACCAATAATTTAAAAAACAAATTTTTATGTATTAATTTATTTAAAGAAAAAAATAATTAAATGAAATAGGAATAATAATAAAAAAAAACAAGTAAGAGTGTTAAATTCGGCTGTGCCGAATCTTTGATACCCTCCACCTCGGTTTGAGTCTTGATAATAAATGTAAATGAAAAAGTAAACAATTTGTTAAACTTAATACCAAATTATTTCAGCAAATTCTTTGGGTTGGTTTTCTTCTTTTCTATTATACCGGATTTATTTCGGTGTTTGCTTTTTGGTCATCGTGGTTGCTGATCGGCATGCATTTTGGTTATATACCTATATGCATGCGTTTCCGGTTATATGACATAACTTCTCGTTTAATTTAGTTTTTGCTAATTAAATAGCTCGCCCTAACCTCCATTGCAAAGGTAATGGTTGTGTAGAGTGGCTATATGCATTAAATCGTGCTAATTGGAGATGGCTGTATAGTTTCTTTTAACTGGCCAAATATTTCTTCATTGTGGCCATATAGGTCGGATGGAGTAACAAAATAATAACCAAAAAAAAAAGCTCTCTCAACTTTTTTTTAAAATATTGCCATATTTTGAAAACATAGAGAATAAATTTATAATAATAAATAATCAAATTAGGGATGAAAAACGCAAAAAACGAAAAGTCCCAAACATTTTAAATAAAATAATTTAATGTTATCTTTATTTTCTGAAAAACTTCAAATTTTCATCCAAAAAAAATTGTGAAAATTTATATATAAAAAATAACATTCTCGTAAAATTACGTTTACTTATGTAACAATTTTTATGTTAGCAATTCTTAAATATCATTTGAGGTTTTCTTAAATTCATTGAATTTAAATTAATATCGACAAATCTGTTTTTCTATTTATTTAAATTGTAAAGGAGTGGCATCTCTGTCAAAATAAGCGAAAAACACAAAGAATAGAAAAAAACAAATTACTTCGTGTTTGACAGGATGATTTTATGTTTATGTTTAATATCTTTATTTTTTTTACTAATATTTCTGTTTATTTATTTGAAAATGAAATAATGAATTGAATATGCTATTTAATTTTTTTATTTATATAAAAAAGTTTTTTAATTAAAGCAAAATATTTTCACTATTTCATGATTTTTATTTATGTATGACGACATTTCAACCTAAAAATTTAAGTTTTTATCGATTGGATAAACAACACAAAAATGGTTGTCGTTTAGATAACAACAACAGCTGACTTTAACAATAGCGAATATCGTTTCAAAATTTTACTGATAATTTTGCAATTTTCTTTTTTTTTACAATTCGACTATCGTTAAAAGAAGTTACTGAATCGCGGTACTGAAAAGTTATTAATATCTCCTGAATGGCAATATTTTTTTTAAATGTAAACATTTTTAAATGTAAAGATATTTCTAAATTTAAAATTATTATTTCCGACGTTTTGATATGATTTTCTGAAACTCAATTAATATTTTCTAATTTATAATTGGAAATTTTATTTTCAGTTTTTATTATAATTGATATTTTCTTAAATTTGAATGGAAAATTTAAAAAGTGAAATTTTGTATTTATGTGAATAATAATGCTTTATTAATTATAAACAATTTTTAAAAATTAGATGTAATCGCAATCAGATATTTTACAGGTAAAGCAGAATAATAATTCTATATAACTATGTAGAACTGTTTTGTAAGCAAAAAACTCATTGACGAACTCGGTAACTCTATTTTGTAAAGACAACAAAAAGTTAACCCCCCAATCTCACATCACACTGAAATTGTAAAATCGTTGTGTACGTATTATCAACGAAAAATTGTTCGAATTAGTCGAATCCATCGCCATTAAATTTTATGCTCAAACATCTGACTGCAATCTCATTTTTAAAATGTTGTCGAAGTGTAAACTTGAAAAAATTTGTATACTTCTCTCTCTTATTTTATTTTAAGTAGAGTTACCAAGTTTATTATACAGGCACATGTTTGAGGGAAAATGTTTACATTTATTATTATTAGTATTATTTTAATAATAGTTAATAATATTTATGCTCTATAATTAACAAACTTGCGGTTTTGTATGCGCATTTCAAAAAATAAATCATTATAATAGATTTAACAAGTTAAATCTTTAATTACAATTTTACAGAATCCAGTAAATTTGCATTAAATTTATAACAGGGTAACATTAATCATCGTTAGTGTCTGCCACTATTCGCACGAAAAATTTGGTACCATTAGTGTGACCACTTCGGAAAATGTGTGTGTATTAGTAAAAAAAATGTGAGTGTATTGAGTTTTTCGAACTTGCAGTGTGATGTGAGATTGGTGGGTAATATGCCAAACTTATGTTCATATTTGTAAAAGAATAATGAAAAAACGTATGAAATAAAAGACCAACCCGTGTATACTCTTAACATTGTTCTGTATGATATCTAGTTGAAAATATTAACATTTATGTTAAAATAGAAATAACTATTGCAAAGCTAATTAGAACAAACAAAAATTATGGCGGCATCTACTGTGGCATAGTCACGCTGAGCAAAATGAAGTGACACTCTGTTATACAAAAGAAATGTATTTTCCCCACAACAAAATACTGCAGAATTTTATGTAAATAAAATAACCGATTTATTTTTAACATGCAGTTACTATGAATATACATACATACATATATATAATATATGTACATTATTTGTATTATTTAATATGTGTATGTATGTATATTTAAATATTACACACAAAAAATACAACATCAAACGTTATTTTTGTGTTTTTCTCTTTAAATAAATTAATACATAAATTTTTTTGCTAAATTTACATTTGGGCAATTCACAATAGGTGTTGTATATTGTATGTTGTATTGAAATACACAATACAATCATTTGTTGTGAACACTCAGTTGTATTTTCATATTGTAAAACGCTTTCTTTAGTAATTTTCGATCCAACGAGGAAAGATCGCTTCGTCGCTTCTGCTATTTTGTATAAGAGAAAACACTTGTCAGTGTTTGCTTTTTGGTCGTGAGATATACCCTGGAGTTTTAGTTACGTACCTCTTGCATTTTAATTTATAATGAAAAAAAAAAATGTTAAATGTTTTGGTTGGTACTGAAAGAGAAAATACATACTAAAAATATAAACATTAATTTTTATATAAATAAACTTATCGATGTATTTGCGTTATTTGCATTATTTGCCATATTTTATTTTATAATTATTTATGCTGATAATATTCTATGTATTTGTTTTTTCTTTTTCATAAAAACTGGCATTCACTTGGAACTGATATGTTATGATACAATATACAACATTTACTAAACATAGCAAATGAAGTTGGATCGTGTATCAGATTTTTCAGTGAAAATTACCAACAACAATTTTACACTATTGTAAAGTGATACACGATACAAGAGATACAACGATACATTACCCATTGTGAATTGCCCAATTGTTTTTTTTATTAACAACTAGGTATTTTAGCATTATTTGCTTTAGATGTTGGTGAATTTTTACTCCCTTTATATTAACTCGTAGTGTCTGCTTGTCGAAAAAATTTTGGATCGATTTTAACCACTTTCCCGTGACCCAATCGATCTGAAATTTTGCAGGCAGGCTTGTGGCAATGACAGAAATGATGCCAAAACAATGGAAACTTTTAAATTTTTCTACCAGAGTTGATAAAAAAATGTACAAAGGGTTTGTTTTTCTTATATTATTACCATAACGACCACAAAAACAACAAGTCCAGCTATGAAAACAATGCAACATTTAGAATAACAACAAGAACAATATAGAAATATCATGTTTTTCATTTTTTTTTATTTTTCAGAGATTTCCCTGGACCTGTTCCACCGATTTTAATGATTTTTGAAGTAGAAATCTTTCCATGAATTTGGTGAATCATTCTCACTAAAAATGATCACTGTAGCTGCACTATTGAGGGCGTGATCGTGACAAGAACAACATAGAAAATTATTTTTTTTTCAAGACTTTTTTAGTTCTTCATTCAAATCTCGGGCCCTAATCGACCGATTTGGACGATTTTAAATAGCAAACTTCTCAGGATGTTAGTGAATCATTTTTTTGTCAACGAGTACCCTAGCTGCCGGATTGATGCCGTCATCGTGATTTCCACAGACGGACAGACGGACAGACGGACATCGCTATATCAACTCCGGTTGTTATAAGGATCACAAATATATAAATTTTATGGGGTCCAAAATTTTTTTTCTAATTATTACAAACGGAATGACAAACTTATATATACCCTCTGCACACTGGAGTTGAGGGTATAACAACTCTACAACAGCAACAATGACAGTCATATGTTTTTCAAATAGGAAAACACTGTTTATGTGTTAGTTTCGGTCATTCCCCAGTATGCATTGAAATATTATTTCTCCAATGTTGGAGAAAAGTTAAGTTCTTAAATTGATGTCAAATGTAATTCTCAACTTGGGTTGAACAATTTTTCTCCTTGTTTGTTTTCAACTTGACATCAAGTTGAGATTTAACATTTTTTCCAATCTTTGAGAAACATTTTTACTCTCAATTGGATATCCAACACTTTTCTCCACTTGAGACCAAACATTTTTTCAACTTGAATACGATTTGTGTTAAGTCTGAGATATTATTTAAATATGTCATAAATAATAAATTAAATTAAAAAATGCCAAAAAAGTACAAATAAATCATTGATATATTTTTAATTATTTTTGCTTTTTGTCGAATTTTTCAAAAAATGTACAACTAATTAATTCATTTATTTTTAATTCTAGATTTTAAAAAATGTACATAATATGTACATTTAATGTTAAATATGTACATAGTAATGTTAAATATATAATGAAATTAAATTGAAACATTAAAAAAGTACATTGTTTTCATTTCTAAAATTAGTATATTTTTTAATATGGCAATTCCGTACCTTCCATTTGATACCGATTGGAAATATTTCTTTGCTATCAAGTTGAGAATCACAAATTTCTCAATTTGATAACTATGAAAATCGCCATATAAAAAATGTGCCTTTTAAGTTGAGAAGACTATATTCGAACTATTGAGGGCATTTGAGAATTAACGTTGGAGATTTGAGAAATGTATTTGATCTCAAATGCACCTCAAGTTGATAGCAAACAAAAATGTTTATTGGGACATTTATTGTAGGGTCGTTTGCACACACACAAAAAATAGAAAATAAATTGTCAATAAGCAAACCAAGTGGCTTCGAAATTCGATGATGCCAGTTAATCATTTTTTGTTCACGTGGAATTTATAATTGGAGGAATTTTTTTCTCGAGAAATGTATTTTCCGTGAGAAAGAAATTCCTTGAGAATATTCATAATTGGGATGAATAACTTTTAATTGGAACTTTTTAGTCGGAATAAATCATAATTCTAGTTAGATATTGGTTAATATTTAATTAGAAAAAATATTGTGGTGGCATCTACGCAATTATTGAGGCAGTCACGGAAAAATTAAATGCAAGTCTGTTTTTTTTAATATAACAAAAATGGATTTTCCCTTTAACAAAATATGGCAGAATTCTTTATAAATGAAATGCAAAATGGAAAATCAATTTTGTGCTAATTCTTAACAAAATTAATAAAATATATATATGTATTATTATATTTATTAATATTTGTAATTTTATTTGACACAATTTCACACACAGTTTTACAGATCAACTGTTTTAATTAGAAAAAATATTGTGGTGGCATCTACGCAATTATTGAGGCAGTCACGGAAAAATTAAATGCAAGTCTGTTTTTTTTAATATAACAAAAATGGATTTTCCCTTTAACAAAATATGGCAGGCAGAATTCTTTATAAATGAAATGCAAAATGGAAAATCCATTTTTTTGCTAATTCTTAACAAAATTAATAATATATATATATATATGTATTATTATATTTATTAATATTTGTAATTTTATTTGACACAATTTCACACACAGTTTTACAGATCAACTGTTTTCAACTGATTTAGAAGTTTTCTGTTTTTGAAACAGTAGTGCCAATTTGTAACATTTTGTGATGTAATGAAAATCGCAGAATAATAAGTTAATACACAATAAAAAATATTAAATTTTTAAGTTTTATATACATATTGCAATAAAAAAAACTTTGGTAAATTTACATTGAAGATGGTCAGAAATGAATGAGAAAAAATATATAGACATTTTAGAAAAGCACATTTAATGTTAAACTTTATGCACAAAATATATGGGTTTTTGTTGTTTCGAATTTAACTGTGGCTCTAAGTGAAAAGTTTTAGACCGATCGTATATTACATCTTGAGGATCCTCACCTAATATTTTCAAATATTTTAAATTCTTTTTAACTCATTTAACCTCATTACGAATATAGTAAAACAGTAAATATGGAAAATCCACGCACCTCAAAAAATTCTTTTCTATGAAATAAATTAAAGACATTTCATATTATACAATTTTCTTTCAAAAATGTATCAATTATTGCAAATTTGAAATTTGACATATAGTATTTGTACATATATTTGTATAGATTTCGCAGTATGAAAAGAACTATTATTTCTTTATTTAGAATATATGTAAGTATTGCTCGCAAAAAAATGCAACATCATGAATGAAACACATAGACGACTGCTGGCAGCAGCATTTGTAGTCGTATAGTCAGCTACTTGATTTTTCTGAATACGACAGCAACATATAATACAAATGCATTTTTATTTAAATATACAATTACTTTTACTTATTTAAAATGCATTAGTACAACGTAAAAATAAATAAATTAGTTTAACGCCTTTTGATTATTAATGGAATTATAGCCTTTCATTTTGCGATTTTTTTTTTTAACAAAATAAAATATTTCATAGCACTAACTTCTTTTACATATTTTGTTATATTGTCAACACTATTTTTGTTTTGTAGCCAACAAAACACACTTGCAGTTTTTTTTTCTATTTGAAGAACATATGACTGCCATTGTTGATGTTGTAGAGTTGTTTTTTTTTTTTTTTTTATTTTCTTTCGTTAACTCTTTTGTATTAAAGCACCTCCAATATATGTATCCATTTTAGTTTGCAAATTCAGTATATTTATAATTTATTACTTACAGCAAAAAATAATAGAAACAATTTTATTAGTTATGCTTACGAAACTATATAAATAGACTTGAAGTTGGCTGCAAAAGCAGTAGCCTGTGTAAAGAACAAGTTAGCGACATGTAACTGTTACGTAACGTGTCAGCCTTTTTTTCACATGAAAAGTATTGGGACGTTCCGGTTACGTTCGGTAACTGTTTTAAATGATTTTCATGTAAAAAAAACAACTGACTCGTTACGGTTACGGTTAGAAAACATTGACCTTTTATATGTATTATAATGCTATGAATGCATTTATCTTTATTTTATTTTATTTATATATTCTTTTTTTTTTGTATTGTATATTATTTTTTTTTATTATTATTCCTATTTCATTTAATTATTTTTTTCTTTAAATAAATTAATACATAAAAATTTGTTTTTTAAATTATTGGTGAACTTTTACTCCCTTTATTTACTGCCTTTATATTAACTGGTAGTGTCTGCTTGTCGACAAAATTTTGGATCGATTTTTAGCCCCTTTCCCGTGAGCCAATCGATCTGAAATTTTGCATGCAGGCTCGTGGCAATGACAGAAATGATCTAACAAATTTTTTTAGTGATGCCAAAACAATGGAAACTTTTAAAATTTTCTACCAGAGTTCACAAAAAAATGTACAAAGGGTTCGTTTTTATTATATTATTATCACAACGACCACAAAAACAATAAGTCCAGCTATGACAACAATGGAACATTTAGAATAACAACAGGAACAATATGGAAACATCATGTTTTTCATTTTTTTTTAATTTTTCATAGATTTACCTGGACCTGTTCCACCGATTTTAATGATTTTTGAAGTAGAAATCTTCCCATGAATTTGGTGAATCATTCTCACTAAAAATTATCACCCTAGCTATCCTATTGAGGGCGTGATCGTGACAAGAACAACATAGAAAATTATATTTTTTCAAGACTTTTTTTAGTTCTTCATTCAAATCTCGGGCCCTAATTGACCGATTTGGACGATTTTAAATAGCAAACTTTTCAGGATGTTAATGAATCATTTTTTATGCCAACGAGCACCCTAGCTGCCCGATTGATGCCGTCATCGTGATTTCCACAGACGGACAGACGGACAGACGGACAGACGGACAGACGGACAGACGGACATCGCTATATCAACTCCGGTTGTTATAAGGATCACAAATATATATATTTTATGGGGTCCAAATTTTTTTTTCTAATTATTACAAACGGAATGACAAACTTATATATACCCTCTGCACACTGGAGTTGAGGGTATAACAACTCTACAACAGCAACAATGACAGTCATATGTTTTTCAAATAGGAAAACACTGTTTATGTGTTAGTTTCGGTCATTCCCCAGTATGCATTGAAATATTATTTCTCCAATGTTGGAGAAAAGTTAAGTTCTTAAATTGATGTCAAATGTAATTCTCAACTTGGGTTGAACAATTTTTCTCCTTGTTTGTTTTCAACTTGACATCAAGTTGAGATTTAACATTTTTTCCAATCTTTGAGAAACATTTTTACTCTCAATTGGATATCCAACACTTTTCTCCACTTGAGACCAAACATTTTTTCAACTTGAATACGATTTGTGTTAAGTCTGAGATATTATTTAAATATGTCATAAATAATAAATTAAATTAAAAAATGCCAAAAAAGTACAAATAAATCATTGATATATTTTTAATTATTTTTGCTTTTTGTCGAATTTTTCAAAAAATGTACAACTAATTAATTCATTTATTTTTAATTCTAGATTTTAAAAAATGTACATAATATGTACATTTAATGTTAAATATGTACATAGTAATGTTAAATATATAATGAAATTAAATTGAAACATTAAAAAAGTACATTGTTTTCATTTCTAAAATTAGTATATTTTTTAATATGGCAATTCCGTACCTTCCATTTGATACCGATTGGAAATATTTCTTTGCTATCAAGTTGAGAATCACAAATTTCTCAATTTGATAACTATGAAAATCGCCATATAAAAAATGTGCCTTTTAAGTTGAGAAGACTATATTCGAACTATTGAGGGCATTTGAGAATTAACGTTGGAGATTTGAGAAATGTATTTGATCTCAAATGCACCTCAAGTTGATAGCAAACAAAAATGTTTATTGGGACATTTATTGTAGGGTCGTTTGCACACACACAAAAAATAGAAAATAAATTGTCAATAAGCAAAGCAAGTGGCTTCGAAATTCGATGATGCCAGTTAATCATTTTTTGTTCACGTGGAATTTATAATTGGAGGAATTTTTTTCTCGAGAAATGTATTTTCCGTGAGAAAGAAATTCCTTGAGAATATTCATAATTGGGATGAATAACTTTTAATTGGAACTTTTTAGTCGGAATAAATCATAATTCTAGTTAGATATTGGTTAATATTTAATTAGAAAAAATATTGTGGTGGCATCTACGCAATTATTGAGGCAGTCACGGAAAAATTAAATGCAAGTCTGTTTTTTTTAATATAACAAAAATGGATTTTCCCTTTAACAAAATATGGCAGAATTCTTTATAAATGAAATGCAAAATGGAAAATCAATTTTGTGCTAATTCTTAACAAAATTAATAAAATATATATATGTATTATTATATTTATTAATATTTGTAATTTTATTTGACACAATTTCACACACAGTTTTACAGATCAACTGTTTTAATTAGAAAAAATATTGTGGTGGCATCTACGCAATTATTGAGGCAGTCACGGAAAAATTAAATGCAAGTCTGTTTTTTTTAATATAACAAAAATGGATTTTCCCTTTAACAAAATATGGCAGGCAGAATTCTTTATAAATGAAATGCAAAATGGAAAATCCATTTTTTTGCTAATTCTTAACAAAATTAATAATATATATATATATATGTATTATTATATTTATTAATATTTGTAATTTTATTTGACACAATTTCACACACAGTTTTACAGATCAACTGTTTTCAACTGATTTAGAAGTTTTCTGTTTTTGAAACAGTAGTGCCAATTTGTAACATTTTGTGATGTAATGAAAATCGCAGAATAATAAGTTAATACACAATAAAAAATATTAAATTTTTAAGTTTTATATACATATTGCAATAAAAAAAACTTTGGTAAATTTACATTGAAGATGGTCAGAAATGAATGAGAAAAAATATATAGACATTTTAGAAAAGCACATTTAATGTTAAACTTTATGCACAAAATATATGGGTTTTTGTTGTTTCGAATTTAACTGTGGCTCTAAGTGAAAAGTTTTAGACCGATCGTATATTACATCTTGAGGATCCTCACCTAATATTTTCAAATATTTTAAATTCTTTTTAACTCATTTAACCTCATTACGAATATAGTAAAACAGTAAATATGGAAAATCCACGCACCTCAAAAAATTCTTTTCTATGAAATAAATTAAAGACATTTCATATTATACAATTTTCTTTCAAAAATGTATCAATTATTGCAAATTTGAAATTTGACATATAGTATTTGTACATATATTTGTATAGATTTCGCAGTATGAAAAGAACTATTATTTCTTTATTTAGAATATATGTAAGTATTGCTCGCAAAAAAATGCAACATCATGAATGAAACACATAGACGACTGCTGGCAGCAGCATTTGTAGTCGTATAGTCAGCTACTTGATTTTTCTGAATACGACAGCAACATATAATACAAATGCATTTTTATTTAAATATACAATTACTTTTACTTATTTAAAATGCATTAGTACAACGTAAAAATAAATAAATTAGTTTAACGCCTTTTGATTATTAATGGAATTATAGCCTTTCATTTTGCGATTTTTTTTTTTAACAAAATAAAATATTTCATAGCACTAACTTCTTTTACATATTTTGTTATATTGTCAACACTATTTTTGTTTTGTAGCCAACAAAACACACTTGCAGTTTTTTTTTCTATTTGAAGAACATATGACTGCCATTGTTGATGTTGTAGAGTTGTTTTTTTTTTTTTTTGATTTTGTTTCGTTAACTCTTTTGTATTAAAGCACCTCCAATATATGTATCCATTTTAGTTTGCAAATTCAGTATATTTATAATTTATTACTTACAGCAAAAAATAATAGAAACAATTTTATTAGTTATGCTTACGAAACTATATAAATAGACTTGAAGTTGGCTGCAAAAGCAGTAGCCTGTGTAAAGAACAAGTTAGCGACATGTAACTGTTACGTAACGTGTCAGCCTTTTTTTCACATGAAAAGTATTGGGACGTTCCGGTTACGTTCGGTAACTGTTTTAAATGATTTTCATGTAAAAAAAACAACTGACTCGTTACGGTTACGGTTAGAAAACATTGACCTTTTATATGTATTATAATGCTATGAATGCATTTATCTTTATTTTATTTTATTTATATATTCTTTTTTTTTTGTATTGTATATTATTTTTTTTTATTATTATTCCTATTTCATTTAATTATTTTTTTCTTTAAATAAATTAATACATAAAAATTTGTTTTTTAAATTATTGGTGAACTTTTACTCCCTTTATTTACTGCCTTTATATTAACTGGTAGTGTCTGCTTGTCGACAAAATTTTGGATCGATTTTTAGCCCCTTTCCCGTGAGCCAATCGATCTGAAATTTTGCATGCAGGCTCGTGGCAATGACAGAAATGATCTAACAAATTTTTTTAGTGATGCCAAAACAATGGAAACTTTTAAAATTTTCTACCAGAGTTCACAAAAAAATGTACAAAGGGTTCGTTTTTATTATATTATTATCACAACGACCACAAAAACAATAAGTCCAGCTATGACAACAATGGAACATTTAGAATAACAACAGGAACAATATGGAAACATCATGTTTTTCATTTTTTTTTAATTTTTCATAGATTTACCTGGACCTGTTCCACCGATTTTAATGATTTTTGAAGTAGAAATCTTCCCATGAATTTGGTGAATCATTCTCACTAAAAATTATCACCCTAGCTATCCTATTGAGGGCGTGATCGTGACAAGAACAACATAGAAAATTATATTTTTTCAAGACTTTTTTTAGTTCTTCATTCAAATCTCGGGCCCTAATTGACCGATTTGGACGATTTTAAATAGCAAACTTTTCAGGATGTTAATGAATCATTTTTTATGCCAACGAGCACCCTAGCTGCCCGATTGATGCCGTCATCGTGATTTCCACAGACGGACAGACGGACAGACGGACAGACGGACAGACGGACAGACGGACATCGCTATATCAACTCCGGTTGTTATAAGGATCACAAATATATATATTTTATGGGGTCCAAATTTTTTTTTCTAATTATTACAAACGGAATGACAAACTTATATATACCCTCTGCACACTGGAGTTGAGGGTATAACAACTCTACAACAGCAACAATGACAGTCATATGTTTTTCAAATAGGAAAACACTGTTTATGTGTTAGTTTCGGTCATTCCCCAGTATGCATTGAAATATTATTTCTCCAATGTTGGAGAAAAGTTAAGTTCTTAAATTGATGTCAAATGTAATTCTCAACTTGGGTTGAACAATTTTTCTCCTTGTTTGTTTTCAACTTGACATCAAGTTGAGATTTAACATTTTTTCCAATCTTTGAGAAACATTTTTACTCTCAATTGGATATCCAACACTTTTCTCCACTTGAGACCAAACATTTTTTCAACTTGAATACGATTTGTGTTAAGTCTGAGATATTATTTAAATATGTCATAAATAATAAATTAAATTAAAAAATGCCAAAAAAGTACAAATAAATCATTGATATATTTTTAATTATTTTTGCTTTTTGTCGAATTTTTCAAAAAATGTACAACTAATTAATTCATTTATTTTTAATTCTAGATTTTAAAAAATGTACATAATATGTACATTTAATGTTAAATATGTACATAGTAATGTTAAATATATAATGAAATTAAATTGAAACATTAAAAAAGTACATTGTTTTCATTTCTAAAATTAGTATATTTTTTAATATGGCAATTCCGTACCTTCCATTTGATACCGATTGGAAATATTTCTTTGCTATCAAGTTGAGAATCACAAATTTCTCAATTTGATAACTATGAAAATCGCCATATAAAAAATGTGCCTTTTAAGTTGAGAAGACTATATTCGAACTATTGAGGGCATTTGAGAATTAACGTTGGAGATTTGAGAAATGTATTTGATCTCAAATGCACCTCAAGTTGATAGCAAACAAAAATGTTTATTGGGACATTTATTGTAGGGTCGTTTGCACACACACAAAAAATAGAAAATAAATTGTCAATAAGCAAAGCAAGTGGCTTCGAAATTCGATGATGCCAGTTAATCATTTTTTGTTCACGTGGAATTTATAATTGGAGGAATTTTTTTCTCGAGAAATGTATTTTCCGTGAGAAAGAAATTCCTTGAGAATATTCATAATTGGGATGAATAACTTTTAATTGGAACTTTTTAGTCGGAATAAATCATAATTCTAGTTAGATATTGGTTAATATTTAATTAGAAAAAATATTGTGGTGGCATCTACGCAATTATTGAGGCAGTCACGGAAAAATTAAATGCAAGTCTGTTTTTTTTAATATAACAAAAATGGATTTTCCCTTTAACAAAATATGGCAGAATTCTTTATAAATGAAATGCAAAATGGAAAATCAATTTTGTGCTAATTCTTAACAAAATTAATAAAATATATATATGTATTATTATATTTATTAATATTTGTAATTTTATTTGACACAATTTCACACACAGTTTTACAGATCAACTGTTTTAATTAGAAAAAATATTGTGGTGGCATCTACGCAATTATTGAGGCAGTCACGGAAAAATTAAATGCAAGTCTGTTTTTTTTAATATAACAAAAATGGATTTTCCCTTTAACAAAATATGGCAGGCAGAATTCTTTATAAATGAAATGCAAAATGGAAAATCCATTTTTTTGCTAATTCTTAACAAAATTAATAATATATATATATATATGTATTATTATATTTATTAATATTTGTAATTTTATTTGACACAATTTCACACACAGTTTTACAGATCAACTGTTTTCAACTGATTTAGAAGTTTTCTGTTTTTGAAACAGTAGTGCCAATTTGTAACATTTTGTGATGTAATGAAAATCGCAGAATAATAAGTTAATACACAATAAAAAATATTAAATTTTTAAGTTTTATATACATATTGCAATAAAAAAAACTTTGGTAAATTTACATTGAAGATGGTCAGAAATGAATGAGAAAAAATATATAGACATTTTAGAAAAGCACATTTAATGTTAAACTTTATGCACAAAATATATGGGTTTTTGTTGTTTCGAATTTAACTGTGGCTCTAAGTGAAAAGTTTTAGACCGATCGTATATTACATCTTGAGGATCCTCACCTAATATTTTCAAATATTTTAAATTCTTTTTAACTCATTTAACCTCATTACGAATATAGTAAAACAGTAAATATGGAAAATCCACGCACCTCAAAAAATTCTTTTCTATGAAATAAATTAAAGACATTTCATATTATACAATTTTCTTTCAAAAATGTATCAATTATTGCAAATTTGAAATTTGACATATAGTATTTGTACATATATTTGTATAGATTTCGCAGTATGAAAAGAACTATTATTTCTTTATTTAGAATATATGTAAGTATTGCTCGCAAAAAAATGCAACATCATGAATGAAACACATAGACGACTGCTGGCAGCAGCATTTGTAGTCGTATAGTCAGCTACTTGATTTTTCTGAATACGACAGCAACATATAATACAAATGCATTTTTATTTAAATATACAATTACTTTTACTTATTTAAAATGCATTAGTACAACGTAAAAATAAATAAATTAGTTTAACGCCTTTTGATTATTAATGGAATTATAGCCTTTCATTTTGCGATTTTTTTTTTTAACAAAATAAAATATTTCATAGCACTAACTTCTTTTACATATTTTGTTATATTGTCAACACTATTTTTGTTTTGTAGCCAACAAAACACACTTGCAGTTTTTTTTTCTATTTGAAGAACATATGACTGCCATTGTTGATGTTGTAGAGTTGTTTTTTTTTTTTTTTTGATTTTGTTTCGTTAACTCTTTTGTATTAAAGCACCTCCAATATATGTATCCATTTTAGTTTGCAAATTCAGTATATTTATAATTTATTACTTACAGCAAAAAATAATAGAAACAATTTTATTAGTTATGCTTACGAAACTATATAAATAGACTTGAAGTTGGCTGCAAAAGCAGTAGCCTGTGTAAAGAACAAGTTAGCGACATGTAACTGTTACGTAACGTGTCAGCCTTTTTTTCACATGAAAAGTATTGGGACGTTCCGGTTACGTTCGGTAACTGTTTTAAATGATTTTCATGTAAAAAAAACAACTGACTCGTTACGGTTACGGTTAGAAAACATTGACCTTTTATATGTATTATAATGCTATGAATGCATTTATCTTTATTTTATTTTATTTATATATTCTTTTTTTTTTGTATTGTATATTATTTTTTTTTATTATTATTCCTATTTCATTTAATTATTTTTTTCTTTAAATAAATTAATACATAAAAATTTGTTTTTTAAATTATTGGTGAACTTTTACTCCCTTTATTTACTGCCTTTATATTAACTGGTAGTGTCTGCTTGTCGACAAAATTTTGGATCGATTTTTAGCCCCTTTCCCGTGAGCCAATCGATCTGAAATTTTGCATGCAGGCTCGTGGCTATGACAGAAATGATCTAACAAATTTTTTTAGTGATGCCAAAACAATGGAAACTTTTAAAATTTTCTACCAGAGTTCACAAAAAAATGTACAAAGGGTTCGTTTTTATTATATTATTATCACAACGACCACAAAAACAATAAGTCCAGCTATGACAACAATGGAACATTTAGAATAACAACAGGAACAATATGGAAACATCATGTTTTTCATTTTTTTTTAATTTTTCATAGATTTACCTGGACCTGTTCCACCGATTTTAATGATTTTTGAAGTAGAAATCTTCCCATGAATTTGGTGAATCATTCTCACTAAAAATTATCACCCTAGCTATCCTATTGAGGGCGTGATCGTGACAAGAACAACATAGAAAATTATATTTTTTCAAGACTTTTTTTAGTTCTTCATTCAAATCTCGGGCCCTAATTGACCGATTTGGACGATTTTAAATAGCAAACTTTTCAGGATGTTAATGAATCATTTTTTATGCCAACGAGCACCCTAGCTGCCCGATTGATGCCGTCATCGTGATTTCCACAGACGGACAGACGGACAGACGGACAGACGGACAGACGGACAGACGGACAGACGGACATCGCTATATCAACTCCGGTTGTTATAAGGATCACAAATATATATATTTTATGGGGTCCAAATTTTTTTTTCTAATTATTACAAACGGAATGACAAACTTATATATACCCTCTGCACACTGGAGTGGAGGGTATAATAATATACAATACAAAAAAAAAAGAATATATAAATAAAATAAAATAAAGATAAATGCATTCATAGCATTATAATACATATAAAAGGTCAATGTTTTCTAACCGTAACCGTAACGAGTCAGTTGTTTTTTTTACATGAAAATCATTTAAAACAGTTACCGAACGTAACCGGAACGTCCCAATACTTTTCATGTGAAAAAAAGGCTGACACGTTACGTAACAGTTACATGTCGCTAACTTGTTCTTTACACAGGCTACTGCTTTTGCAGCCAACTTCAAGTCTATTTATATAGTTTCGTAAGCATAACTAATAAAATTGTTTCTATTATTTTTTGCTGTAAGTAATAAATTATAAATATACTGAATTTGCAAACTAAAATGGATACATATATTGGAGGTGCTTTAATACAAAAGAGTTAACGAAACAAAATCAAAAAAAAAAAAAAACAACTCTACAACATCAACAATGGCAGTCATATGTTCTTCAAATAGAAAAAAAAACTGCAAGTGTGTTTTGTTGGCTACAAAACAAAAATAGTGTTGACAATATAACAAAATATGTAAAAGAAGTTAGTGCTATGAAATATTTTATTTTGTTAAAAAAAAAAATCGCAAAATGAAAGGCTATAATTCCATTAATAATCAAAAGGCGTTAAACTAATTTATTTATTTTTACGTTGTACTAATGCATTTTAAATAAGTAAAAGTAATTGTATATTTAAATAAAAATGCATTTGTATTATATGTTGCTGTCGTATTCAGAAAAATCAAGTAGCTGACTATACGACTACAAATGCTGCTGCCAGCAGTCGTCTATGTGTTTCATTCATGATGTTGCATTTTTTTGCGAGCAATACTTACATATATTCTAAATAAAGAAATAATAGTTCTTTTCATACTGCGAAATCTATACAAATATATGTACAAATACTATATGTCAAATTTCAAATTTGCAATAATTGATACATTTTTGAAAGAAAATTGTATAATATGAAATGTCTTTAATTTATTTCATAGAAAAGAATTTTTTGAGGTGCGTGGATTTTCCATATTTACTGTTTTACTATATTCGTAATGAGGTTAAATGAGTTAAAAAGAATTTAAAATATTTGAAAATATTAGGTGAGGATCCTCAAGATGTAATATACGATCGGTCTAAAACTTTTCACTTAGAGCCACAGTTAAATTCGAAACAACAAAAACCCATATATTTTGTGCATAAAGTTTAACATTAAATGTGCTTTTCTAAAATGTCTATATATTTTTTCTCATTCATTTCTGACCATCTTCAATGTAAATTTACCAAAGTTTTTTTTATTGCAATATGTATATAAAACTTAAAAATTTAATATTTTTTATTGTGTATTAACTTATTATTCTGCGATTTTCATTACATCACAAAATGTTACAAATTGGCACTACTGTTTCAAAAACAGAAAACTTCTAAATCAGTTGAAAACAGTTGATCTGTAAAACTGTGTGTGAAATTGTGTCAAATAAAATTACAAATATTAATAAATATAATAATACATATATATATATATATTATTAATTTTGTTAAGAATTAGCAAAAAAATGGATTTTCCATTTTGCATTTCATTTATAAAGAATTCTGCCTGCCATATTTTGTTAAAGGGAAAATCCATTTTTGTTATATTAAAAAAAACAGACTTGCATTTAATTTTTCCGTGACTGCCTCAATAATTGCGTAGATGCCACCACAATATTTTTTCTAATTAAAACAGTTGATCTGTAAAACTGTGTGTGAAATTGTGTCAAATAAAATTACAAATATTAATAAATATAATAATACATATATATATTTTATTAATTTTGTTAAGAATTAGCACAAAATTGATTTTCCATTTTGCATTTCATTTATAAAGAATTCTGCCATATTTTGTTAAAGGGAAAATCCATTTTTGTTATATTAAAAAAAACAGACTTGCATTTAATTTTTCCGTGACTGCCTCAATAATTGCGTAGATGCCACCACAATATTTTTTCTAATTAAATATTAACCAATATCTAACTAGAATTATGATTTATTCCGACTAAAAAGTTCCAATTAAAAGTTATTCATCCCAATTATGAATATTCTCAAGGAATTTCTTTCTCACGGAAAATACATTTCTCGAGAAAAAAATTCCTCCAATTATAAATTCCACGTGAACAAAAAATGATTAACTGGCATCATCGAATTTCGAAGCCACTTGCTTTGCTTATTGACAATTTATTTTCTATTTTTTGTGTGTGTGCAAACGACCCTACAATAAATGTCCCAATAAACATTTTTGTTTGCTATCAACTTGAGGTGCATTTGAGATCAAATACATTTCTCAAATCTCCAACGTTAATTCTCAAATGCCCTCAATAGTTCGAATATAGTCTTCTCAACTTAAAAGGCACATTTTTTATATGGCGATTTTCATAGTTATCAAATTGAGAAATTTGTGATTCTCAACTTGATAGCAAAGAAATATTTCCAATCGGTATCAAATGGAAGGTACGGAATTGCCATATTAAAAAATATACTAATTTTAGAAATGAAAACAATGTACTTTTTTAATGTTTCAATTTAATTTCATTATATATTTAACATTACTATGTACATATTTAACATTAAATGTACATATTATGTACATTTTTTAAAATCTAGAATTAAAAATAAATGAATTAATTAGTTGTACATTTTTTGAAAAATTCGACAAAAAGCAAAAATAATTAAAAATATATCAATGATTTATTTGTACTTTTTTGGCATTTTTTAATTTAATTTATTATTTATGACATATTTAAATAATATCTCAGACTTAACACAAATCGTATTCAAGTTGAAAAAATGTTTGGTCTCAAGTGGAGAAAAGTGTTGGATATCCAATTGAGAGTAAAAATGTTTCTCAAAGATTGGAAAAAATGTTAAATCTCAACTTGATGTCAAGTTGAAAACAAACAAGGAGAAAAATTGTTCAACCCAAGTTGAGAATTACATTTGACATCAATTTAAGAACTTAACTTTTCTCCAACATTGGAGAAATAATATTTCAATGCATACTGGGGAATGACCGAAACTAACACATAAACAGTGTTTTCCTATTTGAAAAACATATGACTGTCATTGTTGCTGTTGTAGAGTTGTTATACCCTCAACTCCAGTGTGCAGAGGGTATATATAAGTTTGTCATTCCGTTTGTAATAATTAGAAAAAAAATTTTGGACCCCATAAAATTTATATATTTGTGATCCTTATAACAACCGGAGTTGATATAGCGATGTCCGTCTGTCCGTCTGTCCGTCTGTGGAAATCACGATGACGGCATCAATCCGGCAGCTAGGGTACTCGTTGACAAAAAAATGATTCACTAACATCCTGAGAAGTTTGCTATTTAAAATCGTCCAAATCGGTCGATTAGGGCCCGAGATTTGAATGAAGAACTAAAAAAGTCTTGAAAAAAAAATAATTTTCTATGTTGTTCTTGTCACGATCACGCCCTCAATAGTGCAGCTACAGTGATCATTTTTAGTGAGAATGATTCACCAAATTCATGGAAAGATTTCTACTTCAAAAATCATTAAAATCGGTGGAACAGGTCCAGGGAAATCTCTGAAAAATAAAAAAAAATGAAAAACATGATATTTCTATATTGTTCTTGTTGTTATTCTAAATGTTGCATTGTTTTCATAGCTGGACTTGTTGTTTTTGTGGTCGTTATGGTAATAATATAAGAAAAACAAACCCTTTGTACATTTTTTTATCAACTCTGGTAGAAAAATTTAAAAGTTTCCATTGTTTTGGCATCATTTCTGTCATTGCCACAAGCCTGCCTGCAAAATTTCAGATCGATTGGGTCACGGGAAAGTGGTTAAAATCGATCCAAAATTTTTTCGACAAGCAGACACTACGAGTTAATATAAAGGGAGTAAAAATTCACCAACATCTAAAGCAAATAATGCTAAAATACCTAGTTGTTAATAAAAAAAACAATTGGGCAATTCACAATGGGTAATGTATCGTTGTATCTCTTGTATCGTGTATCACTTTACAATAGTGTAAAATTGTTGTTGGTAATTTTCACTGAAAAATCTGATACACGATCCAACTTCATTTGCTATGTTTAGTAAATGTTGTATATTGTATCATAACATATCAGTTCCAAGTGAATGCCAGTTTTTATGAAAAAGAAAAAACAAATACATAGAATATTATCAGCATAAATAATTATAAAATAAAATATGGCAAATAATGCAAATAACGCAAATACATCGATAAGTTTATTTATATAAAAATTAATGTTTATATTTTTAGTATGTATTTTCTCTTTCAGTACCAACCAAAACATTTAACATTTTTTTTTTTCATTATAAATTAAAATGCAAGAGGTACGTAACTAAAACTCCAGGGTATATCTCACGACCAAAAAGCAAACACTGACAAGTGTTTTCTCTTATACAAAATAGCAGAAGCGACGAAGCGATCTTTCCTCGTTGGATCGAAAATTACTAAAGAAAGCGTTTTACAATATGAAAATACAACTGAGTGTTCACAACAAATGATTGTATTGTGTATTTCAATACAACATACAATATACAACACCTATTGTGAATTGCCCAAATGTAAATTTAGCAAAAAAATTTATGTATTAATTTATTTAAAGAGAAAAACACAAAAATAACGTTTGATGTTGTATTTTTTGTGTGTAATATTTAAATATACATACATACACATATTAAATAATACAAATAATGTACATATATTATATATATGTATGTATGTATATTCATAGTAACTGCATGTTAAAAATAAATCGGTTATTTTATTTACATAAAATTCTGCAGTATTTTGTTGTGGGGAAAATACATTTCTTTTGTATAACAGAGTGTCACTTCATTTTGCTCAGCGTGACTATGCCACAGTAGATGCCGCCATAATTTTTGTTTGTTCTAATTAGCTTTGCAATAGTTATTTCTATTTTAACATAAATGTTAATATTTTCAACTAGATATCATACAGAACAATGTTAAGAGTATACACGGGTTGGTCTTTTATTTCATACGTTTTTTCATTATTCTTTTACAAATATGAACATAAGTTTGGCATATTACCCACCAATCTCACATCACACTGCAAGTTCGAAAAACTCAATACACTCACATTTTTTTTACTAATACACACACATTTTCCGAAGTGGTCACACTAATGGTACCAAATTTTTCGTGCGAATAGTGGCAGACACTAACGATGATTAATGTTACCCTGTTATAAATTTAATGCAAATTTACTGGATTCTGTAAAATTGTAATTAAAGATTTAACTTGTTAAATCTATTATAATGATTTATTTTTTGAAATGCGCATACAAAACCGCAAGTTTGTTAATTATAGAGCATAAATATTATTAACTATTATTAAAATAATACTAATAATAATAAATGTAAACATTTTCCCTCAAACATGTGCCTGTATAATAAACTTGGTAACTCTACTTAAAATAAAATAAGAGAGAGAAGTATACAAATTTTTTCAAGTTTACACTTCGACAACATTTTAAAAATGAGATTGCAGTCAGATGTTTGAGCATAAAATTTAATGGCGATGGATTCGACTAATTCGAACAATTTTTCGTTGATAATACGTACACAACGATTTTACAATTTCAGTGTGATGTGAGATTGGGGGGTTAACTTTTTGTTGTCTTTACAAAATAGAGTTACCGAGTTCGTCAATGAGTTTTTTGCTTACAAAACAGTTCTACATAGTTATATAGAATTATTATTCTGCTTTACCTGTAAAATATCTGATTGCGATTACATCTAATTTTTAAAAATTGTTTATAATTAATAAAGCATTATTATTCACATAAATACAAAATTTCACTTTTTAAATTTTCCATTCAAATTTAAGAAAATATCAATTATAATAAAAACTGAAAATAAAATTTCCAATTATAAATTAGAAAATATTAATTGAGTTTCAGAAAATCATATCAAAACGTCGGAAATAATAATTTTAAATTTAGAAATATCTTTACATTTAAAAATGTTTACATTTAAAAAAAATATTGCCATTCAGGAGATATTAATAACTTTTCAGTACCGCGATTCAGTAACTTCTTTTAACGATAGTCGAATTGTAAAAAAAAAGAAAATTGCAAAATTATCAGTAAAATTTTGAAACGATATTCGCTATTGTTAAAGTCAGCTGTTGTTGTTATCTAAACGACAACCATTTTTGTGTTGTTTATCCAATCGATAAAAACTTAAATTTTTAGGTTGAAATGTCGTCATACATAAATAAAAATCATGAAATAGTGAAAATATTTTGCTTTAATTAAAAAACTTTTTTATATAAATAAAAAAATTAAATAGCATATTCAATTCATTATTTCATTTTCAAATAAATAAACAGAAATATTAGTAAAAAAAATAAAGATATTAAACATAAACATAAAATCATCCTGTCAAACACGAAGTAATTTGTTTTTTTCTATTCTTTGTGTTTTTCGCTTATTTTGACAGAGATGCCACTCCTTTACAATTTAAATAAATAGAAAAACAGATTTGTCGATATTAATTTAAATTCAATGAATTTAAGAAAACCTCAAATGATATTTAAGAATTGCTAACATAAAAATTGTTACATAAGTAAACGTAATTTTACGAGAATGTTATTTTTTATATATAAATTTTCACAATTTTTTTTGGATGAAAATTTGAAGTTTTTCAGAAAATAAAGATAACATTAAATTATTTTATTTAAAATGTTTGGGACTTTTCGTTTTTTGCGTTTTTCATCCCTAATTTGATTATTTATTATTATAAATTTATTCTCTATGTTTTCAAAATATGGCAATATTTAAAAAAAAAGTTGAGAGAGCTTTTTTTTTTGGTTATTATTTTGTTACTCCATCCGACCTATATGGCCACAATGAAGAAATATTTGGCCAGTTAAAAGAAACTATACAGCCATCTCCAATTAGCACGATTTAATGCATATAGCCACTCTACACAAC
Source organism: Cordilura impudica (assembly GCA_963682025.1). Taxonomy (NCBI): domain Eukaryota; kingdom Metazoa; phylum Arthropoda; class Insecta; order Diptera; family Scathophagidae; genus Cordilura; species Cordilura impudica. Next base: position 19,345,283 of record OY821522.1, on the reverse strand, counting down.
CATTACCTTTGCAATGGAGGTTAGGGCGAGCTATTTAATTAGCAAAAACTAAATTAAACGAGAAGTTATGTCATATAACCGGAAACGCATGCATATAGGTATATAACCAAAATGCATGCCGATCAGCAACCACGATGACCAAAAAGCAAACACCGAAATAAATCCGGTATAATAGAAAAGAAGAAAACCAACCCAAAGAATTTGCTGAAATAATTTGGTATTAAGTTTAACAAATTGTTTACTTTTTCATTTACATTTATTATCAAGACTCAAACCGAGGTGGAGGGTATCAAAGATTCGGCACAGCCGAATTTAACACTCTTACTTGTTTTATATTAACAACTAGGTAGTTTAACACTATTTACATTAGATGTTGGTGAATTTTTACTCCCTTTATATTAACTTGTAGTGTCTGCTTGTCGAACATATTTTGGATTGAGTTTTAACCCCTTTCCCGTGACCCAATCGATCTGAAGCTTTGCAGGCAGGCTCGTGGCGATTACAAAAATGATCTAACAAATTTTTTGGTGACGCCAAAACAACGGAAACTTTAAAATTTTTCTACCAGTATTGATAAAAACAAGTAAGAAAATTATAGTCGGTCTAGATATGATACCCTATACCATGCGTTTAGAGACCCTATCTCATAGGCCCAACTAACTGGACATAGAAAATAAGCATAAACCAAATTTGAAAATTATAATGGGAAAATGGAACGTCATAAAAAGTTACACGAAAATACCCAAATCTACGTTTCTTAAAATACTTCGGTTTTGCCTAAGTGATAATAATTTTTTTGCTTATAATGAGAAAAGTTACAACCAAATCTTTGGAATGCCAATGGGCAACCCACTTTCTCCAACTATAGCGGATATAGTATTAGATAACCTACTGGACGAAGCTCTTAAAGAATTAGAAACTAAAAATATACGCCTTAAATACATAACCATGTATGTAGATGACATATTGGCTATTGTGAATACTGACGACAAGGATGAAATACTGATGACTTTTAACAAACATCACCCGAAAATACAATTCACGATGGAAATTGAAAACGAAAAGGCAATCCCATTCCTGGACACAAAATTATATAGACAAGATTACCGAATAATATTTGATTGGTACACGAAAGACTCTGCATCTGGTAGAATTATGAATTTTAATTCAACACAACCTAGAAGCCAAATAATAAATACAGCAAAAAACTTTATACACAGAGTTTTAAGCATCAGCGATCAACAATTTCACAACACAAACATCTACAAAATTACTAAAACATTAACGGAAAACAGTTTTCCTAAATAACTAATTTATTCATTGACAAATGAAACCCAAAACAAAATAAAAAACAATAATATTGAAAATAAAAACTCTAACGACACACAAGATAAACATTTTTACAGTGTACAGTATGTTCCTGGCTTTACAGACTCAAACAATATAAGAAACACAATAGAAAACAAAAACATCAACTACGCATACAAACCAAACACAACACTTAGTACAATTTTCTCAAACACTAAAGCACCCATCGACAAACAACAACAAAATAACATAGTGAACGAAATCAGATGTAAAGGGGATACCGACCACAGCTGTGATTTAATTCATATTGGTACAACCAAACGCACACTAGAGACGAGAATGGGAGAACACAAAAACGAAATTTCCAAACAAAAACTCGCAACAGCTTTGGCGCAATACGTATTGGAGACAGGTCAGACAGCTGACTTTGAAAAAGTAAAAATATTAGATAGAGAACCCATTGAAAAGAAAAGGTACACCATAGAAAGTTTACGAATCCAACAGAAAAAGGAATATACGATGAATTTAAAAGAGGATACTGACAAAATTAATGCTAGTTACAGGTTTGCAATACAATAACTTTACTGTGATATTATTTTAAGCTGAGTACTTGTTATTAATATATGTTCAATGTAATTTTTGTTTTTTTATGTTGGATGTAAATTAAATTCATTTTTAAATGTGATAAATAATACTCATATTTGTGTAAGTTATTGTTATATATATAGTGTATTTTAAAATTGTTTTAACGTGATTTTTTTTATAATTAAATAGAATTTCCTTGAAAAAGTCAACAAAGAATTGACGAAACGTCAGAAAGAAATGTATTTCAAATGCAGTTTTATTTACATTAAAAATCTTAGGCCGTATTAGCTTATTTTGAAATAAAAGAAACAAAAGGATATTAGCCAAATAACACAATAATTGAGTGGGTTTTTTATTAATTTTTTGGCTGCAGATATGAAAAAGTTCATATCGGATGCTATATCTATATGGGGACTAGGCCCAAAAATGGACCGATCCTGACTATGTTTGGTAAAGTCTCTTGTATTTTGTAAAAATATATACAAACAAAATTTGAGAAGAATCAGTGCAATATTTTTGTTTTTTGATGGATTTAAGTGAAGATCGGGAAGCAGCTCTATATGGGGCATATGACTAAGAGTTGTCCCATAGGGATCATTTTTGGTCTACTCATTAATGGATGTAATAAACGCATAAAAACCCAATTTGAGGAAGATCTATATGAAAAGTTGAATCTTATGGCAATTTATGGCGATTTCATAGGGGTCATTTGTATGGGGGCTAGGTCTGAACATGGACCGATTCTCACCAATTTCAATAGTGTTCATCTTATGACCGAAAAAGCTTATGTACTAAATTTCATCAAAATATATTCATATTTGCGACCTGCAGTTTGATTACAAGGTTTACATGGACACACAGACGGACGGATGGACGGACATCGTTAAATCGAATCAGTTAGTGATTCTGATTCGATCGGTATAATAAAAGATGGGTCTAGGTCAAATATTTTTGGTAGTTACAAACAGCGTACAAAGTCATTATACCCAAACCACATAGTGGTATAGGGTATAAAAATTTACAAAGGGTTAGTTTTTATAATATTATTACCACAACGACCACAAAAACAGAAAAGTGCAGCTATGACAACAATATAACATTTAGAATAACAACAAGATCAATATAGAAACATCATATTTAAAATTTTTTTTTAATTTTTCAGAGATTACCATGGACCTGTTCCACCGATTTTGAATTTGGAACAGAAAACTTCCCATGATCTTGGTGAATCATTCTCACTAAAAATTATCAACTTACCTGTCCTATTGAGGCCATGATCGTGACAAGAACAACATAGAAAATCATATTTTTTCAAGGCATTTTTTAGTTCTTCATTCAGATCTCGGGCCGTATTCAACCCATTTGGACGATTTTCAATATCAAAGTTCTCAGAAAGTCAATGAATCATTTTTTATGCAAGCAAGCACCCTCGCTGCCCGATTGAAGTTGTCATCGTAATTTCCCCGAAGGACAGACGGACATCGCTAATTCAACTCCGCTTGTTATAAGGATCACATATTTTATGGGGTCCAGAATTTTTTTTCTAATTATTGCAAACGGAATGTCAAATTTATATATACCCTCTGCACACTGGGGTGGAGGGTATAAAAAAATATAAAATTTTCACCGATCATCAATACAAGTTAGCACTTCCCCACACCATGCCAGTCATTCATATACTATAATTACAAAAGCACAGAACACATAATGTCAGAGCTGTTAAATTTCAATTACGAAGTAATCAATCTGTTACAGCTGTATATGACAAAAAACAAATCTTTTTATTTACATCGTCTCGCAGGTTTCTATCCCCGATCGTCAATACTCACCAGCTGATTGATATGACTTCAGAGCCCCTAAATTTCAATTAAGAAGTAATCACTCTTTTACAGCTATGCATGACAATGCGTTTGTACTGAAAAAGTGGTACAGAAGGTACATTTACAGACTAACAATATGTAGAGGCGCTTGTAGCAAAACAATGAAAAAAAATTGTATTACATTATTTCTTTTGCATAGTTTTTTTTTATCTTCTTTATTTGAAACCCTGACTTAATTAGACAATTAATTTTTCTAAAAATTATTAAATTATGTGGTATAGCACAACAGTGGACAACCGCAAGCATTGTAGTTCAAAAATTCCTCCCCAATTGCCGACGAATTAGATGCCGAGACATAAACGCGTGCTGATGCTACGAACGTTTGCAAGAAATTTTGACCTTTCACTTATCATTACCTAGGTTGCATGTTACAAATACCAACTTATTACATAAACACTATACTACTCATCAATATGCACTCGCAGCAGTGGACATACAGAAACTTGTGTGTTTAGTTATACTATTGCACGTGTATATTTCATATTACTTCATACTTTTTTATAGGGGGTGCCACGTCCATGGTCCGATCCTGCCCTTTTTTGGGCAACTACTCACATTAATAACTCATGAGCTCAAAGTCCCAAGGCTTTTTCTATTATAGTACTCCAGTTATATTAAATATTTACTTTTTATGGGGCTGCCACGCCCATGAGCTCAGACGACGTCCACAGTTGTCTGACAACTGGCATTAATAACTCATGAACTCAGACGACGTCCACAGCCTTTCTCTATTATACTATTCTAGTTATACGATATTAAATATTTACTTTGGATGGGGGCTGACACGCCCACCGAACTGATCTGAACTCACACAAAGTTCCGTGGCTTTCCCTATTACGGTTCTCTACACATATGATATTCAATATAATATAGCCTATTGTTCCTTCCGGATAGGCAGTAAAAATTTAAAGACAATCAGTCCAGTGGCTTAGCTTCCTATAAACCATAAAAGAACAAACAGATAAAGAAAGACAAAACTCCATTTTTATACCCTATACCACTATGGTCAGTGTATAACGACTTTGTGCTGATGATTGTAACTACCAAAAATATTTGACCTAGACCCATCTATTTACTATACCGATCGACTCAGAATCACTTTCTGAATCGATTTAACAATGTCCGTCTCTCCGCCCGTCCGTCTGTGTATCCATGTAAACTTTGAAACCAAATATGAATATATTTTCATGAAACTTAGCGTATAAGCTTCCATAGGCCATATGATTAACGTTGTTGAAAAATTACTGTAAATCGGTTCAGGTTCAGATCTAGTCCCCCAACAAATGAGCCCCATAGTTATATTTCTATATTTTGTATAAGAAAAACAAGTAAGAAAATTATAGTCGGTTTAGACCGACTATACGATACCCTATACCATGCACTTAGAGACCCTATCTCTCAGGCCCAACTAACTGGATATAGAAAATAAGCATAAACCAAATTTGAGTGGGATTTTTATTAATTTTTTCGGCTGCAAATATGAAAAAGTTCATATCGGATGCTATATCTATATGGGGACTAGGCCCAAAAATGGACCGATCCTTACCATGTTTGGTAAAGTCTCTTGTATTTTGCAAAAATATATACAAACAAAATTTGAGAAGATTCAGTGCAATATTTTTGTTTTTTGATAGATTTAAGTGAAGATCGGGAAGCAGCTCTATGTGGGGCCTATGACTTAGAGTTGTCATATAGGGATCATTTTTGGACTACTCATTAATGGATGTAATAAACGCATACAAACCCAATTTGAGTAAGATCTATATGATAATTTGGAACTTATGGCAATTTATGTCGATTTCAAAGGGGTCATTTGTATGGGGGCTAGGTCTGAACATGGACCGAACATGGATCTGAACATGGACCAATTTCAACAGCGTTCATCCCATGGCCGATAAAAGATCAAATACCAAATTTCGTCAAAATATATTCATATTTGCGACCTGCAGTTTGATTACAAACTTTACATGGACACACAGACGGACGGACGGACGGACGGACGGACGGACGGACGGACATCGTTAAATCGAATCAGATAGTGATTCTGATTCGATCGGTATAATTAAAGATGGGTGTAGGTCAAATATTTTTGGTTGTTACAAACAGCAGCACAAAGTCATTATACCCAAACCACATAGTGGTATAGGGTATAATTATTTTTATTAAGTTATTTTAAGAGTTTATTTTTCTACAATTACATATTGCTGAATGAAACAAATTGACAAACAAAATTAATTATTCAAAGAAATATTGTTTTAACAGAAATAATTGGAATAGGTTTAAATTTACAAAGTTTAAAGCTTAAAATCATAACTAATAATAATAATTGAGTTTAAAGTGAAAATAGGTAATAATATTAAAAAGAAAATAGTTAATTATTAATAATACAAAGTAAACTAAATAAAATAAATAACAAGGAAGAAGCGAGAAGGAGTTATTAGGGATATGTACAATAATATATAACTCCCCCACCCTTTGAGCACACATTGCCCCTGAAATGTGTACAAACTTATGAAATAATAACATACATTTTCAAACTAAACGAATTTAAATTTAAATTAAAATTTACAATATTTTCTACATATTTATATCCTATACCACTATGTGGTTTGGGTATAATGACTTTGTGCTGCTGTTTGTAACTACCAAAAATATTTGACCTAGACCCATTTATTACATCCATTAATGAGTAGTCCAAAAATTATACCTATGGGACAACCCTTACTCATAGGCCCCATGCAGAGCTGCTTCCCGATCTTCACTTAAATCTATCAAAAAACAAGTAAGAAAATTATAGTCGGTCTAGACCGACTATACGATACCCTATACTATGCGTTTAGAAACCCTATCTCTTAGGCCAAACTGACTGGACACAGAAAATAAGATAAACCAAATTTGAGTGGGATTTTTATTAATTTTTTTGGCTGCAGAAATGAAAAAGTTCATATCGGATGCTATATCTATATGGGCACTAGGCCTAAAATTGACCCGATCCTTATCATGTTTGGTAAAGTCTCTTGTATTTTGCAAAAATATATACAAACAAAATTTGAAAAGAATCAGTGCAATATTTTTGTTTTTTGATAGATTTAAGTGCAGATCGGGAAGCAGCTCTGCATGGGGCCTATGAGTAAGGGTTGTCCCATAGGTATAATTTTTGGACTACTCATTAATGGATGTAATAAATGCATACAAACCCAACTTGAGTAAGATCTATATGATAATTTGGAACTTATGGCAATTTATGTCGATTTCAAAGGGGCCATTTGTATCGGGGCTAGCTCTGAACATGGACCGATTTTCACCAATTTAAATAGCGTTCATCCTATGGCCGATAAAAGCTTATATACCAAATTTCATCAAAATGTATTCACATTTGCGATCTGCAGTTTGATTACAAGATTTACATGGACACACAGACGGACGGACGGACACACGGACGGACATCTTTAAATCGAATCAGATAGTGATTCTGATTCGATCGGTATAATAAAAGATGGGTCTAGGTCAAATATTTTTGGTAGTTACAAACAGCAGCACAAAGTCATTATACCCAAACCACATAGTGGTATAGGGTATAACAAAAATATTGCACAGATTTTTCTCAAATTTGGTTTGTGTATATTTTTTCAAAATATAAGTGACTTTACCAAGTATGGTCAGGATCGGTTCATTTTTCGACCTAGTCCCCATATAAATATAGCACCCGTTATGAACTTTTTTATATCTACAGCCAAAAAAATTAATAACAATGGCACTCAAATTTGGTTTATGCTTATTTTCTATATCCAATTAGTTGGACCGAAGAGATAGGGTCTCTAAACCATGGTATAGGGTACCGCATAGTGGGTCTATACCGACTATAATTTCTTACTTGTTCTTTATAAAATATACATGTATATTACAAATCACACAGTTCAGATATATTCAAAATTCCCCTTAAATTTTATTACAATTCTAATATAGTTATATCGATTTATTTTTCTAATTTAGATTGATATTGTTATTCAATAATTTTTTTTTTAGGATAATTTCTACCGTTATTTTTCGATCCAATTTTATGTTTGGAATTTCAGTTTGATATTTGTTATTTCTTTTAATAATTTGTCTTACCCTTTTACAATCTTTGTCACCTTTTTCTATCTTTCACATCTTTAATGATGTATTTTGGCTTTTGCTTAAAATTTGAAAATCCTAAATTTTTTACTAATTCTCGATCTTGAAATTGATGACAATTTGATCTATCCCTATTTATTTTTTCTGACCGTTTTAGTTTCCCCTCATGTATGTAATTATGAATTTCATCCCATATAGACTTGTCTACTTTATTGTGTAATAAATCATTTGGTTTGTGTCCAGTTGTAGTATGAATTGTCTCATTGTATATTTTTACGGCTTTATAAACCAGAATTTTGTCATCTAATTCTTTATCCTTTTCTTCAAGTTTAAATATTATATGCTCATTTAATGTTAGATGAAAACGCTCAATATCTGAATTGCCGGTGTAAGTGTTCGGCGATATGAATCTAGAAAATTTCTAATATATGCCGTGTTGAATTCATTGTCAGCTACGATTTTCTTTGGTTAAGCCAAAACAGAAATTCTTTCCCTGATCGTATCTACAATTGTTAACGAATTTTTATCAGTCAAGTAATGAACTGAAACTAAACATGTCAAAATTGTATTTTTATTAAGAAACCAAGTTTGCGTAATACAAAATTTTGGTTTAATAGGATGTCTATCATATATACACATGTTGCATATTATAAAATTATTAATAAATTTGTGTATTTCCGTCTTTAATTTTGGAAAATAAATAATATTTTTTAATTCTAGAAAAATTTCATCAATACCTCAATGATTCTTCTCACCATGGTATTTGATCGATATTTACGGGGTGCAAATATAAATATTAAATAGTTAATAGAGCTGACTATTAATTGAATTTCATTTACAAAGGTAAAAGGATATTTTAACTTTATGACCGCAAATCACAGGGAGTTGTAACTTGAGGGAAAGCTGTACTGCAACCCGAATAACCTTTACATAAATTCAAAGTCATGAGAGTATACGACTATATTTATATAATTTCTATTGTGTTTTGGGGAACTAGCTCTTAGGAACAGGGGAGTTCCAATACGAGTTTGAATTAGGGAGTTAATTCAATGAATGTTACTTAATAGAAATATCTTCAATTCTACTTTGCCAAGTTACATGGTTTGTTTGTAAATCCAAAATAAAAACCGAACACAGGATGTTTGATTGTTGAGATTAGTGATTTATTCACAATTCAAAATATATCCAAATACAAAAAAAAAGATAATCCAAAATCCGTAATATGTCTTGCTGTGAGCAGCTGGAAAGAAAAAGTGAGCACGAATGAATTTACATTTTTAACCATAAGCTACGGTTTCAATTTCCACCTCGGCTTACAGGAAGCATAATAAAAAGTATGATTAATGCCATCTAAATACAGTTAATATTCTATAACAACGCAGTGTTGTAATTTTAATAAAATACGATAGTAAAATAGGATAATTCACAATAATATTTCAATGATAATTATGGCGATATTACATTATAATCAAAAAATGAAAGTTGTTAATAAATACAATGAGATCGAAAACAAAATACAATAGGAATAAAAAGAAAAGCGTTGGGACAGCATATCTATGTTGAACATACTGGGCCCCTTGGTCTGTAAGACCAATATTATTTGCTTAAAGTGCCTTAGCAAGAAGAGTTAGAGCACGTAGGGCACCACGCAGTATGCGGCGAGTGCTAGCTAATGTAGTGCTGGTATCACGACTGCTGGATGGTTGTTGACGAGGGTATGGTCGGGATCGTGTTTGTGCTTGTGAAGCTCGGTTTTGACGACGATGTTGTGGATGGCAGGTACTGTGCTGTTGCTGAGTTCTGGGTGTTGACTGTTGAGTGTGTTGTTGTTGTGAGGTTGTGAGTCGCCGAATAATTACGGACTGTCTGCGCTGATTCTGCCGCTGGCCAGAGGCTTGTTGAACGTTCTGGCGGTGGCCCAAATGTAGCAGAGTGTGGTGTGCCCAACCGCATTTTTGATACACGTCTGAACATTCGTCGCTAGTCTGTGACCGAGCCAGACAATTTTTACAATAGCCATGTTGGCGAACGATTCGTCGGCGGCCTTCAACACTCATCTCAAGGAAGCGCTTACAGTACCTTAGTGAATGAAAACGTCTGCACACTAGGCACTGATGTATAGCTGGATTTCTTGGGGCCCTGCGGAATAAAATGAATATTAATATGATCGACAAACAAATCAGGGAAAGCAGTGTAGTATGATAGCGTGTTCATGATGGGTTGCGAAATACATGGGTAGGATGGGTTGTAAAATATAAAATACGTGTATAAGGGAAGAAATATGGGTTTTTTTTTCTTTCCTTCTTTTACACATTCTGGGATGGCTCAATAGGAAGAACGCAAAGTTTTACTATAGGTCTTGTGATAGCCCCGGACTGAGTTTTTATCTCAGCTACGCGAACAAGGCCATCATGTCCGTCGTAAATTGTCATAATTCGCCCTAATTTCCATTCGCTGGGTGGAAGGAGATCGTCCTTTATGACAACAAGTTGCCCAACTTTCAGATTTTATTCTTTGTGTTGCCATTTATACCTTTGCTGCAGCTCTTTAAGATATTCATCTTTCCACCGTTGGGCAAATTTGTGGTGAAGAGATTTTAATCTTTCCCAACGGTTTTTAAAGGATACAGGGTCTGTGGGGACTTCAGGAGATGCTATTAAAGGGGCGCCGATCAGAAAATGGCCCGGTGTAAGCGCTAAAAGTTCATTGGGGTCGTCTGTCATGGGGGATAGCGGCCGAGAGTTCAAAACTGCTTCGATTCGAGTCAATAGTGTTGTGAATTCTTCAAAAGTAAATTTGTTATTTTGCGCTACTTTCCGGAGATGTATTTTAAATGACTTTACTCCAGCTTCCCAGAAACCGCCCATGTGAGGAGCATTCGGTGGAATAAATGTCCATTGAAAACCATGAGCGGTATATTTTTCGGCTATGCTTTTTGAGGTGATTTTCAGAAAATCTTGGAATTCAGTACGAAGAGCACGTTCTGCTCCAACAAAATTTGTTCCGTTATCAGACATCACTTTTTTTTGGTAGTCCCCGGCGTCCAATGAATCTGGTAAACGCGGCTTGAAAGGACCCTGAGGATAAATCGGAACATAGCTCGAGATGTATAGCTTTGGCGCTAAAACAGACGAATACACTTACGTAACTTTTATGGTATGGAGCATTTCGGAGAATGGAAGTTTTTGCTGAAAATGGACCTGCGAAGTCCAATCCGGTGATGAAATGAATATGTGCCTCGATCTTGTGGGAGTGCTGCCATCATTTGGGATTGTAGTCTTTGTTTATAAATCACGCAAACTTTCCAATTTCAGATGCATTTTTTAATGGCGGATTTGAGTCTTAAGATGTAATACTCGTTACGAACAGTTCTCACCATTAAATTATGTTCAGCATGCATAAGGAGATTATGCGTGAATGAAACGAACAGTTCGCAATACCTTGATTTCACCGGGATTATGATCGGGTGCCGCTCATTGTAAGAGATAGCAGAGTTAGAAATTCTGCCATTAGCTCTGATAATTCCGGTATTGTCTAAAAATGGGTTTAGGGGATACATAAAACTCTTTTTACAAATAGACTTTGAGAGTAGCAGAGATTGATATTCTTTGGGAAAATGCATCTTTTGGGCTAGGGAAACCAAACGATTTTTCACAATTCGAAACTCGTTGTAGCTAATTGAAAAAGAATCAAAATCGATTTTATGGTCGGATTTTTTGGAGACTTTAGCGAAAAATCGGAAAACATACGCTATGACTCGAATGCCTCAGTCCCACTTTGAAAAGCGATCTAAAATATCACAATCTTCTCCTAGTACGTGAAAAAGTTCAACCTTTTTTGTCTTGGGGGGATTTTCATGAACAATCATGGACTTTGGCCATTCTTCGGGGGTTTTCAAAAGCCAGTTTGGTCCATGCCATCAGAGATCGTTGCTGAGAAGTTCCTGAGGGTTACATCCTCGTCATCCAATATCAGCTGGGTTGTCAGCGGACCGCACGTGACGCCATGAAATATTTCCCACATATCTTATTATTTCAGCAGTTCGATTAGCTACGTATGTTTTCCACGTACAAGGAGGTTTTTCCAACCAGCCCAACACTATGGACGAATCGCACCAGAGATAAAGCTCGTGGTTGTGAATCGGTAATAATAAAACAACTTTTTTCACTAATTTGAACAGTAGAACAGCACCGCAAAGTTTGAGCCGGGGGAGACTGACTGGGTCGATTGGGGCTACTTTACCTTTTGACACTAATAAGTGAGACGATACTGAATCTTCATTTAGTGTGCGAAGGTAAATAGTTGCACAATAAGCTTTTTCGGAGGCATCGCAAAAGCCGTGCACTTGGGTTAATCGTCTGGGAGCAAAGTTAACCCATCGGGGTATTTTCAATTGAATATAAATCTTCTCCAAAATGGTTCCACTTTGCTAAGGTGTGGGGTTTTACACATTCATCCCAATCATTAGCTTCAAGCCACAGCTGCTGCAGCAAGATTTTGGCTGTCGTTAATACTGGAGAGATCCAGCCAGCTGGGTCAAAAAGTTTGGAGACTGTGGAGAGAATTTTCCTCTTGGTTATGGAATCAGTGAGACCTGGAGCTTCAACTGTATATGAGAAACAGTCGGACAGAGCGTTCCATTGAACACCAAGAGTTTTGGTAGCACTGGTTTCTTGGAATTTAAGAAAATCAGTATCTAGTATATCATCTTGGGGCACAGATGCTAGAATTTCAGTACAATTTGAGGTGATTTTTTTGAGAGTAATTCCAGCTGATTTGAGAACAGCTATTACTTGTGATAACGCGTCAAGCGAAGACTGAAGCTTGTGAGATTCAGATAATATATCATCTACATAAGCTTCTCTTCTCAAAATGTGGGAAGCCTTTGGGAAACTGTATTCAGAGTCATTGGCCAATTGAATTAGAGTTCGAATTGCCAGATATGGGGCGCAATTTACTCCGAAAGTTACCGTGTTTAGGGCAAAATCTTGTATAGGAGTGTTGGGTCTTTTACGAAACACAATTCGCTGAAACTGAGATTCATCATCGTGTATAAGTATTTGGCGGTACATTTTCTCAATATCACCGTTAAAAACAAATTTATAGAGACGCCAGTTAAGAATCAGAGTCATTAAATCAGCTTGAAATGTGGGACCGATATGGAGAACATCGTTCAGAGAATTGCCGGAAGTAGTACGCTTTGACGCATTAAAAACTACTCTCACCTTCGTGCTTCGACTTTCGGGTTTAAATACAGCGGGGTGAGGCAAATAAAAGGGGTAATAAGTCTCAGGAGAAGAAACCCCAGCACTAGAAATAAGCTTCATATGGTTGAGGGTGAGATACTCATTGAGCACGTTGCTATAAGTTTCCGCCAATTCTGGTTTGGACTTCAAAGATTTCTCCGTCCCCAAATATTGCGATACTGCTTGAGATCGAGAGGAGCCGAGTGGTAAATCATGCGGAAATGAAGACTTAAAGGGAAGTCTCACAACATAACGACCGTCTGCGTTACGTGTTGTCGTCTCTGAATATAAGGACTCACAAAATTCATCGGCATTCGAGATTGGTCGAGTAAAGAAGACTTCTTCTTGTTCCCAAAATAATCTCAATTGTGTCCCGATTGGATCTTCAGAGATTTCAGTGGCTTCAATTGCAAAAGCAGATATTGTTTCAGTTGAGACCGGGCCACTTATGATCCAGCCAAATATTGTAGCTTGTGCCAATAGAGAATTGCACACATTCCTAACACCATCTAGTAGAATATTGGGAATCACGTTGCTACCGAGGAGTAAGTCTACCTGAGCAGGAGGGTGAAATTGTGGATCGGCTAGATCAAGTTCTTTAATATCAACAAACGGAAAAGTGGTTTGTGATACGGAGAAGTTAGGGAGAAGTCGAGTTATCTTCGGGACGACTATGGCCTCCACATTTACTCCACAATTGAATTTAGGAGAGAATAAAGTAAGTTTGCAGGGAGAGTTAGAGCTTCCTACAATATTACCTCCTATACCACGAATTTGAAAACTTCTTGGCTCTGTAGAAAGCATGAGTCGCTGTTGAAGCCCCTTTGAAATGAATGTTTTTTCAGAGCCTTGATCAAGAAAAGCACGAGCCTTGAATGTCTCACCTTGATTTTCAATATTCACTATTGCCGTGGGCAGCAAAGTGTTTTCAAACAAGGTCCTATTCATACATGAGAAATGTGATGAAGTTTGAGCTTGGGCTGAGGTACTTGGTCGATTGTCCATGGGAGCAGAATTCGCTTTTGGGAAATGTAAAAGCGTATGGTGATTTCTTTTACAGAACGTGCAGGTGTATTTACTAGAACAATCTTTCCGAAGGTGAGTATACGAGAGACAATTAAGGCAGATATAGTTTTTCGACACAAATTCATTTCTTGAATAAGGATCAAGATTTCTGAATTTTTGACAATTTTTCAAGGGATGTGCTTGTTTGCAGATTTTACATGGATATTGGGTTACACTTTTAGTGTTGAATGCGTGTGTCTCTGAATCTCGTTTTTTACGGTAAGCGGTTTTACATCCTTGAATGCTACTTATACGTTCAACAATTTCGTACCTATTTGAAAGAAATAAATTCATTTCTGACCATTTTGGTAACTCTTTGTGGGATTTAAGAGATTGCTCCCATAAAGAAAGAGTTTCGTGGGGCAGTTTAGTTGAGCAAAGGTACACGATTATGGGATCCCAGTCCTCGATGGGTATATTTTGTGATTTTAGGGCCGCTAAGGAATCATTGATAGTGGATTGAATTTCCTGAAGGGACTCGCTACTTTCAGATGTGATTTGCTTTAGATTAAGGATAATTTTGAGTTGTAATTCTTTACTATACTGGCTGCTTGGCCCTTAACCTTCAGCCTTAAATAGTAAAGTTTCTGTACTGGGGACATTCTGGGCCGGTCTATATAAAGCGCTTTGAACATGTCACGAAATAACTCCGTAGAATAACTCTGTATCACAAGGTGGGACCTTGATACAGTCGAAGCTTTGATCCGAGGGGCTCGAATCTTGACTAACTTCAGGTGAGTCTGAGGTGAGGGGTGCCACGAGAGATTTTTGGAGATCCAAAATCTTGGCTTTGCATTTGTGGAATGTCTTAGTACATGAGGTGAATTTACCTCGAGCTTATTCTATGAACTCTCTGTCAACGTCCTCGTCTTTAATAGTACAGAGGGCCCTGTACGCCTTTTGAGCTTGATGCCAACGTTCCCTTAGATCCTGTATGGTTACTTCCAATAATGAATCTGTGAGTTCTTCAACAGGGGTGTTGTCGAACTCTGAGCAAAACGTGACTAAGTCATCAAAATCAAAAATGAATTGGTCAGTCATTATGAGAGTAATTTACTCGAAATTTGTTAGAAGAGAAAAAAAAATATCTTAAGGGATCAAGAAACCGTTTGCGATTTAAGTAAAGATACTGTTATAAGGTATAGTCTCAAAATTTTAATGATTTCAAAATATAACGCAATATATTCTACACAGTAGGTGTTTATTCGGGATTTGTTTATTGATGTATGATACGATGTATTTATGAAAAGATTATTGGGATTTGTACAAATGTTAGTTGATGCGTTTTGTGTATTGGGGGGTATTTATGAATCGTCAGTTTATAAAAAAAATTTGTAAAGAGTTTCTATGTTATTTTCCGTAGTGCTGTGTATTTTGGAGCTAAAATACTTACGGAAAAAAAAATTTTTTATAAATATGGTTCCGTTGACTGAATATTTTATGTTAATTGGTTGTTTGAAGAGTTGTGTTCGTACAGCACCAGTATTTAGAACTTGTTGCACTTGTTGTTGTTGTTGGTGTTCGTGTTGAGGACTAAACCCATTTTAGCATACTGGGTATTTAAATACCCATGAAAACGTTGACACTTAAAAAATTCTAGCGTTAACCACATGAAAGATATCGCAATTTTTTTTTTGTAGGAAAGGGGAAAGATGGGCCTACGAAAAAAAAATACTACAGAAAATTATTGCTTGGTATAACTCAAGTTACATACCGGTTAATATCGGGTTTTTTTTTGTCTGAAAATTCTCTAAAAGAGCGCTGTAAATTATTGAGCAATCGAAAAAAAAAGAAAGTGTTGAACCTTTTCAGATGGTTTAAGGTTTCCTTTGTGCAATAAAAAAATCCTATAGTGATATGTCGAAACACGTTCCCGTCGCACCTGATTTTTTGAAAATGGGTATTTAAATACCCAACAGTCCATGGTGTATACTAAATATACAATTTCCTGATATATAAAACTATTTGTTTGAAAAGAAAAAATTACACATCTATACCGTAGTTTTATTTTTTATTGAAATTTGACAATGCTTATAAAAAAATGAGATCATTGAGCCTTAGCAATCTTTTGTTTGTCTGGTTCAACATAGTTGTGGTAGTCGAGAAAACAAGGAGCCGGATGCAAATTCGCTTGGCACTTCAAGCAACCATATTCAGTTTTCCCTCCAACATTGCCGACAACGATGACGATTGTCTAGTTTGCCAATAAAATGGTCAATACGATCTGAGCGCATAGCTAGTTGTCCTCCGGATGCCGATAGTCTACCCGGATGATAATAGTTACTTGACTTGACCATTAGAGTTTCGCAAACCTCAACGCGGAATTCGAATTGAGACATCATTCGTTTCTTTTCATACTTGCGGCAAAAGCAGTGTAATTTCCACGCATTTACCATAGCTGCATCCAACGCGTTTGTTATTAACGGCCAATACCACTTCTTTCCTCGAATTCGGATACGATAATTATTCATCGCGTTATCAAAAAGTCCACACCTCCCATGCGTTGATTGTATTGGTTTACCAAATTGGGATGTTCAATTGTGACCATTTTTCGTTGCTTGCGGTCATAGCGCTTTGCGTTGGACATTGGTAAGTGGCTCATAAAATTTGAAAGTAAAGTTACGACCTGAAAACGAGGGAATAAATGAGAAACAAACGAATGAAATTACAAATTCTTAGTGTAACTTACTGCATTATCATTCCACGCACTGCTATTACAGAATTGTTTTTGTCGAAGCAAAAGTCCGATGACCCGCGAGGTTTCTTTTTCACCTCTTTGATGTCTATCAGTGGGGCATGATTGGTCCGATTATCTCGAACAGTTCCCAGAGCGAAGATTCCATCGTTCGATAAACGAGTCATTAGTTTATGACTCGTAAAAAAGTTGTCAAAAGTGACAGTGTGCTTGGCGCGGTCCTCCAAATGCGACATAAGCGAAAGAATAACTCTTTCTCCAAGTCCGAAACCTGGGCTTTCATGTACCGATGCACCAGCGTAGGGAATAAATTGATACAAGTAACCTTCTGATGATGACAAACACCAACACTTGTAGCCAAAGCGAATCGGTTTTCCCTTGATGAACATCTTGCAGGAATGCCGGCCGTAGTAGGCAATCATTTGTTCGTCAATTGAAAGGTTGTGCGCAAATATGCCGAATTGAAGGAGTTTTTTATTCAATAGATCATTCAATGGTGCAACCTTTGCAAATTTGTTTTGTGTGTCCAATGCAGTGTTGTCACACACGTGGAAAAATTGTTTGATTTTTTTGAATCTGTCTCAAGAAATACAGTCTTTTATTAGCGCACATCCTAGCGATTCTTTATTCGACCAATACGAATTTGTTTGCGGCAAATTGTGGTAACCAGTTATGTACAGCACCCCCAAAAACATTATGTAATTCGAACTGCCCGACAATCTCACGAGGTAGTCCCGGTTCATCGTCTAACAACTGGACGTTGTCGTTCAGTTCCTCAGTATCGCTTACAGAATCGACAACATCGGGTGGCGTTATAATAATATCAACGGAGTCTGCGTTTTGTCCAAAGTCATCTTCTCCATCAGACCAATTTTCGAGAATAGCTTCCAGCTCGTTAGCAGTCAGAACTTTTTGTCGACGAATCATTTTGCATACAAAATTTTACAAACAAAATCTTACCAATTTACGAATTGTTATAAATTGCTCAGGTTTCTGTTTATTCAATTTTTTTGGTTTATTTCACTTTTTGGTTCATGCAACGCTCTTATTTTACGTGTGCACTACGCGATGACCACCACTTATATGAACATTTTTCTCTTATTTCTGTACGTACACACTTTCTCGCTTATTTCGGGGAAGAACACTTTTCCTTGTTTTGCGAATAAAGCGGCACACACATGATTCGAACGAAATAGCGTGCTTATTCACCACACACGTGCTTATTCACCACACACACAGAATGAAAAAGAAATAGCGCGCGGTAGTTTCAAACAAATAAGTTCTAATGAAATTAGTTTACACTAAAGCCTGTCGGGTATTTAAATACCCATGCTATATCTCGGGTGCTAGGGGAGATATCAACAAAATTCTTTTTTCTTTCAACTACTACGATCCCCCTGGCAAACATACTCAAATTTAAAAAAAATCGTACAAGCCAATCTAGGGTCAGTCGTTAATGGGTTAACAGTTGTTGTTGCTCGAGCTCACCAACGATTTAATTTTATTTCAATTTGTCTTCCTACGATTATGTTTTTGTATTTCAGAAGAGAAGCAACTTAATAAAAAAAGAAGAGAATGTGTTATGCGTTCAATAACAAATAACTTTCTAAGAAAATTCTTGATATAAATTCAATTTGTTTCCTACATAAGTTTGGCTTAAATCCAACGTATAATTATACCCTATACCACTATGTGGTTTGGGTATAATGACTTTGTGCTGCTGTTTGTAACAACCAAAAATATTTGACCTACACCCATCTTTAATTATACCGATTGAATCAGAATCACTATCTGATTCGATTTAACGATGTCCGTCCGTCCGTCCGTCCGTCTGTGTGTCCATGTAAAGCTTTTAATCAAACTGCAGGTCGCAAATATGAATATATTTTGACGAAATTTGGTATTTGATCTTTTCTCAGCCATGGGATGAACGCTATTGAAATTAGTGGGAATCGGTCCATGTTCAGACCTAGCCCCCATACAAATGACCCCTATGAAATCAGCATATATTGCCATAAGATCCAAATTATCATACAAATCTTAGTCAAATTGGGTTTGTATATATTTATTACATCCATTAATCAGTAGTCCAAAAATGATCCCTATTGGACAACTCTTAGTCATAGGCCCCATATAGAGCTGCTTCCCGATCTTCACTTAAATCTATCAAAAAACAAAAATATTGCCTGATTCTTCTCAAATTTTGTTTGTATATATTTTTGCAAAATACAAGAGACCTTACCAAACATGGTCAGGATTGGTCAATTTTTGGGCCTAGTCCCCATATAGATATCATCCGATATGAAATTTTTCATATCTGCAGCCAAAAAAATTAAGAAAAATCCCACTCAAATTTGGTTTCTGCTTATTTTCTATAAATTTTTAATTTTTGTGCTTGTAATAAATAAACGGTAAATATGTTTCTCAATCCCATCAACAAGTGAGAGAAGCATAAACCGTAATAATGCATATATTGTATTAAATGATCAAGATAATCTATGTACACGATCCCATATTCAACAAGTCTTACCTAACAGCTAAGACCTCTGGGAGAACGCGTTCATGTTCCCCCAATATATACATTGAACAAACAGAGCCAACGTCAGCACACATAGGAAATAAAGAAGAACCAGTAAACAACAACAATGCTGACAAATGCAAGTACTGCAAATAATTGCAATAATATGAACACCGTTGAAACCGTAAGTAATAATAAATCAACCAGAAGTGTTTTTTCAAAAACCAATCCACTTGACTCAAGTTCTCCAAAATGATCAATACAAACTGGTATGGATAGATACATTACAGTAGTTGAAAGAGCGCGCAGCCCCAAATCAGAAAAACTTCCTCTTCAGCAAAAATTCTCAAGGATGATGTTGCCCCTAAACCCCAAAATTGTTTCTCGATTTTGGATGAAGAAGATAAAGATGAACCAGTGGCAATCAAGCCATCAAGACTTCCTCCTATTTATTTAAGAGAACAAAACTCGAACCAATTGGTGAAAGTTTGATAGAGTTAACGGAGGAAAACTCTTTCTACATTATACCCATTAAACGAGGAAATATTATGAAAACAAAAGTACAGGTTCTACATGAGGATAATTTCCGGAAAATAATGTCCGAATTCGAAAAACAACATAAAAACTTCTATACCTACCAATTGAAGAGCGGAAAAGGCCTCCAAGAACTTGTTAAGGGGATCGACCCGTCTGTTGACCCGGATGAACTAAAAAGTGAACTCAAAGGTAAAGGAATTATAGTAAGAACAATATCAAATATTCGAAACCGCAAAAATATCCCACAACCTCTTTTCCGAGTGGAATTTCAACCCGGCGACATTCAATTACAAAAAAAACCAAGTGCACCCTATCTACAACGTAAGATAGCTGTTACATAGGAAAATTACTGTTAAACAACCGCATAAGAGGGAAAGACCGGTTCAGTGTTTGAACTGCCAGGAGTTCGGGCATACAAGGGCATACTGCAAGCTTCCACCAGTATGAGTGGTGTGTGGTGAGCTACCCAATACCAGTAAGTGTGACAAGTAAAAAAATGACGAAAAGTTAAAAAAATTTAGTAATTGCGATAAAAATCACACAGCTAACTACGGGGGGTGCCCAGTTTTTCAGCAATTTATAGCGAAATGAAAATTAAAAAATATGTCTCTCCCGTACATATAACTACTAACGCGCAATCATAATCTAACATAGCGGCCTCCCGAAACCAACCACAGAATCCAGTTCATTCGCAGTATTTTGAATCATACTCAAATGTGCTATGCTCTCAAAGTCAGCCTCCCAATCTTTCAAATCCACGAAGCGATCCATCGAATCAAAACACAAGTAAATTGAAAACAACACTCGACACACTTGTTCAAACAGTAAATAATTTTACTAACGCTATGAACAGCATGATGCAGGAGATGATGAAGATACAATCTATGATATTGCAAGCTTTATTAATTAAACCATGAACCGTCTAAAAATATGCTACTGGAACGCAAACGGCTTAAGCCAAAATAAAGAAGAAGTCGCCTATTTTCTAAAAGAAGAGCAAATTGATATCTTGCTTGTCTCTGAAACTCATTTGACTTCTAGGAGTCAATTCTCATTGCGTGGATATATTTTATATGATACAAATGATCCAAGAGGCGAGCATGTGGTGGCTTAGCTATTCTTATTAAATCTCGACTGAGGCATCATCTAATGTGTGATCATTGTGAAGATTACCTTCAAGCTACTACAATCTGCTTTGAGGAATTTGATAACAATTTAGTTATCTCATCAATATATTCTCCACCAAGATTTTCTATAACGGAAAGCCCATACAAAAGATTTTTTGAATCACTTGGCCCCTTTTATTGCTGCTGGTGATTACAATGCCAAGCATGCACTCTGGGGGTCACGTTTAATTTCCCCGAAAGTCCGTGTTTTTTTTGGCACAATTTCTAATATGGGCCTAGATGTTATCTCAAGCGGAGAACCGACATACTGGCCGACAAATAGATAAAAGATTCCCGATCTAATCGATTTTATAGTAACGAAGAACATTGCGAGAGAACTTATATATGCTGAATCCTCATTGGAACTCTCATCAGATCACACACCAGTTATTGTTAGTATTTCTAACCCCCCGAGAAATTGTGCCCCCGAATGGTAATTTAGCGCCAACAAGTATTATAGATTGGTTAAAATATAGAAAGTTTTTCAGTACCCATTGTATGGATAGGTCACCACTAAGAACATCAAATGATATTGACCTAGCTATTGTTAACTTTGAAAAAAACTTCAAAATATCTTCTCAACTTGCTGCGAAACCCCACCGACACAGAGTACAGAATAGAACTTATTCGGTAGATGTCGAGCGGCTATTAAATGAAAAAAGAATTCGTTCATTTCATTGGACAATTGCCGCTGTTCAACTCACATTTATTCTTACGCTCTTGCATTTAGTCTTCACTGAAATAGCGACGAATGAAGACGTGAAAAATTTAATATTGATATACGAAAAATATTTTATGGGTATAAATGTATTTGGTAATTTGTTATAAAACATTTAGGGAAAATAATTTAAATGGAAAAGAAAAGCTGTTTGATTAAAAAATGTAAATACAATATGTAAATACAATGAAATTATAATATTGACTGAAAAAGTCTACAACTTTTTGTTTTTTATAGAATAAAAAAAAAAATCCAGCCTAATGAATATATGTATGTATTTTTTCCTTTCAAAAATTTAATTTTTTTAATTTTTATTTCTTTAAAACAGTTTTACACACAACATTATTTGTTTCATATTTACAATAAAAATAAATTCATTCAGTTACTAACACTGCTATGAACCCATTCAATTTTTTTACAGTGCAATTCTCATGTTCGCACCAACACAACTACATTTTGATTTTTGAACAGTATTGATTTATTGTTTACATCAGTGCACCACGGTCGGCAAACACATGCCATTATATTTTGCTTTGTGTGAATGAGCTGCAATCTCTCTCTTACTCAATGCACTTAGAGAAACTTACAGTTAATATAAGAAAACGTACGTAAATAAAAAAAATTAATTAACCTATTTTAAAGTTCATGTTGTATAACAGTGATGTTCAAAAATTTAAATGTAGTTGTGTTGGTGAAAAACTGAGAATTTCACTGTAAGAAATGTTCAATGGGTTGATAGCAGTGTAAGTGTTTGTATGAATTTATTTTTTTAATGAAAATATGAAACTGTTTTGTGTAAAATTATTTTAAAGGAATACGAATTAAACAAAAAGTAAATTTTTGAAAGAAAAAACAGAATACATATGTATATACATTAGGCTTTTTTTCATTGTTTAAAAAACTAAAAGCTGTTGATTTTATCAATCAATATTAATGATTTCATTGTATTTACATATTAAAAAATATCTTTAAATATATAAAACAAATTAAACTTTTAGAAGCATTCGATCGAACTCGAATTTTTAAAAACATTTCAAATTTTATAGTAAATAAATGGGTTGTTTTAATAATTCTATTAAAGATTTTTATAGATCTTGTGTTTTAAATTTTTCAATATTTATGTTTTCGCGACAATTGCGTATTAGTAAAACATTTATTAAATTTACAGAACTTAATAAATTACGTTGTTTAGAACAATTAAATTTTAAATCAGTGAACGGTCTACCTTGTTTATAATCCATTCTTTTAACTTTACAATAAAAATTTGTTTTTTTGAATCAAACAACTTTCGTTTCATTTAACTTATTATTGTCATTATGAAAATAATGAAGATGTCATTTACAAACGTTTAAATTAATTTCTTTAAATGTTTTATTACAAATAAAGCGTTGGGGATTACCAAACGCATATTCAAAAAAAAATATTTTTCGTGCATTGCTTTTAATTTTTTTCAATGCATTAAAAAAAATCGGCATACATCCGTTATACGTGTTCATTCGTCGCTGTTTCAGTGACGACCACAGTGTATACCAGTGACGACAGTCAAAAAATACAACACTGTATTTTTTTAAACTATGAAATCAGGGTTGAATTTGTTAAAGAAATCGGAAGCAACAGCTATATTAAAAATTATATGCTATCACCTTTATACACGTTGTATACATGGTTGTTATTTATTGCTGGTTATTACTTTAAAAAATTCTAATTTGAGAATTTTTTTTAAACTTTGGAAATTCCACAGCAGAGGTTATCACAAATACGATTTATTTAAAAGTCAAATAATAATGGCATTAAAATAAGTAACATAATATACATTATAGTTTCAAAAGGAAATGTATAAATACTAGTGTACAGAAAAAAGCTAAGCAACAGGTACACCAATGTTTGTTTGTCCAACAAATCTTGGTGTGACAAATGTCCTCAATGAAAAATGGTGGGATGTAAGTATTCCACAGAGTTAGAACATATCAGAGGAATTACAGAAACAAAGAACAGCGCAACTATTTTCATGGCCAATTCAAATTTCAGACACAGGTTAACGCTGAATTAAAGAACGTATTAGTCGCTTCCGTTGGAGAAGATATTTTAACTAGATAAAATGTATTAACCGAAGACAAATTACAGTTGACTTAGTGCTGATATTTTGAACCATCTTTAATTATACCGATCCACTCAGAATCACTTTCTGAGTCGGTTTAGCAATGACCGTCCGTCCGTCTGTGTGTCCATGTAAACCTTGTAGTCAAACTACAGGTCGCAAGTATGAATATATTTTGATGCAATTTAGTATATAAGAGTCTATCGGCCATAGGATGAACGCTATTTAAATTGGTGAAAATCGGACCATGTTAAAATTTGATTTAAGCTTATTTTCTATATCCAATTAGTTGGGCCTTAGAGATAGGGTCTGTAAACGCATGGTATAGGGTATCGTGTAGTCGGTCTAAACCGACTATAATTTTCATACTTGTTTAATTATAAGCTTATAAGTGGGTATTTATACATTTTTCAACTAAAAACAAGTAAGAAAATTATAGTCGGTCTAGACCGACTATAGGATACCCTATACCATGCGTTTAGAGACCCTACCCCATAGGCCCAACTAACTGGACATACAAAATAAACATAAACCAAATTTGAGTGGGATTTTTATAAATTTTTTTGTCTGCAGATATGAAAAAGTTCATATCGGATGCTATATCTATATGGGGACTAGGCCCAAAAATGGACCGATCCTGACCATGTTTCGTAAGGTCTCTTGTATTTTGCAAAAATATATACAAACAAAATTTGAGAAGAATCAGTGCAATATTTTTGTTTTTTGATAGATTTAAGTGAAGATCGGGAAGCAGCTCTATATGGGGCCTATGACTAAGAGTTGTCCCATAGGGATCATTTTTTGACTACTGATTAATGGATATAATGAACAATACAAACCCAATTTGACTAAGATTTATATGATAGTTTGGATCTTATGGCAATTTAAGTCGATTTCATAGGGGTCATTTGTATCCTATGGCCGATAAAATCTTACATACCAAATTTCATCAAAATATATTCATATTTGCGACCTGCAGTTTGATTACAAGCTTTACATGGACACACAGACGGACGGACGGACATCGTTAAATCGATAAATAAGGGAATTTATGAAGTTTCCCAGTTCAAAATTTCTCAAAATTCTCAATTTTTGCCTTATTGAAAATAATTATTTCATATATGATGATAAACTTTTTCATCAGATATTTGGAATGCCAATGGGCAACCCGTTATCTCCCACAATAGCAGACATAGTACTTGACGGTCTACTTAACGATACACTAGCAGAGTTAAGAGAGGAAAATATACATATCAAATACATAACCAAATATGTAGATGACATTTTGGCTGTTATTAAAATAAACGATAAGGATAAAATACTTGCTACCTTAAATAATCGTCATCCAAAGATTCAATTCACAATTGAAGTTGAGGAAAAATGCGAAATTGCTTTCTTAGATATGAAGTTACGGAAAAATAAGAACAAAATAACGTTTGACTGGTTTACTAAGGAAACGTCCTCGGGTAGAATCATCAACTACAACGCAACACAACCGAAGAGCCAGATAATAAACACTGCGAAAAATCTTTTCTCTAGAGTTCTAAATATTAGTGACGACAAATATCATACAAAAAACATACCAAAACTAGAAAAAATACTAAAAGCCAACAGTTTTCCAAACAAACTTATAAAAACATTAATAGACACCACTTTAAAAAATCCGAAAAATCATATTTATACTCAACAAAAAACGACCGTTGATGAGGATAAAAAATTTTACAGCGTTAAATACATTCCGGGCTTAACTGAAAAAAATAATATAAAAACATCGATTCAAACGGAGAAAACGAGATTTGCGTATCAGCCTAACACAACATTAAACACAATTTTTTCTAAAACGAAAGCGCCGATTGCAAAACAACAACAGAGCAACATTGTTTACAAAATTAATTGCAATGGTAACGACCATCAAAAATGTAACCAAATATATATAGGGACAACAAAAAGAACATTAGAAAAGAGAATAGGCGAACATCAAGCAGACATAACAAAGGGCAAAGAAAGTACAGCTTTAGCACAACATATACTAAAGACAGGCCATACAGCTGATTTTAAACAAGTGAAAATTTTGGACAAAGAGACAAGAGTGAGGAAGAGATTTACATTGGAAAGTTTACATATACAACAGAACATAAAGAATACGATGAACTTGAAAGAGGATACAAACAATATTAATGCGAGTTACATGATTGCCATCAGTTGATCATGATTGCCATTAGTTGATACCCTGTGATTGCCATCAGTTGATACCCTGTGATATTACTTTTAAGCTGTGTTTTAAATGTTGTGTGTAATTAAATGTTATTTTAAATTGAATGTTTTTTGTTTATATGTAACAAATATTTTTATTTTAATGTAAAGACAAATCCATATTACTGTGAGTTATAATTGCTGTTGGTGAATTATGTATTTTTGTAATAATTTATGTTTTATTTTTCAAATAGACGACCTTTGATAAGGTCAACATAAAATTGACGAAACGTCAGGAAAAATGGAAAAAGCGGTTGTTTTATTTACATTGGAGACGTTAGGCCTAATTAGCTTAAATAAAATAAAAATAAAGAATCAGATAGTGATTTTGATTCGATCGGTATAATTAAAGATGGGTCTAGGTCAAATATTTTTGGTAGTTACAAACAGCAGCACAAAGTCATTATACCCAAACCACATAGTGGCATAGGGTATAATTATACTAAAATTATAATAAGTAGATACGAACTTAAATTACTAAAAAATTAAACAATCTTATTTATATATATATTTGTTGTTTTTTAATATAGTGAGTGTTTAATGGGTTGTGATCTTGGGGACGCAAGACTCCATACGTTACCGAGGGATATGAAATGGTATGTCTATATATATATATCTTTTTTGTGTATAGTGTAAATTTGTTTGTTTTCTACATTAAATTGATATTCAGATCTTGTTTGGCATTTGTTGTTCATACAGTAAAAGCCCTGTTATGCGGAAAACTTGGAGATGAGAGCATTCCGGATAATCACAAATTCCGGACAAATTAATGTTTCATTAAAACCCAAAATTTTACGAGAATTTCGCTTGATTTTATTATTTTTTTAGGATTCTCGTTTATTTAGTTTCAAATTATATACTAGAAAATACTTTACACATTCGATTCAAATAGAACAATGCATAAAACCAAAAAAGTGAAGGAAAGTATATTTGAGGAGGTCCATAGCAAAACGCAATAATTCCACCAGAACAATTTTTTGGAGAAATGAATAAATTTAATTAAAGTCAGTAGGATAAATATTGGACTTGTTTCATTTTGGTCAAAATCGTTATTTTTATACCCTATACCACTATGTGGTTTGGGTATAATGACTTTGTGCTGCTGTTTGTAACAACCAAAAATATTTGACCTACACCTATCTTTAATTATACAGGTCGCAATTATGAATATATTTTGATGAAATTTGGTATTTATTCTTTCATCGACCATGGGATGAACGCTATTGAAATTGGTGAGAAACGGTCCATGTTCAGACCTAACCCTCATACAAATGACCCTTATGAAATCAACATATATTGCCATAAGACCCAAATTATCATACAAATCTTAGTCAAATTGGGTTTGTATGTATGTATGTATATATTACATCCATTTATCAGTAGTCCAAAAATGATCCCTATTGGGCAACTCTTAGTCATAGGCCCCATATAGAGCTGCATCCCGATCTTCACTTAAATCTATCAAAAAACAAAAATATTGCACTGATTCTGCTCAAATTTTGTTTGTATATATTTTTGCAAAATACAAGAGACTTTACCAAACATGGTCAGGATCGGCCCATTTTTGGGCCTAGTCCCCATATAGATATAGCATCCGATATGAACTTTTTCATATCTGCAGCCGAAAAAATTAATAAAAATGCCACTCAAATTAGGCTTATGCTTACTTTCTACATCCAGTTAGTTGGGCCTGAGAGATAGGATCTCTAAACGCATGGTATAGGGTATCGTATAGTCGGTCTAGACCGACTATAATTTTCTTACTTGTTGGTATTGAATTACAGTAAAATTATTGACCTTTAGTCTGTTTTATAACAATGGGTACATAGATTTCAATATGTAGGAACGGATTTATTCAAAAAACTAAAAACTTAAAAGTCGGAATTATTGCGTTTTGTTATGGACCTCTTCATTTTCTGTGAATCAGCGAACAATAAAAAAAATTCTCTTGTGAAGGAAAACAACCAACAAAATTTTTTTTAAATTAAATTCCGTCTTGCTGAGTGTTCCGGTAAATTGGATGCCGGATAATCGGGCTTTTACTGTAGTATGGTGTGGTCCCGGTCATAAAAGGTATTGAGATATTCTTTACAATGACATCGGCCTAAATTGTATTTGCGAAATGTCAAAGGCTATTATCACATGATCAATATTTTGTAATA
The DNA here is from genome assembly GCA_963682025.1 of Cordilura impudica. Lineage (NCBI taxonomy): Eukaryota > Metazoa > Arthropoda > Insecta > Diptera > Scathophagidae > Cordilura > Cordilura impudica. The sequence goes on along the minus strand of OY821522.1, from coordinate 19,316,936 downwards.
GAATATCTTGAAAAACAATATGATGTTCTTGTCAACACTTGTGGTAATGTTTAGACTGTCTGATTTTTTTAACGGTTTCACATTATTTTTTATGTTTTTAATAGTGGTAAATACTGTTAAATAAAGTTAATTACTTATTATATTATTTTGTACCTTATAAATGGTAGTGCTTCATGCTTATAGAAAGAGTACAAATTTTACTTAAATTTAAACAGTGTTTAAGCGTGGTAATATTATTTAAATAATAATAATTAAATAATCAAATAATTTTTCTGTGGCATTAAAGAAATAATGACGAACTTTCAATACAAAAATCGTTTTTTGGCAAATAAAGTTTGATAGAAATTACTCCCGTAAGCGTGTTTCTAATTTCGAAAAATTTGGTTTTGAGAAAAAAGTGTTTAATGTTTCAAAAGCTAGTTTTTGTTTCGATACCCTGTAACCTGTATCTTTCGAAATTTATTTTTGAATGCTTACCGAGTTGCTGTTACTGACTTTTATTACCGATTTTTCTTTTTAGGCGTGCCGAATGGCTTCGTATTTTAGGTATGAAGTCATCGGTGAAATCGCTTTTTATATGCAGTCGGCATTTCTCTCAAAAAAATATTTTTATTTTTATACTTTAAAATTTTTGTGAATTTTTTATATTTATATTATATTATTATTTATTATATATATTATTATTATTATTATTATTATTATTGTTATTATTATTATTATTATTATTATTATTATTTATATTTATTTTTTATTTTTATACTTTTTAAATTTTATGAATTTTTATTTTTTATGATTTTTTAATTTTTATGAATTTTTATTTTTAGGTTTTGGTTGTGGGTGGACCGATAATTTCTTGGGACCTAGGAATTTCAGAGTGACAACACAACGCTTTTTTAAGTTCCTTAAAACAAAACACATTACACGTTATCAGGGCCGTCTTAAGGCATGTCGGGGTCCCTGGGCACAAAATAATTTGATTTTATGATTTTAAATTTATTATGTTTAATACAAATTTAATACATGTTATTTAATGTTATAAGAAATACAACCTAGGTATTTATGTTCTGATTTAAATTGGCTACGCTAAAGGTTTTTCTTCGGGATTTCTATGCTGCAAAATCTTCTATTATATCCTCAAAATCAATTTTTTGAAGAACATCACTTTCAATGCACATAATTGACAAGTTAGTTAGGAGTTCTTGTAACATAGACGTTCGTAATTCATTTTTTGTTCTCTTTAGCCGAGAAAATGACCGCTCTCCACTACAATTAGTGATCATTAAACAAAGAAATATTCTTGTAGCAACTTGAACATTTGGAAAAGTTTCTTCTAACTTATCGGACTGTATTAGGTTATGTAAAGCTGAGATACTCAAATCCGATGATTCCGTTGCTATGTTCTTGAGGTAATGCCTTAAATGAAAATATTCTGATATGAACTCCTTAGCATTAACGTCTTTGTGGTAGAATTCGGCAAATTCTTTGCATTTTTTTGACAACTGGTCAGAATCAATTGTTATTAATTTAGAAAGAAAACTAAAAATTTCATCAATTTCTTAGTATGCAGTAGAACGCTTTTTTAAATGAACATGTAATGTGTCAATTATGGGAAAAAACGTTTCTACGCGGAATTTTTGTTTGCCATTTAACTGTAGGTCTCCGCTGATCAATCAAAAAATTTAAGACGTGTGCTGCGAATTTTTTTCTTTCAAACATATCTTTATAGTCACCATTGGGTTTTTTTCTTTAGCTGATCGAAATTATCGCGTGCGTTACTGACATAATCGATTAAAGATGCGTAAAGTTTTGTTGCAACGTCCAGTGTCAAAGTGTTTTTTTGTAAACTTGTGCTTGTTTTGTTTATAACTCCTAAAAGATCATTCCAAATCTCCATTAGAAGCATAGTCTCAAATTTTTCCATTTTTTTGACTAGGCTTTGAGCTTGTTTCTTGTTTCTCCTGGTTGATTGATGTCATTTGCAATTGATGTTAAAGCTTTATTTGTTCCCAAATTCGCTGTCATAATTTTCCATCGTTTGGTCGAAGCCGAGAAAAAATTAAATAATTTTTGGACGAATTGGAAGTAGGATATTGCATCTGAAACACATTGAACAGCTTAAACACCTACCAAATTTAATGAATGTGCCGCACATGGAACTAAAATGGCAAATTCACATTTTGCTTTTATTCTTGCCTGAACACCAGAATACTTTCCTGCCATATTTGATGCATTATCGTAACTCTGCCCTCGGCAATCTTTTATGGGAATATCAAGACTTTCAGTAAAGTTTAAAATGGCACCTGCTATGTATTGAGCATTATGTTCATCCATAGGCAGAAATTGCAAAAATCTTTAAATAGGCTCTCCGTCTTTGAAGTATCTAACGATAAAGGTGAGTTGGTCAACATGTGAAAGATCTGGTGTAGAATGCACACTAATAGAGTAGTATTTTGCAGCTTTTAGTTCATTAACAATCGCTTTTAGCACTTGCTATCCCATTATATTAATAAATTCATTACAAATATTTGCAGAAAAATATGATGTATTTCGTTTTCCACTATTTCCGCAGTTTCGCATGTGATCAGCAAGAAAAGTATCAAATTCACTAATTAGTTCTAAGCATCCCAAATAATTTCCGTTATTTTTAGACCCTAATATTTCATTATCACCACGAAAAGCAAGTCCTCTGGAAGTCAAAAATTTCACTACTGCAACAATTCTTTTAAGTACATTCTTCCAATAATTGACTTGTGTATTATATTGGGACAAAAACTTGCTGTCAATTCGTCATTAGTTTTGCTTCTTGCGACATATTTCATCATTGATTCCCTGTGCTGTAAACTGTTCTCATGCTCCATTAATAAATTACTTATATGTTTCCAGTCTTTATATCCATTTGGAGAACTCAAATTATGACCAGTACCAGTAGTAGTATTAAATAGACGGCAGCAATAACAGTATACAGAGTTCTTTGACGGTGAAAATAGGAGCCATTTTCTTTCTAAAGACTCACCATTCGTCAATATACGGGTGAACATATATATTTAGTCAAGTATATAGTTTTTGTTTTACCGCTTGAATTTGGAAAAATTTTAGAAGTTTTGGAGAAATCACACTCTTTATTTTGAAAAAATGCTGGCCCTTTTTGAGTCCAAATATCGCGTACTTCTTCCATTAAAATTTCATCACAGTACGTACCAGGATCAGGAAATACACTTTCTATGCTCGTAAATAATAAGTCACAGAAGCTTGAATTGGAGGATTCAGCATCTAATGTACCTGTTACTGTCTCTACATCTGGAACTTGCATAATATTATCATTTTTGTCAGACGTAAGTTCTTTTTCCGGTTGAAATTCGAAAGTAACCGGATCTTGAGATGATGAAGGCGAATATTCAGTCATCCTGTTTGTTTCTTCCACCGTAAAAATGAAGTGAGTTAAGCAAGTTTTTCGGCTATTTCTTTTTTAGCTGGAACTTTTTTTCTTTTTTGTGAACCACTTAAATATGTTCTTTTCGACATAATTAAATTAATTATAAAACAATATAGACAAGTTGTTTACAACTAAGAAGTCAAACTGGTAAAAACTTCTTTTAAATAAGTTCAACAATTCTTTGAGTTGACCTTACACTTATTGACTGCGTTAAACTTTGACATTCATACGGGAAATCCCCTAAATATAACCAATGTCAACTATTACTATCTGCACTAGTCAGGGTTGCCAGTTTTTTTTTTGTTTATATCGGCAAATACAGTTGAAAAATCGCCCAAATACATTTTTTTAGTATTTGTTAATATTTCAGTTTCGGTTAAATTTTTTTTATTCCTTTTTGTTTTTGAAATTAACAAAAAAAAATTAACAAAAAAAATTGGCGAAATCACCTGAAAAATACAAAATATTTAACTTCTATCTTTCGTGTAATCGAATATATCGGCCTTTCGGGGCCCCCATGAGGTCGGGGCCGTGGGCATGGGCCCCGAGTGCCGCGTGCTGCAATCCAGGAATAAGTGCAGCGCAATACATAGTGTAATACAATGCACCTATGCATTTTAAACACCTATCTTCTCCTTACCCAAGACTGTCATGCGTGGTGAAGAACCACATCCTTCGCGAGGTGGTACTGTTTCTAACAGAACATGATGGATCTAGACCAGAGAAGGTCGATAAAAAATCTGTTTCTACACTGCGAAACGCTGGAAGATGTTATTTTCATAAATAATGTTTATTTTATTTATAATAAATAATATATATCTTTTATAAAAGTCAATATAGTGGTTTTTATTAAAATGCAATGGTTATTTTTAATAGCTTTTACAATTAGGTGGTCGATTTACAACAAAGTTGCTAGCTTTACAAAGTTACACAACAAATTTACCTTTATATATCCTAACAAACTTTGTGTATCAAATGGTTCAGGCTGTAAACTATGTCCATCAAAATACATTCATATTTAACACCAGATAGTTTTCTTATGGTTAACGGCCGTCTTAAAATAATAGGTATTGCGAGTAATATAGCCACTGATCCAATGAGTATAATAAAATTTGCACAGCCTGATACATTCGGAGAACTGTCTACTCAAGCGCCGATACTACTGCTGGAACTGATACTCCGAGTGCCATTGGCGTTGTTGTGTAGTGTGTTGTGGGTCGAAAGGGCTATGTGCGCTGTTAGATTGTCCAGATTTGTGACTACTACTAATTTGCTGTTGCTGTTTAATGTGGGTTGTGAAGACCGGTTCTACCCACTGATTCAAAGGTACTGTACTGTTGCTATAAGTACAAATATCTTAATCAAGAATGATTATCATATCATGTATAGACGAGACAGAGAAATATATTGTAGCAAAGAAAACTGGAAGATTTTGGCTTAAAATTTTAATTATATAATCGTCACTGTAAGGTTTAAAAACAAATGCAGTGCATGCATGAATATCAGTGATTTCAAAAGGTTTATATATATTATTATATCATTGTTCTTCTGCATTTGGTTCTTGCAATTATTACAACAAATCCTTTTCTATGTCACTGAAATTTTCTGATATTTTTTCAACTTTAAGTTGTTGGGTTTTCTAAGCAACTTCTGCTTGTAGTCCATCTAATAATTTTTGTAAGTCTTTTGAGTTTTGTAGTTCTTGGTAGTTTTGTATTTGTTGTTCGTAGTTGTTGATTTTTGGAAGTCACATCCTTTTAAGGTTTTCAACCAGCCTATATAAAATTAAATTTAAATCTGTTCAGGAGGCTGTTGTTTAGAAGCGTTCTCAATTGTAGATAACTGTTGTTAAATTTTAGATTTTTTGTTTCTTCTGTTGCGTCTAATTTTGGCTCGTTTTCAGCTAGGTGTCTATGACAAAAAACATATAAGTCCGTCTATTTATAGGAGTAAAAAAGTGCCAAATGAATGTTTTATTTATAAAGCCAATAGTATAGTGCCTAGAGCGATGGGAATATTACCGGATAAATTACGACTTAGGACCATTCACACGCAAGTCATAATTCAAGGCAATAATAGCACAATTCAACTTGCGAAAAGTTTCGTGTCTCGCCACCAGCAACTGGACCAATAGTTAGCTCAGCCATAGTAATTTTTGGTTCCTTCCTTTCGGCCCTGGGTTGAGCAGTGGTGAATGTAACTGGCAAATTTTACCAGCATTTATACCAAAGATACTGGTATTATATCAATCACAAGATTACTAAATTAAATGTTTGTCAAAAATACAATTTTATTAATTTTTTTCAATGTTTATACTCACTATTTTTCCATTATTTTTATTTTTTTATGCTGTCGGTGGTTGAAAACATGTTGTATAGCTGTTCCCTTGCACACATTGTATTTTGTATATTCTATGTTTTAATCTCTTTCGCACTTCTTTACCAAAAGAAAAAGGTAAACAAAGCCATACGGTTCTAGATTGCGTTGTTGACAGCTGTTATAGCTGACACAACTGGTATGTCAACTGTGGTGATGACTAAAAGCAAAAGCGTAATAATACATGTGAGTTGAGCATGAACAATTGTTCTATGAAATGAACATGCCTGTTGTATAACAAAATCAATATCAATAACATGTGATTCTGTTACACGATTTCTATTTTTTTTTAATTTTTATGAGGAAAATGAAGACTCACAAATATATGTTGACCCAAACATCGAATGTATATTAAGTATTTTGTTCTTTGATTTCGGATATGAAGCTTCATTAATATTTTTTCAAAACACAATATCAATTATAAGCGGTAGATTCAAGTCATTTGTCATTTTTAAAAGTTCTTCTTTGATATCAACACTTTGCTTTTCAATATTACATAACAAAGGATTATTATGTAATTCAATTATATTTTCTATTTGACCAAAAACTTTAAAAGGCATATTCTACTTTGCTAGTAAAGTTTCCAATATATTAAAATATTCATTTAATCATCATACATGTAAAGTTTACAGTCTAAAACGTTTTTTTTTTTCTCTATGTTATTCTACTTTTTCTACAATAAAATGGAGTCCGGTTATAACAAACTCGGCGGGACCGGCCAAATTAGTTCGTTATAACTAAGTTCGTTATAACCGTTGTATTTTTTTGTCCGAAAGGTTAAAAAAGTTTTTTTAATTGGATAAGTTAATTTATTTTGATGCATTTTAAAAAGTTATAAAACATAAATTAAATTGTTAGAAAGATATTAATAGTTCGTCTTAATAAGTCTGAAATTACCAAGTTTCTATCAAAATAAAATATTTTTTAAAATCATATAGTATTAAAAACTCCTTATGTATAGAAGCAGAAAGTATAAAGCAAAGGTTGGCTATTGACAAACATTTTAAAAAGCGTTGATTTGATGTAAGTAGTTGTCAATTTTTTTAAAGAAATTTTAGAAACATTTAAAATTTTCTAAAAATTCGGCACAACCATATAAATATATGAAAACGAGTCATTGTAGCGCCTACAAATGCGCAATCATTAGAAATGAATAGGAAGATAATAGATTTGATTGAAGGTAACTCTCAAGTCTATTATAGAGCCGATTCTGTAGTCAGTGAAGATTCAAATGATGCACTCAATTTCGCTGTGGAGTTCTTAAATGAACAAACTCCATTCGGCATGCCCCCTCATGTGCTGCTGCTAAAGAAAGGTGTTATCATTATGTTGATGGGAAATCTAAACCCCAAGAAAGGTCTCTACAAAGGAACTAGATTGATTGTGAAAGAACCTGGACGAAATTTAATTAGGCCAAAAATCCTTTCAAAATGCAACCAAAATGATACTGTTCTAATTCCTAGGATTGATCTCAGTCCAACCGACACCACATTTCCTTTCATATTAAAACGCCGCCAATTTCCATTAATTCCAGTCATTTAATTACATCGGCATTAATTTGGAGATCGCGGTATTTTCACACGGCCAACTGTATGTGGATGAGGGTGACCCTTCATTATATGGAGGGAAAAAAAAGTGTTCAAAAACTCGGTCTCACCCCCCAGAAATATGCGATTAGCAAAAAACTGAGAAATACAAAGTTTTGGGCCAATCAAAAAACATTTAGTCGTGCCTCAACGCGAAAGAAAATATGACTTTTTTCAGATTTTACGAAAATTTCGTTCTATAGTTTAATTTTTCCGACAAGTTGTTATATAATTCGGGATCAGTATTAAATTATTCTTTCAAAAAGCTATAAAACTTCTATAAAATCTGTAATCCTTATTCCTCTTTTCCTAAGCCTGATCTGATAGATCTCCATGTGGCACCAAATGATATCTAATGACATTTTCTGTTCATGTGCAAACAATTGCCGATACAGCTAATGGACTGTACAATAAACAATCACGCTATACCACACAAATAAATTGTTGTTGCGTAATTGTTTGTTACATATTTCTGCTGTGTTATGAATTCCACAAAATAAAAAAAAAAATTTAAATAAGCAACCAACAATAAGAATCAAACAGCAATAACAATAGTTCATATAAAATAAACAAAAATCAGCCACAAAATAAAAATTGAAAAAAAACAACCAATAATAACAAACACAATGTAACTTCTTACATCGAAAACAACAACAACATGCAGTTTTTTTAATACTTCTCTTTTCTCTGCTTCATAACACCAACACAACATGCAACACAACCAACAATTTCATTTACAGCAGTCAAGCCTTCTTGTTATATTCTTCAACCACACAAAGGGTAAGTAAGTGTCTGTAGGTATGTATGTAAGTGTCATTGTTGTTGGTATTTTTTTTTGATTTCCTCTCCCATAACTTATTTTTTTTAACATAGTACAAGTCGTGATGTACTCGTTTTGCCGTTGGTTATGTTAGTGATGAAGGTACAACACTGGTTACTAATTATCCGAACAACAGCAAAACGATTACTTGTCACTTGTACTATTGTTTTTTTTGGAATATTGACTTATATTTTTATTAATTTTGTAATGTCAGGCAAATTCAGAATAGACTTCTGTAACATACGTGGACTGCGGACGAGTTTTTCCCCTGTATATGCCCACACTCGCTTCCATCGGCCGGATGTTTTCGCCTTATGTGAGACCCAGGTAAGTGAGGATGCTGATCCACAGGATTTTGACATACCTGGTTATCACCTTCTATCCGTTTTTACTTTTCATAGGGGCCTTGCAATGTACATTCGCGACAATGTTGTGTACCAGTTCCAGCAACATCTGAACTGTAATGATGCAGAATTTAACTTACTTTGGGCTAAATTCAAAATCAGGTCACACATTTTGCATTTCGGGTTTCTATACAGAAGCCCAAACATAGAAAGGGAGCATACCTATAATGGCTTCGATGCCCTTTCTAAATCTATAACTAAAATATTAGAGAGTTGCCCGAATAGCGAAATCGTAGTTGCCGGCGATTTCAATATTCACAACTTTTCTTGGCTTCACCATTCGAGTCAAACAACTCCCGAAGGCCGTTACGTTGAGCTTTTCGCCGCGCGTAACCACTTTGCGCAACTAGTGAATGAACCAACGCACATTCCATGCATTGAAGGGCAAAGCCAAAATATTCTCGACCTTTTTCTAACTTCACACCCTGACAAGTATGAAGTGAAAATTCTTGCACCTCTCGGTAATTCGGATCACTGCACCATTTCTGCATCTTTTTCGTACCCTGTACTTCATAGTGTTTCAACACCAGCTACGAAACGCTCAGATTTTATTTACGAAAAGGCTCGTTGGGCTGAGCTCAACGATTTTTTTAAGCATTTCAACTGGAAAATTTGTTTCCTGGATTGGTATGAGATTATTCATTCCATCAAAGTACATTTCGGCTAAACCTAATCAAAAATCTTGGTTTAACCAGACTTGCAGAGATGCAATCAGATCCAGAGAGGAAGCATTCAGACTTTGGCGCGAAAATAAAAATTCCGTCACTGAACTGCTACGCAAACAGGCGAGAAACGGATGTGCTAAAGTACTAAAGCGCGAAGATTTTCTTCACGATCAGCGTCTTCGTGCTAAAGTTCTTTCTGCTCCTCGGGGCAGGAAGAGCTTTTGGTCATTTGTTAAAAGAGTAAAGAATAATTCTAGTTCTGCAACCCCAAATATTCACTGACCCGGTTGATAAGGCTAACCTTTTAGCTGAACTTTTTGCAAAAAATTCATTTTTGCCGTACAGCGATCAACCACTACCCGAACTCGAAAGGGTATCTTGTACTATGCCTAAAATATTCTTCCGAGCACATGCAGTTTAAGAGGTTCTTTCGGATCTCAACATTAATAAGTCTCCGGGTACCAGATGGTGTACCAGCACTGGTGCTGAATCAGTGCTCTTCGACGCTAGCCAGTCCATTGGCCAACCTTTTCAGCCTTTCCCTCTTGCTGGAAGGTTGCTAATGTCCAACCAATCCCTAAAAAGGGTGCGGCTAATAAACCTGAAAATTACCGTCCAATTGCAATCTGCTCTGCACTCTCAAAGGTGATGGAGAGCATGATCAATTTCCATCTTGTGAACTACCTAGAGGCCAACTCACTTATTAATGATCGTCTTTGTGTTTAACTTTGTGTTTCCATAGTTCTTTAACTCATTTCCTTTCATTGATTGTAGCAAGCGTTCGGCTGTGTGATCAAGTAGAGATTGCAGTTGTACCTCTGCCGAAAATGATGTGATTGTGATAGTGTCCTTTGATGGCAAACAGTCCATTTTAGCAGCGGTTATGTGATGATATGCTGGATACGTATTTGAGCCTTTTTCAATCGCAGGCAATCTGAGTTGAATATATTGCTGTTTTGTTAATTTCAAATCCAGAAATAATGCTAATGCCTGCTTATTTGTGAACTGTCTGGTATCGCTTGGAGTTGGTATACTTTTAAGAATACGTTTTGATCTCACTGGACTAGCTTTAACAACTTTTTCAATTATATCCACTTTTGTTAATTGTTTTTGTGATCGTAATTGACGTAGGAAAGATTATTTTATATTTATACATCCAATTTCATAGTTAACATCTTTAAGTTTCCGCCTCTTAGATCTATCGCTGCAGTTGTCCAATGATTTACGTGGTCTTCCAGCCTTATCTTGCTTTGTTGTTCCTGAAGCGATAGTAAGTTGGCCTTCTAACCAGTTTGTGCTTTTTATATAGAACTTTTAGTTATTCTCGCTAACTACTTTATACCGTTTTTTAGTGCTTTGACGAAATTAGATAATTGCTCTTGTATTTAATTTTATTTTAACGTTACTAAGAACGTCTTCCTGGTTTTAGTTCGTAATATACTCTTCGGCCAGTTCTTTAGAACTGAAGGTCCGCATATTTTTCTGAATATTTTTATTTGCAACGGTTATTGCTGAAATACATACATATATTCATGTATGAGTTTGTATTCAAATGTCACTTATAAGCCTTTTCATAGGTAAAATAAAAAGATAAGAAAAAATGTCTTTAGTGCATTACTACCTAAAATAATATTTAAAAAACCGACTGTACAAATGAATTACGTGTGTGTGTTTTCCTTACTACTTGCATTAGTGCATTGTTAGGTAAAATAAAAAGGTTTTATATCTTTTTACAAATGAATTACATCCTCTGTGTATTGACAATCTTACTTACAAATATATCAAAAGGGTGGTGTGCAGATATCATTACTGGTAATAAAACAAATAATGACTATTATAAGCTATAAAATACCTAAAAAAAGAATTGAACACACCATTGGATACTTATGGGGCTGTTTAAGTTACCGTAATTTGAATTTTTTTGAGTAATTTCATTAAAATGAAAAAAGCGTTCTACCGGCGGGTCGTGGTGGGTGCAAAACTTCAAATAAAATAATTCTATTTATTTTGGTGTATTTAGGGATGATTTAGAGTGCGATTCAAATTGGTTTCTGTAATCACTTACGACTTGCAATAAGTATTGCTTTTTAATATTAATAGGCTAGGCGATTTCTTGTGACCGATGTTTTATTCTAACGTTTTATCCCGATTTTGACCAAACGTATATTATTTGAAAGGCATTTCTTTTTAGCCATTTTGCAGACTTACAGATTTTTATATACATAAAATTATACAATGCTATGTGTGTGTTTATTAAATTTGGTAATGTGTTTGTAATAAAAATGAGTTTGTTTTTTGTGTTGATTTGTGAATTGCCTATAATTGATTAGCATACCCTTAGTTAGGGTCCTTATTTAATGAAAAATAAAATTTCCTAGAATTTACACTCGAATTTCGAGGGCTGGAATCTGGTAGATTTATATTATTATATTAATTTTATATTTCATATTCATTTGAATAAATTGTCTTTTATTAGCTTTCGATCATTTGTGGGTCTTCTTATTTTATTTAGAAAAACAGATAGTTTTTATACATCAAAAATAATTTTATAACAAAATTGGTTAAAAGTAGTTTTAATTTATAATCGCGGGCAATAAGCAGATAATTGCACCGAAGATACATCAAAATGATTTCAAGAGCACTGAAGGGTTAAATAAATAAAAATGAACCGAATTACTTTTCTTAAATTCTGAATGGTTGTTTCATCGAGTTTAATAGAAAAACTCGTTTTCGGTAATCTTTATTTAAAACAAGTAAGAAAATTATAGTCGGTCTAGACCGACTATACGATACCTTATACCATGCGTTTGGAAACCCTATCTCTTAGGCCCAACTAACTGGACATAGAAAATAAGCAAAAAACAAATTGGAGTGGGATTTTTATTAATTTTTTTGGCTGCAGATATGAAAAACTTCATATCGGATGCTATATCTATATGGGCTAGGTCCAAAAATGGACCGATCCTGACCATGGTTGGTAACGTCTCATGTATTTTGCAAAAACATATACAAACAAAATTTGAGAAGAATCCGTGCAATATTTTTGATTTTTAATAGATTTAAGTGAATATCGGGAAGCAGCTCTGTATGGGGCCAAAGGGATCATTTTTGGGCTACTCATTAATGGATGTAATGAACGCATACAAACCCAATTTGAGTAAGATCTATATGACAATTTGGATCTTATGGCAATTTATGTCGATTTCATATGGGTAATTTGTATGGGGGCTAGGTCTGAACATGGACCGAATTTCACCAATTTCAACAGCGTTCATCCCATGGCCGATAAAAGCTTATATAACAAATTTCATCAAAATATATTCATATTTTCGACCTGCAGATTGATTACAAGGTTTACATGGACACACAGACGGACGGACGGACGGACGGACATTGTTAAATCAACTCAAAAAGTGATTCTAATTCGATCGATATAATTAAAGATGGGTCTGGGTCAAATGTTTTTGGTTGTTACAAACAGCAGCACAAAGTCATTATACCCAAACCACATAGTGTTATAGGGTATAAATATCTTAAAATCCAAAGCTGGCCTTGGCAAGTAATGGCTTAACGTTCTCGGATTTATCCCAAATTTTGGGAATGGAAGTTATACGCATTTGGTTATTATACTTTAAGCGTCGCATCTAAAAATTCAACAGCACTTACAAAAGATTTTAATTTTTTGAATAAATTGTCTTTTGTTAGATTGGGGTCATATGTGACCCCAATTACAAAAGGGTTAATGGGGTCATATTATTTTTTCCCGAAACCCTAGGCTATTAAGATAAAAAAAAACATTTAAAAGGAGAAAAGTGATTGATTATTGATACAAAGTATTTCGAAAGAGTACATTTACAGAATATTTTACTAAAATCCCATTTTTCTCGAAATCCGCAAAAATAAAATCCTTGTCAAAAAAATTCTGTGACAGCGATTTACTTAAAAATTCACACAGTTAATTGTAACATGTATTTAACAAAACCTTAAAGTTTTAGATCCAGTTTTTTAAATTTTGTTCAAGAAAATTTTTTAAAACATGAAAAAGGTGTTTTCAAAATTTTATCAAAAAAATTTCCCATTTTCGGTCTCAATGCGTAATAGATTAACAACGTGGTAATAAAAATTTCTCAAAGTTGAAAAAAATTCCATCAAATTTCATGAGCTAATTTTTTTTAGCACAAAAGTGGTCTGGGGCATTTGCTATTTCTTGGCGAGGTTTTATTCGATTTCAAAGTTTTATAGCTCTTTGAAAGGATAATTTAATACTTATCCCGAGTTATATAAGAACTTGTCGGAATAATTAAACTATAGAACGAAATTTTCGTAAAATCTGAAAAATGTCATATTTTCCCCCATAAAAACACACTTGAAATTTTCAATCGCGTTGAGGCACGACTAAATGTTTTTTGATTGGCCCAAAACTTTGTATTTCTCAGTTTTTCTGCTATTCGCATATTTCTTAAGGGCCACCCTAATGTGGAATTGTCACGATCAAAAGTTGCGAGCCAAGTTAAGATACGTATTCAATCGAACCGACAGCAAGGAAAACTATTAAATGGCCAACGATATTTCGCACGGAATATAGTTTTTTAAGAGATTCTACATTGAAAACACCAAAATTGCCAAAGCAATATTGATTTTCTTTGTTGGACTTTCATACTTTAGAATAAAAAATATATTATTTTTTTACTTTATGCTTAACTTTTGAGATATCTAACAATGAATATGTTCGTTACGTTAAAGAAATACAATGTATTGAGAAAATAAATGGTTGGTGTTTTTTCATCGGCGATTCCATCTATTCATAAATCCCACCCCCACACACTTACAATACATTCGTTATTTTTTAACAACAAAAAATTATCACTAGATATAAGTTATATGGCAAAACAACGTTTGCCGGGTCAGCTAGTTTATTATAAATTTTTCGTATAATATTAATACGCTAGGCTATTCTTGTGACCGATCTTTGTTCTACCGTTTTATCCCGATTGTGACCAAATGGATATTGTTTGAAAGGTATTTCTTTTTAGCCGTTTTGCAGATTTAAAGATTTTAAAATTTTTTTCCTTTATTTAGAGTAAATTGCATTTAAAGTTGCTGCTAATACATACATAAAATTATACAATGCTATGTGTGTCTTTATTAAATTTGTTAATGTGTTTGTAACAAAATAAAGATTTTGTTTTTGTGTTGATTTGTGAATTGGCTACAATCGATTAGCATATCTTTGAGGTATTTATTTAATGAAAAAATAAAATTTCCTAGAATTTGCCCTCGAATTTCGAGGGCTGGAATCTGCTAGTTTACATTTAAAGTGTTTGTTTTATTCATCATTTTTAAACGAGCGCTTTAGGCGCCACACAAGCAACTAGTATAATCATATATACATATGTATGCTTATATTCTTACACTTATCTTAAACTTTGATTTTTCTTTTGAAGATTACTTCGGGCAAATAGATTTTTCACTTGATGATTTCCAAAAAATGAATTATGATTTTCACTCCAATTATTAATCTTTACTTTGTTTAATGAGTGTAGATTCTTTCACTGACTGCGCCATACACGAGTTAACGTTTTTATGTTTCTTTATTAACTGAACTTATAAAATAAATCGTATAATAAAATAACTTACAACTATCCAAAAATTTTTGTTTACAATAAGTGGTTTCTTTGGTGGGAATGTTTACGTCACCAAGAAATCTTTTATTTTATTTTCGAAATTAATCTTATATATTAAAAGAATTTATGAATAAACTTTGCATTCAAGATTTTTTTCAATATTTTTCTTCCCTCAAACCTCTATAACTAGAGTTCTAATTAACGTAGGCTGTTGACATAGGTCTAAGAACACTCAGTGGATCAAGCTCCTTCTTTTGAGCTATTAACTGCTTAAATTCGTTGGGTTTGAGGAAAGTTATGCGTGGAAAATCAACTTTATTTTTACTGTACGTTAACTTATCTTGGCATACTTTGGCATTACTGTACGTTAACTTCTCTTGGCAAATTCGTTGGGTTTGAGGAAAGTTATGCGTGGACAATCAACTTTACTTTTACTGTACGTTAACTTCTCTTGGCATATATTGGCATTGCTGTACGTTAACTTCTCTTGCCAAATTTTGGTATTATACTATAAAAATTAATATAATACTAGAGGACCCATGCTGCTCCGCAGCATTATACGAGCCCTAACCACTATTAATTCATACACTAAGCCATTTTCGTATATGTGATTTACATATTTATTTTTGGATCTTTCCTTTAACAATAATAAATACTAATTCATATTTTTTTAAAGGTACTTCGTTGCCTTATTGATATTTAGTAAAAACAACAAAAATTGATTCAATGTAGTTAGAGAAATTAGAAACTTAGTGTAGATATTATTTCTTCAGTGAAGGTAAATAAGACCACTATTAATTCATACAGTTTAAATAAATTCATTTTTGTACACTTTAATACTGTGTTACATTTCCTTTGTTCTTTATTACAGCAGTTAAACGCTTGTTCATGGTATTTATTAAGTTTTGGCACTCTTCTGGTGTTATTGAGGACCAAATATTACGTATTTTATCTTTTAAACCCTGTAAAGTTCGTTGGGGTCCATTACGCAACCGTCTTTTCATAAGTGCCCAAAGGTTTTCTATTAGATTGAGGTCGGGACTTGAAGAAGGCCAGTCCAAAACATCAATTTCGTTATCTTGAAGCCATTTTTTTTGTTATTTTTGCAGTATGGCACGAAGCTCCGTCCTGCTGAAAAATCAAAAGTGGTTATCATGGGTACCGATGTCAGAAGGTGTTCCTCCAAAATTTGAATGTATTTTGGTGCATTTACAGTACCCTCTATAAAATGCAGCTGCCCTACGCCCTTTGCCGAAATACATCCCCACACCATAACACTTGCTGGAAACTTTACTGTCCGCTTAAGGCAGTCCTTGTGATATGCTTCATCTTTCTTACGAATAACCCGTTTCCTGGTATCACCAACACAAACTTCAAATTTCGATTCATCGCTAAAAATAACTGAATCCCATTGTCGTTGAGTCCAAGAGCTCCTAGCCTTCTCCCAGGCCAGTCGTTTTTTCTTCTGCACCGCAGTTAACAGAGGCTTTTCCTTGGCCTAGTAGTTAAATAATGCTCCAGTAAATAAGCTGTAATAAAATGTATACAATAACTCGTACCTTGTAGAAACCATATCCTATTTTTTTTAAGTGCTGCCTGGTCCATTCTCGTCCTATGGTCTTCCCAACAGCTTGATACCATTCTGTTGCTACATTCCTGACCGTAGCCCGACGATCCCGTTTGATTATTGATGCTAATGCTCTTGTTTCGCGCGGGGTAACTTTGGAAACACGGCCACGATTGCTTACTCGAGTAGCGACATTACCATTTTTTTTATAATTTGCCACTATAGATTGAATAGTTGCTCTTGATAAACCTAAATCTTTAGCAATTTTTGCATAGCTTTCCTTTAAAGTGGATTTTATAATGATCAACTCGCGAATTTCTGCGACTACCGGTTTGCCACGTGTCATTTTGAAAACTAAATCTTAATAGGACAAATTTATTGATTACATGTTCTCTCCTCATTCGTAGATAACGGTTTAAACCGGTTTTTGATTATTTACTTTGCTACTCTTAAGAAATCTGCACTTCTTTTCATAGTGTAAAGAATGTATGAATTAATAGTGGATTTTTATATACACTAAAAAAATTATGTTTAAACAAAATCGCAAAAACAAAATAGAAAATAGGTAAATTGTTTTTTTTTTTCATTAGTAAAACAAAATCAGAACAAAATTTGCTTTGCAAATAAATCAATTCATAGATAAATATTCGCAAAACAGGGGACTTAAAATAATCAATTACATTTCATTTGTTTAAATAGATGCACTGTATGAATTAATAGTGGTTAGGGCGTATTATATTATATTAATTTTTATAATATAATACCAAAATTTGCCAAGAGAAGTTAACGTACAGTAATGCCAAAATATGCCAAGAGAAGTTAACGTACAGTAAAAGTAAAGTTAATTGTCCACGCATACCTTTCCTCAAACCCAACGAATTTAAGCAGTTAATAGCTCAAAAGAAGGAGCTTGATCCACTGAGTGTTCTTAGACCTATGTCAACAGCCTACGTTAATTAGAACACTAGTTATAGAGTTTTGAGAGAAGAAAAATATTGAAAAAAATCTTGAATGCAAAGTTTATTCATAAATTCTTTTAATATATAATATATGCCAAGATAAGTTACCGTACAGTAATAGTAAATTTGATTCTCCACACATAACTTTCCTCAAACCCAACGAATTTAAGCAGTTAATAGCTCAAAAGAAGGAGCTTGATCCACTGAGTGTTCTTAGATCTATGTCAACAGCCTACGTTAATTAGAACTATAGTTATAGAGGTTTGAGAGAAGAAAAATATTGAAAAAAATCTTGAATGCAAAGTTTATTCATAAATTCTTTTAATATATAAGATTTAATATATAAGATATGCCAAGATAAGTTAACGTACAGTAAAAGTAAAGTTGATTCTCCACGCATAACTTTCCTCAAACCCAACGAATTTAAGCAGTTAATAGCTGAAAAGAAGAAGCTTGATCCACTGAGTCTTCTTAGACCTATGTCAACAGACTACGTTAATTAGAACTATAGTTATAGAGGTTTGAGAGAAGAAATATATTAAAAAATCTTGAATGCAAAGTTTATTCATAAATTCTTTTAATAAATAAGATAATGCTGCGGAGCAGCAGGGGTCATCTAGTACTGATTTAATTTGATTGTTTATTTAAAAAAAAAATATATAAGTAAATCAATGGATCCTTAAAAGATGATTTTGGGTTTAGCGGGTGTGGCTGTGAACGGTACTGTAACATTTAATGCCAATGATTTTTACTACAGCCAATGAGTTTCGTTTTTCAAAATAACGCAATTTTGACAGCAATTTCGTTATATTTTTATACCCTCCACTCCAGTGTGCAGAGGGTTTGTCATTCCGTTTGTAATAATTAGAAAAAAAAATTTTTGACGCCATAAAATATATATATTTGTGATCCTTACAACAACCGGAGTTGATATAGCGATGTCGGTCTGTCCGTCTGTGGAAATCACGATGACGGCATCAATCGGGCAGCTAGGGTGTTCGTTGACATAGAAAATGATTCATTAACATCCTGAGAAGTTAGCTATTTTAAATCGTCCAAATGGGTCGATTAGGGCCCGAGATTTGAAAAAAAGTCTTGAAAAAATATAATTTTCTATGTTGTTCTTGTCACGATCACGCACCCAGTAGGATAGCTAAGGTGATTATTTTCAGTGAGAATGATTCACCATGAATGATTCATGGGAAGATTTCTATTTCAAAAATCATTAAAATCGGTGGAAGAGGTCCAGGGAAATCTCTGAAAAATTAAAAAAAAAAATGAAAAATATTATGTTTCTATATTGTTCTTGTTGTTATTCTAAATGTTGTATTTTTGTCATCGCTGGACTTGTTGTTTTGGTGGTCATTGAGGTAATAATATAATAAAAACTAACCCTTTGTAAATTTTTTTATCAACTCTGGTAGAAAAATTTAAAAGTTTCCATTGTTTTGGCATCACTAAATAAAATTTATTAGATCATTTCCGTCATTGCCACGAGCCCGCCTGCAAACTTTCAGATCGATTGGGTCACGGGAAAGGGGTTAAAATCGATCCAAAATTTTTTCGACAAGCAGACACTACGTGTTAATATAAAGAGAGTAAAAATTCACCAGCATCTAAAGAAAATAATGCTAAAATTCCTAGTTGTCAATAAAAAAAAACAATGTAAATTTAGCAAAAAAATTTTTATGTATTAATTTATTTAAAGAGAAAAACTCAAAAATAACGTTTGATGTTGTATTTTTTGTGTGTAATATTTACATATACATACATACACATATTAAATAATACAACTAATATACATATATTCTATTTGTGTATATCCATAATAACTGCATGTTAGAAATAAATCGGTATATTATTTTATTTACATAAATTTCTGCAATATTTTGTTGCGGGGAAAATACATTTCTTTTGCATTAACAGAGTGTCACTTCATTTTGCTCAGCGTGACTATGCCACAGTAGATGGCGCCACAATTTTTGTTCTAATTACCTTTGCAATACATAGTTATTTCTATTTTAACATGAATGTCAATATTTTCAAATCGATATCATACAGTACAATGTTAAGAGTATACACGGACTGGTCTTTTATTTCATAAGTTTTTTCATTATTCTTTTACAAACATGAACATAAGTTTGGCATATTAACTTTTTGTTGTCTTTACAGAATAGAGTTACCGAGTTATCAATGAGTTTTTTTTTTGCTTTCAAAGAAGTTCTACATAGTTATATAGAATTATTATTCTGCTTTACCTACAAAATATCTGATTGCGATTACATCTAATTTTTAAAAATTGTTTATAATTACTAAAGCATTATTATTCACATAAATACAAAATTGTACTTTTTAAAATTTCCATTCATATTTTAGAAAATATCAATTCTAAAACTGGAATTAAAATTTCCAATTATAAATTAGAAAAAATTAACTGAATTTCAGGAAATCATATCAAAACGTCGGAAATAATAATTTTAAATTTAGAAGACATCAATTGCATCTTTAATATATCAATTTTATTCGTTAAACACGAATTGAAATTCCAAAAAAACACCAAATATGTTTACATTTAAAAAATTTTTACATTTAAAAAAATATTGGCATTGGCATAATAGCTTTTCAGTAACTTCTTTTAACGATAGTCGAATCGTTGAAAAAAGAAAATAGCAAAATTATCAGTAACATTTGTAAACGATATTCGCTATTGTTAAACTCAGCTGTTGTTGTTATCTAAACGACAACCATTTTTGTGTTGTTTATTCAATCGATAAAAACTTGAATTTTTAGGTTGAAATGTCGTCATACATAAATAAAAACGATAAAATAGTGAAAATATTTTTCTTCTATTAAAAAACTTTTTTATATAAATAAAAAAATTAAATAGCATATTCAATTCATTATTTCATTTTCAAATAAATAAACAGAAATATTAGCAAAAAAATAAAGATATTAAACATAAAGATAAAATCATCCTGTCAAACACGAAGTAATTTGTTCTTCTTCTTTGTGTTTTGCTTATTGTGTTTTTCGCTTAATTTGACAGAGATGCCACTCGTTTACAATTTAAATAAATAGAAAAATAGAGATGTCGACTGTCGTTAAGATGTCTGTACTTAGTAAATCAGTTAATCCTTAGTGAAAACAAAAATAGCTGTCTATATATTTTGCGATTGTCGGATCATTGAAATTTACAGAATCGGACTACAGAAAACATTAATTTAAATTCAACGAATTTTAGAAAACCTCAAATGATATTTAAGAATTGCGAACACAAAAATTGTTATATAAATAAACGCAATTTGATGAGAATGTTATTTATATATATTTTTCACAATTTTTTTTGAATGAAAATTTGAAGTTTTTCAGAAAATAGAGATAACAAATTATTTTATTAAAAATGTTTGGGACATTTGATTTTTTGCGTTTGGCATTCCTAATTTGATTATTTATTATTATTATAAATTTATTCTCTATGTTTTCCAAATATGGCAATATTTTAAAAAAAAGTTGAGAGAGCTTTTTTTTTGGTTATTATTTTGTTACTCCATCCGACCTATATGACCGCAATGAAGAAATATTTGGCCAGTTAAAAGCAACTATACAGCCATCTCCAATTAGCACGATTTAATGCATGTAGCCACCCTACACAACCATTACCTTTGCAATGGAGGTTAGGGCGAGCTATTTAATTAGCAAAAACTAAATTTAACGAGAAGTTATGTGATATAACCGGAAACGCATGCATATAGGTATATAACCTAAATGCATGCCGATCAGCAACCACAATGACCAAAAAGCAAACACCGAAATAAATCCAAAATAATAGAAAGACGAAAACCAACCGAAGGAATTTGCTGCAATAATTTGGTATTAAGTTTAACAAATTGTTTACTTTATCCAATATTTTGTTTACATTTATTATCAATACTCAAACCGAGGTGGAGGGTATCAAAGATTCGGCACAGCCGAATTTAACACTCTTACTTTTTTATATAAATAAAAATGTGGATTTTTATATGAATGTTTGTCTCTATTTAACAACTAAAATCGATTAATTTTGAACCAGTTATTCATTAATTTTACTAATTTTTATTTTTAGGAAATGTAAGTAGCCCCACCGTACCTTGCGCGGCATTAATAACTTATGGACGCACATAAAGTTTCACGATATATATAAATATTTACCTTGTATGAGAGGTGCCATGTCCACTTGATATATAAAAAAACCTAATTTTGTATTGTCGTCCAGTTTTGAACTTATCTATAGTATTTAGTTCATCCGGAACGTATTTTGAATTCGATCGCAAAATATGTGCCGCAAAAACACACAAACAGGCAGAAAGAAACGAAACGAATTGGTTTTTACTTTACATTTAATTTCTTAATAACTTTTTTGTTTATTATACCCCACTGTGCAGAGCGTATATATCAGTTTACCAATCCGTTAGTAAATCACCGAAATAAATTCCGTAAAATACATAAACCATATATATTCTTGATCCGCATAAAAGGAGAAGTCGATCTAGCGACGTCCGTCTGTCTGTTGAAAATATCCTCCTGCCAAGTGGGTCGCACTACTTAGGGCTACAATGTTTGGTATGAATTTGGAGCCTCTATATTCAATAGCTGGGGAATAACGTACGAAAATGTAAAGATGCTCACATGAAAAACTAAAAATAGTAAAAATTATTTATATGTATCAGAACATGTGCATATAAATATGTAATAAAAAAAAAACAAGGAAATAAAAATGTGTATGCATCGCTGATAAACAAGGAAGTCATTCTATGTGTGAAATTTTATACGCATTGCATTTAATAATTGCTTTCACTTAAAAAATCACTATAATACCTAAAATTTTATTAAATATATTTTATATTTATATGTTATATAATTATATTTTTATAATTTCAAAATATATTTTGAAGTTGGATTTCATGAATACGTTTTTTCGAAGTAGGAAAATTACCAGTGAATTATCACAAAACAAAAAAACTTTGAAGGCCCGACCACAGGGGAGATGTGTACGGCCCCTAGCAATTAAAGATTTGTTTAAGTTGGAAGTACTTTTGCTTTCAGTATATTTTTTTTTCAATTTAGAGTTTTTATACATTTAGCCTAGTTTAATTAGCTTTTATATTTTATATTTGTGATTGTGTTATACTTTTTGGTTGTTGAATTAGTTTATATTGTGAAATTTTTAACGTTATACCTGACGATTGTTGAATTAGCTGCAATAATCTTAACACAAAAATTAAGAGAAATGTATTTATTATTTCACTTGCCATTTTTCTAATAACTAATTTAAATACTCATTATAACCTTCTACCACCACCCAACCAGTCTAGACACACACTAGCGACATCTAAATTTTTGTTTGTGAACTACAGAAGTTTTCGTAATATTTTTACAACGACTTTCAGGTGAAACAACTATATTAATATAATATGCTGTCACCCTTATACACGTTGTATACTTTTTATTATTTATTTCTGCTTATTCATTGTCACAAATTGAAATTTCTGTGGGCAAATTAACGCGTTCTTATTTCAGTTAATTGCCCTACAAGAAATGAATGACTGAAACTAACACATAAACAATTTTTGTACTAACACACTTGCAGTTTTTTTCTATTTAAAAACATATGACTGTCATTGTTGCTGTTGTAGAGTTGTTTTTTAAAAATTTTTTCGTTAAACAACAATATTTGTGAATTACCGCGTATTATTCATTATTGGCTGTCGGAAAGTGAAATTAATTGTTAACTTTGTTAAAATGCTTTATCATGTATATTAAAAAAAAGCTGATTATTTAAATGATCCAACTGATATCGCACACAGATTGGTTAAAGAATTTAATATGAAAAACAACTGCCCAAATGCGAAAACTTATAGAGGTGTTGCCCAATGACTTTGCCTCCTCCCAGGATTCTAATAAAAGAAAGAGAGGTTCAATTGGCTTGGCGGCTACAACTTTAGGTTTAGGAAAGGTAAGTAATTAATTAAATTAAATGTTCAAGTTCATTTTTGTTGTTTCTTTAGGATTCTTCAAAATATGTCAGTGAATTCGTTAGTGCCATTCTCAACTGTGGTGACACGTCCCTCCATTATACCCTTCCACGATTTATTTTTTGCTCGCGTCTTGTTTCCTATTCCTGTTGGATCGTTTACTTAAAGATATTGCTGTAGAATCTTCACAAACTTTCAATCTAGAAGCTTTTATACCTCTTAGGAAACGCATTTGTGTAAAGAATTATATTGTGCGACAATATGTTATATCCTGGATTTCGATTGTGAATGCTGTACCAGAAAATAATATGGTTATCTATTTGATATTATTGATGGACTTTTTATGATGTAAATAATACACAAGAAGTATAATTGTGTGAACAAACAACAAGTATAATTGTGTTAAATCGATTCGTAATGATTCCAGTTAAGAGCGCATGGAAGACACTACAAATATATTGTTAATAAATGCGCAATCACCAAATTAACTTATTAAGGTAATTCACTGACATTTTATTAAAAATTGTAGCTAGAAACAAAGTAAATCTTCCTTGCAGCATTTTACACTAATCCTTATATCTATCTTTCAGTCTGTTGCCATAACATGGATATGGGAGTTTGTTTTAATATTTGAATGTTTTAATTTATGCCATTCTGGAATATAGTGTCTGGAATATAATGTTGATAATATGAAGAATATTAAGGAATCTGCAGTATCCGTAAATTCATCCGTAATGAAATTAGTTTCTTCAAAAGAACAAAGATCTCAGAATATTGAACAAATTGATTTATAGAGGTATTATCACAATATCTCACACACCCTTCTGTACAAACAAAGGCAGCAGTATTTGAATGCATACATCAGTTACTCATCAATTTTCCAAATGAATTGTATCAGGTTTGGCCGAAATTGTTAATTCACAACACTCAAAAGGTAAGCTTTAATATACATAAATTGTTGATATATATGTAAGTGTTATAATAAATTGTTTTCTTTAAGAAACTATTGATTGCACTAAGGCCCATTACTGGAAATTTCTATTGAGTTTAGTCAATTTATTCAGTGCTAAGTTACTTACCACTTTGTGGGATATTTCGAGTGAAAAGCCGCAAAGTTGTTTAAATATCTGTTTTATGTTAAGCCCATTGTCCTGTTTCAACATTGTCTCAAAGTTATCACCACGTTTCGGAATTGGTGATATTGTTGTGTTTTTAATATTTAATGTTTATTTTTAATTTTGAATTTGATTTTTAACACAATAAATAAATAAATAAAAAATAATAAGTCGTGTTTCATTATAATCAAGTATGACCGGTCAACGATGATGTATATATCCATCAAATGTGACCGGTCAACGATGATATATATATCTATCATCGTTGACTACTAAACAGCGGTAGAGTGAGCAGTTCAGATATATATTATATGGTTTACATACTTTCATAGGTTAGAGTAAGATGCAAAATCACATGTACACAAAAGTTTCGGTCCGTTTTGGCATATTTGCATTAATAAAATGATAGAAACTTTGTTCTACGCGATGACCGACACTTCAGTCAGTAGTGACTGTCATATCACCGGTCAAATGACCGTCACTGTTCTTGTAGTGTGTATTATAAATTGAGATAAGTGTGTTAAATAAGATTTTTATTATAATTGATGTTTGCTACCAAAATAATAATGTAATTAAAGTGAGTGTGTTTAATATAACACATTACAGTAAATAAATTTATAGAAAAAATATAGTTAAATTGTTTTATGACCAGTTATCTTGAGTTTATGTTACTTCTTTTGGGCTATGATGGTCAGCTTATAAGTTTTAAATAAAATAAATTAAAACAAAATTTATTTCATCTCCACTCTACGTTTCGTTGACGGTTTTTCAACTTCATCAGGAGTGTATAAAAATTTTTTTATTATTAATTTCTGGCGACAAAAAATTAAAAATAAAACAATATATCAACATAATGTTATATTAGTCACAATAGTTTAACTTATGATTAATCCAAACTTACATTGTCAGGTTATTATTATTTAATAAATTTAAAGATAAAAAACTGGACATCACGACACAATTTTAATAAAATTAAATAAATTAATAAAAATAAATAATCAAAATAAATATAAAAAAAAAATCACAGTTTTAAACTTAACGACTAATATCACAGAACTAAGATTTAAGTAATTGCAATTGAATATTGCAGCTTAGTGTTATCTTTGTCTTCTTTGTTGTTTAATGTTTTGTGTATTTTTTGTTGTATTCTTAAACTCTCCAATGTGTATCTTTTGTTTTCATTTCTCTCTTTATCTAAAATCTTAACTCCTTTTAAATCGACGTTATGTCCGCTCTCTTTTGCATGTTGAGATAATGCTGTCGATTCCTTGTGTTTTTTTATGTCTGCTTGATGTTCCGCAATTCTTACTCCTAACATTCTTTTTGTTGTTCCTATGTAGACTTTATTACACACCTCCCTTTCATTACCATCGCATTTTATCTCGTAAACTACGTTGTCAATTTTTAATACATCTGGTTTTGTTTTTTTGTGTGTAAAAAGGGATCTAAGTGTTTCATTTGATCTGTGTGCTATTGTTACACTCTTGTCATTTATTATTCTATTGAGATTTTTGCTCTCCGTTAATTTTGGTATGTATGGTACACTGTAAAAATTAGTTTCTATTGGTTTTTGTTTCTTATTTTGCCGCTTTTTGTTGAATATATTATTGAAAAGATTTTTAATAATGTATATTGGATAATTATTTTTTAATAAAATTTCCTTTATTTTATTGATATTGTTACCTTTATATCGTTGATCGCTAATTTGTATTACTTTTTCGATTAAATTGTTTGCTGTATTAAGTTTTATTTTCCATGGTTGTGTAGAGTGGTAATTTATCATTCGTCCTGATGCTGTCGCCTTCGTGTACCAATTAGTAATTAGCTTTTCATTGTCCTTAATTATTTTTATATCCAAGTAAGGAATTTCATTGTTGTGTTCTCGTTCTATTGTAAATTTGAGTTTATTATGATATGAGTTCAATGTATTCATGTTGTAACCCTTTATCCCCTACTATTGCAGATATAATACTAGACAATCTCTTGGACGAAGTTATATCTGAATTAAAAACAAAAAATGTAAAAATTAAGTTCATATCTAAATATGTCGATGATCTTTTCGCTGTAATCAATAAGAAGGACGAAGCAACGATAATGATGTATTAAAAATTGACAACGTAGTTTACGAGATAAAATGCGATGGTAATGAAAGGGAGGTGTGTAATAAAGTCTACATAGGAACAACAAAAAGAATGTTAGGAGTAAGAATTGCGGAACATCAAGCAGACATAAAAAAACACAAGGAATCGACAGCATTATCTCAACATGCAAAAGAGAGCGGACATAACGTCGATTTAAAAGGAGTTAAGATTTTAGATAAAGAGAGAAATGAAAACAAAAGATACACATTGGAGAGTTTAAGAATACAACAAAAAATACACAAAACATTAAACAACAAAGAAGACAAAGATAACACTAAGCTGCAATATTCAATTGCAATTACTTAAATCTTAGTTCTGTGATATTAGTCGTTAAGTTTAAAACTGTGATTTTTTTTTTATATTTATTTTGATTATTTATTTTTATTAATTTATTTAATTTTATTAAAATTGTGTCGTGATGTCCAGTTTTTTATCTTTAAATTTATTAAATAATAATAACCTGACAATGTAAGTTTGGATTAATCATAAGTTAAACTATTGTGACTAATATAACATTATGTTGATATATTGTTTTATTTTTAATTTTTTGTCGCCAGAAATTAATAATAAAAAAATTTTTATACACTCCTGATGAAGTTGAAAAACCGTCAACGAAACGTAGAGTGGAGATGAAATAAATTTTGTTTTAATTTATTTTATTTAAAACTTATAAGCTGACCATCATAGCCCAAAAGAAGTAACGAAAAAATATAGTATTCCAGGTAATTTCATTAAAACTCGAAATATAAATAAAATATATTGGAAATAAAAAATAATTTTTAGTTCTCGTTTAGATAAATCTGTTGCCGATTGAGTTGAAACCTTATTTGGAGTATAGCATATGATGCTGAAGAAGCTAGTGAACCTAGTAGAACTTTTCCTGAATATTGTTACTGTTTATGGCTCTTGGACTTCGTCCAAATTTCCACTGCTACACTATACACCCAATGGTGAAGAAGCGCTGGGTTATACGAAATTTGAACAAGCTTTGAAATATAAATTCCGCGGAAGATCGTACTTGTTGCAAGCCATTATTTATGCCTCATACTCCCAATAGATAGTGTTTAGAATTCTGGGTGATGCTTTATTGGATTATTTGATAAGGCTTTTGTATGAAGACCCAAGGGAGCATTCACCTGGAGCCTTAACCGATTTGAGATCTGCTTTAGTTAACAATACCGTATTTGCGTAATTAGATGTAAGGCATGAAATCCACAAATATTTTATGCATTTGTCTCAGGTCGTAACGAAGCTAGTGATCGTTTTGTGCGTATTCATACGAAAAACGGTTATAGTATAAACGAAGAGATTAATATTATGAAGACGTTGGAATACCAAAGGCACATGGCATCAAATTTTTAATTTTCAGCAAACCCGAAAAACTAACTGATGGCCGACGTGTTCGTGTTTTTCAGCACTGATGCCAAATGTACTGCTGCTAAATGTGCTTTATTTATTTATTTATTCAAGTATTGTAATATAAAGCCATCCAGGCCAAATAAATCTATATTACATTGCAATATTCCTGAGATCATGAGACAAATATCTTAACATATTAACAAAAAAAATATCGTATATCAGTAATTCAACATATCGGCTCCCCAGCCGTAACGTAAGATAAAGAGAAAACAAAGTAAAAGTCAATATTATAGTACAAATGTCCCAATTTACGTCAGTTGAAGAATTTTTTTATATATTTTAATCTATGTTGTGTAGTTAGATCGAAAAATTCAAAAAAATATATATGTACATTTCATTATGTTAAAGCATCAAATAAGTTTTTCAAATAATAAACAATTCTTTTGTTTTAATTTTGAGATAAATGCCCTAGTTCGTTTTTTTTTCGCATAGATGCAGAGATAATTAAAAATTTACATAAAATGCTTGTTTTAAATTAAAGCAATAAAAAGGAATTAATGTTGTAGTTAGAGGTTTAACTTTAGCCATTTGTAGTTTTAGCTTTACTTTCGACTTTACGTGTTTTAAGCCATCTACTATATACTACTTTTCAGAAACTGAGCATACATTGTCATCATGTTTAACAACGGTGGAAATCTACAAATACATTTTTTATTTCATACTTCTCTTATATATTAAAATTTGTTTAACCATTTCTTCTGTTGCGCTACCATTTCTTCTGTTGAAAATATAATTCACATATTTTACTAAATTAAAAACAATTCCACTCTGACCATACCGCCAATTGCACTTACATTTTTTCTATTCGTATTGATTTGGTTGCTTCTACTGTTTACTTTTATCAAAATTGAATCCTCCATTAACTTCATTCCAAGGTGTACAAGTCCGTCTACTTATAGGAATAAAAAAGTAGAAAATTAATGTTTTATTTATGAAGCTAACGGTATAGTACCCAATGTGATGGGAATATTAGCAGACAAATTACGATGAGAAGCACTGACACGCACTCTACATGCAAGTCATAATCAAAAACAATAATACAATACCACAACTCAACTTGCGAAAAGTTTCGTCACCAGCAACTGGACCAATGGTTAGCTTAGCTATAGTAATTTGTGATTCCTTCCTTTCGGTCTTAAAACAAATTTTTACAAGCATCAACAAAATCCTCCAAAATGTCACTCAAAACCTTAGAATTGGCTTTTGTCTCATCCAACTCCTTTTTCAACTCAGCCAACTTTTTATGTTGTTTGCGTTCCTTTTTCGATAAACTCAACAAACGTTCACGATGAGCCTCCAACTTCTTTTGTTTCAATTCATTTTCTTTCTATGCATCTACATTAACCTTTTTTATCTTCAAAGCCCACAAACAAGTTATACATTCCAAGTTGAAATTGTTGTTTTTGGCGTTGATTAAATGATTAATGCGACGTACATTTATGAAAAGAGTCATGTTAAGCTTTTTATCATTGGCAAACACAAAACGGAAACAATTCTTAATATCATCATGTTTACTTTCATCATCACCAGCAGCATGTTTACTTTTCGTTGTTTTGTGCCTCTTTTCGACTGCAAAATTTTTGAATCTTCTCCATCCAACATGTCGGCCACATTATCCAGCATCTCATCTTCATATTGTTCATCATCGTTGTTTTGCTTCTTCCTTCTTGGCCACCTTTTGTTGTGCCAGCATAAGTAATTTTTGCTTTCTTCCTTCGGCCCTGGCTTGAGTAGTTTTGTATGTAATTGTCTTACGTAAAACAAATCACAAGCTATGGGTTTTAGTATACACCTTTCATATTTTTTATAAAAACAAAAAATACGATATTATTAACATTTTGAAATGTTTATCATAATAGCAAATACTCACTATTTTTTCCATTATTATTGTTTTTTATTCTGGTTACAAACATGTGTAGCTGTTCACTTGCACACATTATATTTTGTATATTTTATTTTTTAATCTCTTTCTCAAAGTCCTTGTATCAAATATAAGAAAAAAAAGTAAACAAAGCCATACGGTTCGAGATTACTTTTTTGACAGCTGTCAAATTCTCACGACTGTGTTAGGCTGTGCCTTCTACCAACGGCAATTTTATTACACATTCAGTGACAACAACTTATAACCCAAGTGAGAACACATGTAATAATACCCTCCACTCCAGTGTGCAGAGGGTATATATAAGTTTGTCATTCCGTTTGTAATAATTAGAAAAAAAAATTTGGACCCCATAAAATATATATATTTGTGATCCTTATAACAACCGGAGTTGATATAGCGATGTCCGTCTGTCCGTCTGTCCGTCTGTCCGTCTGTGGAAATCACGATGACGGCATCAATCGGGCAGCTAGGGTGCTCGTTGGCATAAAAAATGATTCATTAACATCCTGAAAAGTTTGCTATTTAAAATCGTCCAAATCGGTCAATTAGGGCCCGAGATTTGAATGAAGAACTAAAAAAAGTCTTGAAAAAATATAATTTTCTATGTTGTTCTTGTCACGATCACGCCCTCAATAGGATAGCTAGGGTGATAATTTTTAGTGAGAATGATTCACCAAATTCATGGGAAGATTTCTACTTCAAAAATCATTAAAATCGGTGGAACAGGTCCAGGTAAATCTATGAAAAATTAAAAAAAAAAATGAAAAACATGATGTTTCCATATTGTTCCTGTTGTTATTCTAAATGTTCCATTGTTGTCATAGCTGGACTTGTTGTTTTTGTGGTCGTTGTGATAATAATATAATAAAAACGAACCCTTTGTACATTTTTTTGTGAACTCTGGTAGAAAATTTTAAAAGTTTCCATTGTTTTGGCATCACTAAAAAAATTTGTTAGATCATTTCTGTCATTGCCACGAGCCTGCATGCAAAATTTCAGATCGATTGGCTCACGGGAAAGGGGCTAAAAATCGATCCAAAATTTTGTCGACAAGCAGACACTACCAGTTAATATAAAGGCAGTAAATAAAGGGAGTAAAAGTTCACCAATAATTTAAAAAACAAATTTTTATGTATTAATTTATTTAAAGAAAAAAATAATTAAATGAAATAGTAATAATAATAAAAAAAAATAATATACAATACAAAAAAAAAGAATATCTAAATAAAATAAAATAAAGACAAATGCATTCATAGCATTATAATACATATAAAAGGTCAATGTTTTCTAACCGTAACGGTAACGAGTCAGTTGTTTTTTTTTACATGAAAATCATTTAAAACAGTTACCGAACGTAACCGGAACGTCCCAATACTTTTCATGTGAAAAAAAGGCTGACACGTTACGTAACAGTTACATGTCGCTAACTTGTTCTTTACACAGGCTACTGCTTTTGCAGCCAACTTCAAGTCTATTTATATAGTTTCGTAAGCATAACTGATAAAATTGTTTCTATTATTTTTTGCTGTAAGTAATAAATTATAAATATACTGAATTTGCAAACTAAAATGGATACATATATTGGAGGTGCTTTAATACAAAAGAGTTAACGAAACAAAATCAAAAAAAAAAAACAACTCTACAACATCAACAATGGCAGTCATATGTTCTTCAAATAGAAAAAAAAAACTGCAAGTGTGTTTTGTTGGCTACAAAACAAAAATAGTGTTGACAATATAACAAAATATGTAAAAGAAGTTAGTGCTATGAAATATTTTATTTTGTTTAAAAAAAAAATCGCAAAATGAAAGGCTATAATTCCATTAATAATCAAAAGGCGTTAAACTAATTTATTTATTTTTACGTTGTACTAATGCATTTTAAATAAGTAAAAGTAATTGTATATTTAAATAAAAATTCATTTGTATTATATGTTGCTGTCGTATTCAGAAAAATCAAGTAGCTGACTATGCGGTACAAATGCTGCTGCCAGCAGTCGTCTATGTGTTTCATTCATGATGTTGCATTTTTTTGCGAGCAATACTTACATATATTCTAAATAAAGAAATAATAGTTCTTTTCATACTGCGAAATCTATACAAATATATGTACAAATACTATATGTCAAATTTCAAATTTGCAATAATTGATACATTTTTGAAAGAAAATTGTATAATATGAAATGTCTTTAATTTATTTCATAGAAAACAATTTTTTGAGGTGCGTTGATTTTCCATATTTACTGTTTTACTATTTTCGTAATGAGGTTAAATGAGTTAAAAAGAATTTAAAATATTTGAAAATATTAGGTGAGGATCCTCAAGATGTAATATACGATCGGTCTAAAACTTTTCACTTAGAGCCACAGTTAAATTCGAAACAACAAAAACCCATATATTTTGTGCATAAAGTTTAACATTAAATGTGCTTTTCTAAAATGTCTATATATTTTTTCTCATTCATTTCTGACCATCTTCAATGTAAATTTACCAAAGTTTTTTTTATTGCAATATGTATATAAAACTTAAAAATTTAATATTTTTTATTGTGTATTAACTTATTATTCTGCGATTTTCATTACATCACAAAATGTTACAAATTGGCACTACTGTTTCAAAAACAGAAAACTTCTAAATCAGTTGAAAACAGTTGATCTGTAAAACTGTGTGTGAAATTGTGTCAAATAAAATTACAAATATTAATAAATATAATAATACATATATATATATATATATATTATTAATTTTGTTAAGAATTAGCACAAAATTGATTTTCCATTTTGCATTTCATTTATAAAGAATTCTGCCATATTTTGTTAAAGGGAAAATCCATTTTTGTTATATTAAAAAAAACAGACTTGCATTTAATTTTTCCGTGACTGCCTCAATAATTGCGTAGATGCCACCACAATATTTTTTCTAATTAAAACAGTTGATCTGTAAAACTGTGTGTGAAATTGTGTCAAATAAAATTACAAATATTAATAAATATAATAATACATATATATATTTTATTAATTTTGTTAAGAATTAGCACAAAATTGATTTTCCATTTTGCATTTCATTTATAAAGAATTCTGCCATATTTTGTTAAAGGGAAAATCCATTTTTGTTATATTAAAAAAAACAGACTTGCATTTAATTTTTCCGTGACTGCCTCAATAATTGCGTAGATGCCACCACAATATTTTTTCTAATTAAATATTAACCAATATCTAACTAGAATTATGATTTATTCCGACTAAAAAGTTCCAATTAAAAGTTATTCATCCCAATTATGAATATTCTCAAGGAATTTCTTTCTCACGGAAAATACATTTCTCGAGAAAAAAATTCCTCCAATTATAAATTCCGCGTGAACAAAAAATGATTAACTGGCATCATCGAATTTCGAAGCCACTTGCTTTGCTTAAGGTGCTATTACATGATGTGTTTTTTACATATGTACTGTCAAATTTTCCCACAACAAAAGTTGTACACATCGTGTGATACATATGAAACATTGTTTATGTACAATACATGAGGAAAGGCACATGTACATTTTTCAATTAGAGCAGGTTCTATTTTTGTATGACAATCATATGAGAATACAACACTGCTTGTGGCGAAAGAAAAACAGAGTAAATTATAAAGATTAATATTGAAAGAAAAATAAATTGTTTAATATTAATTAACAATTAAAAAATATATAACTTTTTTTTAACAATAAATTTTTGTAAATTCACAAATTAAATCAGCTGTTGTTTACATTTAGAGGTTATGTCATACGTAAATACATATGCACGTGTGATAGCAAAAATTATGAATCGTATGTAAAAGACAATTTTGACAGACATGAGGAATTTCATATGGATAAAAAAAAAGTGACAGTACATATGTAAAAAACACATCGTGTAATAGCACCTTTATTGACAATTTATTTTCTATTTTTTGTGTGTGTGCAAACGACCCTACAATAAATGTCCCAATAAACATTTTTGTTTGCTATCAACTTGAGGTGCATTTGAGATCAAATACATTTCTCAAATCTCCAACGTTAATTCTCAAATGCCCTCAATAGTTCGAATATAGTCTTCTCAACTTAAAAGGCACATTTTTTATATGCCGATTTTCATAGTTATCAAATTGAGAAATTTGTGATTCTCAACTTGATAGCAAAGAAATATTTCCAATCGGTATCAAATGGAAGGTACGGAATTGCCATATTAAAAAATATTATACTAATTTTAGAAATGAAAACAATGTACTTTTTTTAATGTTTCAATTTAATTTCATTATATATTTAACATTACTATGTACATATTTAACATTAAATGTACATATTATGTACATTTTTTAAAATCTAGAATTAAAAATAAATGAATTAATTAGTTGTACATTTTTTGAAAAATTCGACAAAAAGCAAAAATAATTAAAAATATATCAATGATTTATTTGTACTTTTTTGGCATTTTTTAATTTAATTTATTATTTATGACATATTTAAATAATATCTCAGACTTAACACAAATCGTATTCAAGTTGAAAAAATGTTTGTCTCAAGTGGAGAAAAGTGTTGGATATCCAATTGAGAGTAAAAATGTTTCTCAAAGATTGGAAAAAATGTTAAATCTCAACTTGATGTCAAGTTGAAAGCAAACAAGGAGAAAAATTGTTCAACCCAAGTTGAGAATTACATTTGACATCAATTTAAGAACTTAACTTTTCTCCAACATTGGAGAAATAATATTTCAATGCATACTGGGGAATGACCGAAACTAACACATAAACAGTTTTTTCCTATTTGAAAAACATATGACTGTCATTGTTGCTGTTGTAGAGTTGTTATACCCTCCACTCCAGTGTGCAGAGGGTATATATAAGTTTGTCATTCCGTTTGTAATAATTAGAAAAAAAATTTTGGACCCCATAAAATTTATATATTTGTGATCCTTATAACAACCGGAGTTGATATAGCGATGTCCGTCTGTCCGTCTGTCCGTCTGTGGAAATCACGATGACGGCATCAATCCGGCAGCTAGGGTACTCGTTGACATAAAAATTA
Organism: Cordilura impudica; assembly: GCA_963682025.1. NCBI lineage: Eukaryota > Metazoa > Arthropoda > Insecta > Diptera > Scathophagidae > Cordilura > Cordilura impudica. The sequence goes on along the minus strand of OY821522.1, from coordinate 19,281,891 downwards.
TTCACTAACATCCTGAGAAGTTTGCTATTTAAAATCGTCCAAATCGGTCGATTAGGGCCCGAGATTTGAATGAAGAACTAAAAAAGTCTTGAAAAAAAAATAATTTTCTATGTTGTTCTTGTCACGATCACGCCCTCAATAGTGCAGCTACAGTGATCATTTTTAGTGAGAATGATTCACCAAATTCATGGAAAGATTTCTACTTCAAAAATCATTAAAATCGGTGGAACAGGTCCAGGGAAATCTCTGAAAAATAAAAAAAAAAATGAAAAACATGATATTTCTATATTGTTCTTGTTGTTATTCTAAATGTTGCATTGTTTTCATAGCTGGACTTGTTGTTTTTGTGGTCGTTATGGTAATAATATAAGAAAAACAAACCCTTTGTACATTTTTTTATCAACTCTGGTAGAAAAATTTAAAAGTTTCCATTGTTTTGGCATCATTTCTGTCATTGCCACAAGCCTGCCTGCAAAATTTCAGATCGATTGGGTCACGGGAAAGTGGTTAAAGTCGATCCAAAATTTTTTCGACAAGCAGACACTACGAGTTAATATAAAGGGAGTAAAAATTCACCAACATCTAAAGCAAATAATGCTAAAATACCTAGTTGTTAATAAAAAAAACAATTGGGCAATTCACAATGGGTAATGTATCGTTGTATCTCTTGTATCGTGTATCACTTTACAATAGTGTAAAATTGTTGTTGGTAATTTTCACTGAAAAATCTGATACACGATCCAACTTCATTTGCTATGTTTAGTAAATATTGTATATTGTATCATAACATATCAGTTCCAAGTGAATGCCAGTTTTTATGAAAAAGAAAAAACAAATACATAGAATATTATCAGCATAAATAATTATAAAATAAATTATGGCAAATAATGCAAATAACGCAAATACATCGATAAGTTTATTTATATAAAAATTAATGTTTATATTTTTAGTATGTATTTTCTCTTTCAGTACCAAGCAAAACATTTAACATTTTTTTTTTTCATTATAAATTAAAATGCAAGAGGTACGTAACTAAAACTCCAGGGTATATCTCACGACCAAAAAGCAAACACTGACAAGTGTTTTCTCTTATACAAAATAGCAGAAGCGACGAAGCGATCTTTCCTCGTTGGATCGAAAATTACTAAAGAAAGCGTTTTACAATATGAAAATACAACTGAGTGTTCACAACAAATGATTGTATTGTGTATTTCAATACAACATACAATATACAACACCTGTTGTGAATTGCCCAAATGTAAATTTAGCAAAAAAATTTATGTATTAATTTATTTAAAGAGAAAAACACAAAAATAACGTTTGATGTTGTATTTTTTGTGTGTAATATTTAAATATACATACATACACATATTAAATAATACAAATAATGTACATATATTATATATATGTATGTATGTATATTCATAGTAACTGCATGTTAGAAATAAATCGGTTATTTTATTTACATAAAATTCTGCAGTATTTTGTTGTGGGGAAAATACATTTCTTTTGTATAACAGAGTGTCACTTCATTTTGCTCAGCGTGACTATGCCACAGTAGATGCAGCCATAATTTTTGTTTGTTCTAATTAGCTTTGCAATAGTTATTTCTATTTTAACATGAATGTTAATATTTTCAACTAGATATCATACAAAACAATGTTAAGAGTATACACGGGTTGGTCTTTTATTTCATACGTTTTTTCATTATTCTTTTACAAATATGAACATAAGTTTGGCATATTACCCACCAATCTCACATCACACTGCAAGTTCGAAAAACTCAATACACTCACATTTTTTTTACTAATACACACACATTTTCCGAAGTGGTCACACTAATGGCACCAAATTTTTCGTGCGAATAGTGTTATAAATTAATGCAGTGTTATAAATTTAATGCAAATTTACTGGATTCTGTAAAATTGTAATTAAAGTTTTAACTTGTTAAATCTATTATAATGATTTATTTTTTGAAATGCGCATACAAAAACGCAAGTTTGTTAATTATAGAGCATAAATATTATTAACTATTATTAAAATAATACTAATAATTATAAATGTAAACATTTTCCCTCAAACATGTGCCTGTATAATAAACTTGGTAACTCTACTTAAAATAAAATAAGAGAGAGAAGTATACAAATTTTTTCAAGTTTACACTTCGACAGCATTTTAAAAATGAGATTGCAGTCAGATGTTTGAGCATAAAATTTAATGGCGATGGATTCGACTAATTCGAACAATTTTTCGTTGATAATACGTACACAACGATTTTACAATTTCAGTGTGATGTGAGATTGGGGGGTTAACTTTTTACAAAATAGAGTTACCGAGTTCGTCAATGAGTTTTTTGCTTACAAAACAGTTCTACATAGTTATATAGAATTATTATTCTGCTTTACCTATAAAATATCTGATTGCGATTACATCTAATTTTTAAAAATTGTTTATAATTAATAAAGCATTATTATTCACATAAATACAAAATTTCACTTTTTAAATTTTCCATTCAAATTTAAGAAAATATCAATTATAATAAAAACTGAAAATAAAATTTCCAATTATAAATTAGAAAATATTAATTGAGTTTCAGAAAACGTCGGAAATAATAATTTTAAATTTAGAAATGTCTTTACATTTAAAAATGTTTACATTTAAAAAAAATATTGCCATTCAGGAGATATTAATAACTTTTCAGTACCGCGATTCAGTAACTTCTTTTAACGATAGTCGAATTGTAAAAAAAAGAAAATTGCAAAATTATCAGTAAAATTTTGAAACGATATTCGCTATTGTTAAAGTCAGCTGTTGTTGTTATCTAAACGACAACCATTTTTGTGTTGTTTATCCAATCGATAAAAACTTAAATTTTTAGGTTGAAATATCGTCATACATAAATAAAAATCATGAAATAGTGAAAATATTTTGCTTTAATTAAAAAACTTTTTTATATAAATAAAAAAATTAAATAGCATATTCAATTCATTATTTCATTTTCAAATAAATAAACAGAAATATTAGTAAAAAAATAAAGATATTAAACATAAACATAAAATCATCCTGTCAAACACGAAGTAATTTGTTTTTTTCTATTCTTTGTGTTTTTCGCTTATTTTGACAGAGATGCCACTCCTTTACAATTTAAATAAATAGAAAAACAGATTTGTCGATATTAATTTAAATTCAATGAATTTAAGAAAACCTCAAATGATATTTAAGAATTGCTAACATAAAAATTGTTACATAAGTAAACGTAATTTTATGAGAATGTTATTTTTTATATATAAATTTTCACAATTTTTTTTGGATGAAAATTTGAAGTTTTTCAGAAAATAAAGATAACATTAAATTATTTTATTTAAAATGTTTGGGACTTTTCGTTTTTTGCGTTTTTCATCCCTAATTTGATTATTTATTATTATAAATTTATTCTCTATGTTTTCAAAATATGGCAATATTTTAAAAAAAAGTTGAGAGAGCTTTTTTTTTGGTTATTATTTTGTTACTCCATCCGACCTATATGGCCACAATGAAGAAATATTTGGCCAGTTAAAAGAAACTATACAGCCATCTCCAATTAGCACGATTTAATTCATATAGCCACTCTACACAACCATTACCTTTGCAATGGAGGTTAGGGCGAGCTATTTAATTAGCAAAAACTAAATTAAACGAGAAGTTATGTCATATAACCGGAAACGCATGCATATAGGTATATAACCAAAATTCATGCCGATCAGCAACCACGATGACCAAAAAGCAAACACCGAAATAAATCCGAAATAATAGAAAAGAAGAAAACCAACCCAAAGAATTTGCTGAAATAATTTGGTATTAAGTTTAACAAATTGTTTACTTTTTCATTTACATTTATTATCAAGACTCAAACCGAGGTGGAGGGTATCAAAGATTCGGCACAGCCGAATTTAACACTCTTACTTGTTTTCTCTAATGTATGCCGAACAAATTTCCCATTTTATTGAAATTTTGATTGATTTTTCGTATCTTTTTTTTTGGGGATCTAATGCTATGTTCACATGGACAGCAAGATTCGCGGTTCGCTCTCTCATTCACGGTTCGCGCCCGAATCATGATTGAATTTACATGAGCCATCTCCAATTTTGAGAAAAAATTATCGCTAGTTTATCTGAACTAGCTGTCAAAAATATATAAACAAAGAAAAAACAAAAAATTAATGTGTGCAATAAAATAAATAGAAACATATAACAAATAAAAATTATATATTTACATACATATATTCAGATATAAATGGAAAAAATGAAATAGTGAATCGTAAAGTGCAGAAGGATGTCTTCAAATATTTGCACAAAAAATATAAACGTCAAAATGAAACAAGAACACTCGTCTGAACACTAAGGTTCGCAATCGTGATTCAGAGAGCGAATCAAGTGGTTCATTTTGCCGTCTGAACATGCTATAAAGTAAAAAGAACGAGATAAACCCCTACATATGAGACATTGATTGACCGACTCTAGGTGTTATAAGTATCACTGATTCTTCGATGTTTAACAAGCAGAATGACACACATATAAACAAATATCACCCATTGCATATGAATACGGTGGAGTTCATAATAAACATTGGAAAGCATGTACTAAACTAATTTAAAGATTAAATTATTATTACTATTTACTATCTTTACTGACCAAATTTAATTTTTATTATACCAGTATAATAGACGACAATTGTTATTGACATCTATGGGAGCGGCTACGGCTACGACGCAGCGACGCGGACACACACAAAATCCAACATTTTGAATTAATATTATTCATATATACAGAAACCTAAAAAATGTGCATAAATTGAAAAAAATAAAAAAGTAATGGCCATGTATTTGTTTGTCTAATCATAATTTCATGCGTTGCTGATGAAAACAATTATAACGACAAATAAAACACACGTGTACCATAGAAACGTAAAAGTTGTCGGACGTTTACAGCCTAGCTGATCTCTTAAAATTAAAGATCGAATAACATTTGTGAAATACATGCGCACTCAGAAGCATATATGCTGTGTGTTTTTTTAGTAAAAGGGTTGCGCAATGCTTATACAAGCAGGACAATACTTATTCATTATTACATATGGCCATTTAAAGCAATACAATGTCTATGTCCGTGTTTCTATTATTTGTTTTGGTGCAGTTGTTTTTCGTATTTTCAATATGATAGACTTCGATATTAGCTACTCTTTCAGTCTGCTACAATTTGCACTATATATACTCATTAGCATAATTTTGTTGCGTTATTTGATTGTAATTGTAAAGATAGGCAATCCTTGTACACACGATTACTATGATGGCTACTATTATGTGATCTGTCAGTTGGTCTGTACACTGCAAAAGTGCACATCTGGAACTTTTTTCAACACAATATTCATACAGATTATGTTGACAACTACACATACGTATTTATATATGCATATACAAATCCATTTAATGTTATAAAACAAACTCTTAGAAAGCCGTTTGTGTTGAATCCATAATCAGTTTAGATTTCATTGAAATGACGAAATGCCACATATACTACAGGTCGCAAATTTATTTATTTCTTTAAAATAAAATATAGAGAATTTTCTCTTATTAATAAAACCATAAAAATATTTGTTTTCTTTATTTCGAAAGTCCTGCATCACGGCGAACATGTGACCCTTCCCAACCGGATCTTTTAAAAGTTTTAAATTGGAAATAAAATATTTCATTTAATTGCAGAAATTCAGCCATCTCGCTGCAGCATCATCAAGATCAATCTTCAACTTCAATTTTTCTGTTTGGAAATCTTCATTTTTAAAAGATGCGTACATTGAAATAAATAAAGTGCTAGTGAAAAATAAAAATCACGTTAATAAAATTAATAAAGTGAAACTTAAAATTTGTTTTATTAAAATTAATTTTAATTTATAATAAAAAAGTATTTATTCCTCAATACTTTTTAACAACCCTTTGAAATATTTATTTACCTCTGTCTTCTCACTTTGTCATTACGCTTCTTTTAGGTTCTTTTTTTACAACTGTGCGTTTGTTTACGTGGACGGACAAATAAATTTTTTTTAAAATTAAATTTCTTTCAAATATTTTTTTGTTTGACTAATATATAATAATTGTAGTTTAAACAGTTTAATAATTTTTAAACTCTTTCTTTTAACTCATACTCTCTGTCTGTCTGTCTGTCGTGGCGCAGCCCCATTCCCCCTTATCCAATTGACCTGAAACTTGGCCCATAGTCTTGTTGTGACTACAGATTAATTTTGGGGTAGTCACTCTCAATCACGCACAGTCACGGAGTGATTTAAACCCATTTCCCTCATTCGATCGATCTGAAACTTGGTCGATAGACTTGCTGTGAAATAAGATTAACTTTGACATAGCCACGCATAGTCACGCATAGCTACGCACAGTCACGGAGAGATTAAAACCTCACTCCCCCTCATCCGATAAATCTGAAATATCGTTCATAGACATGTTGTTGCCAAAGATTTATTTTAAGACAGTCACGCAAAGTCACGCACAGTCACGGAGAGACACAAAACTTATATGCATAAGGCAAGATAGAGTTTTAATAAAAAAACTTAGTTTTTATGGGTTAGATTATTTAATAGTAAAATCGGAAATCGATTCCTTTGTTTATTTGCATAGTGCCGTCGGGTTTGTGATTAGTGATATCGTGTGTTTTTGTCGTGATTTATTATTTTATAAAACTAACCCCTAACACAATTAACATCCGTAAATACGTACATATATAACGCAGTGGTTTTTGGTTTCTTTTGCGTTTTATTCGCGCATACTATTTTTTTATACTTAAATATTTTACAAGCTGTGTTTGTTTACAAATTACACTAGCTTTATATCGGCCTACATGCTTGCCATGTTGTTGTTGGTTTTTGCATTTACAACGTATTGTCACCCTACTATATGTTATAGTCTCGACTTATTTACCTTGTGTTCTTTTTTTGAGATTTATTTTTATTATTCTCAATCGACATTTTTTAGTAAAATTAATTTACAAGTTCAAACCATTGGTACCTTTTTCGGAAATTTTCGTTTTTAAGAATTTTTTTTAAACAAAATTTTGTCAAAATGCCTAAAACATCCCTAAATGTACTTATTAGAAAATGCCAAACTTTGGCCCCCGTAAACTTTTTAGTCCTAATGTTAAAAAGGGCCAAAGGTTGGCTTTTTTTGAAAGAGCCCGAGTTAAAATATAATTTATTAAGCAGCGAAAGTAAATGTTATCTGATATTGGTTCAAGATAGAGAAGTTTCAATGAAAAAGTCGTATGTTTTTAGTTTAGTTTAAATTTTTTTCATTGTTTTTTAAATATTTCTATATCAATTTTTATTGTATATTTATAAAAAAACATAAATTTTCAAATCAAGAAAAATTGTTAACTATATTAATAATCTAACCCATAAAAACAAAGTTTTTTTAAAACTCTTTCTTGCCTTATGCATATGAGTTTTGAATCTCTCCGTGACTCTGCGTGACTTTGCGGGACTATCCTAAAATTAATCTTTGGCAACAAATCTATGAACAAACTTTCAGATCGTTCGGATGATGGAAACTGAGGTTTTCATTGATCCGTGACTGTGCGTGACTATGTCAAAGTTAATCGTTTTTCACACCAAGTCTATCGACCAAGTTCCAGATCGAACGGATAAGGGGAAATGGGATTTAAATCACTCCAAGACTGTGCGCGACTATGCGTGGCTGTGCGTGACTATGTCGAAGTTAATCTTTCTTTACAGCAAGTATATCGACCAAGTTTCAGATTGATTGGATGAGGGGAAATCCGTTTTAAATCTCTCCGTGACTGTGCGTGACTAAGTCAAAGTAAATTTTTTTACAGCAAGTATATGGACCAAGTTTCTGATCGATCGAATGTGTGGAAATGAAATATAGTTCACTCCGTGAGTGTGCGTGACTATGCGTGACTTGTCGTGACTACCCCAAAATTAATCTGACTATGGGCCAAGTTTCAGATCGATTGGATAAAGAGGAATGGGTTTCCCCACGACAGACAGACAGACAGGCAGAGAGTATGAGTTTGTAGCACGCTTGGTTGAAAACAACCTATCCAAAAAAAAAGTACGTCGGCATAAAAAGGCAGAAACGACCAGCTCAGACGGTCAAGGCATTGTTCAGTACCCCTATGGATACGTGCTAACATATGTTTGTTTTTATTTTATGCCATAGAATTATGTGCCTAAGAGCTATTTTAATTAACATATTACCAAAACTAGGATGAGAGAAGATGTTTCACTCTCTGGGTGCAATTCTCCCTACCCGATCACTAGTTTTATATAGCACGCCAACGGCAATTTGAACACCCTTCAATTTCTGACATTGCCCTTTTAAATGAAGTCGTAGCACTATCTGCTCATGATTTATAATTATTTTGCATTCCCTTTATATGTTTTGTTTAGCAATTCATTTTAATTTTCAATTTAATGTACATTGTATAATTATAGAAAAAAAACTGAATTAAAAGAAAAAATACCAAAATGTGATCTTATAATTAGAATATATATATGTCATATATGACAAAACAATTTAGTTGATTTTAGAAAAAAAATTATGAAATTTGTCTGTTTATCTATTAAAATATCAGTTAATTCATCATAGGTAACGTATGATATATTAACTTCTTTTCAAAAAAAAATTCCTTTTAAAATGTTCAAAATTTACAGTGAATATATATATATCTCCGTCAAGTTAGGTGAAAGTAGGGTATATTAATTTAAATACCTGGTTTCATTATAGTGAGAATTCAAGGTTTGACTTTGATCTAACTAAGGTGATTTACTCGATGTACATTCAATGCTTTGATGACGACGATTGATGCCATGGCCATTCCATTAATCGTAGACATTCTTTTCTCTCTTTTGGGTTTTAAGGCTGTAAGGAAATTCAAAATAATTAAACAAAGTCCGAACCAAATTAATACCTTACTTTCCATTTCTTTAAATGACTGTTTAGTATAAATTGTGTTAGGGTTATTGAGAGATACGTTAAATTAAGATATTTCCCTTAATAAAAAAAAATTATATAATACATTGATCTAAAACTGTGTTAAAAAAAAAAAAAGTTTCGAATACAGGTTGCTCCGTGATTCGAAGTTGTTGTATATGTGTTCCGCAATTTGTTAGGGCATTCCTATCTTTAATGTGTGGAAGTTTTTTTTTTCTTGTTGACTCTCCTTATCTCTTGATTGATAAGTAGTAGTGGAGTCGCGATTATCAATGAAAAAAACTACAAAAAAAAAGAGCACGTGGAGTAAAAATGGTAATAATTTGTCTTAATGCAAATTTCTGCTTCAGCACCTCAGTAGGAAATAACTGGTTGGTTTTACTGAATCAGGGGACAATTACATAAGGTCAACTTATGTTAAATAATATAAGCAATTTTCACGGCTTTGGGTAGCCACAAAACACTTCCACAAGTGGTGGATTGTCTTATAAGCTTAATTTCTGAAGCAGTAAGGGTTTGTTTTTTTCCTTTTCTTTTTCCGCCTTTTTATCCTTCCTTTTTTTTTATTAAAAAAATTTTATTTTTTTTTTTAAAGGAAAATGTAGCACTTATAAGAGAATCTAAATATTTTACACTGTTTTTGCTCACTTTATCTTTCACGTGTGTAAGGAACTTGTATATATGGGATGGTTTGCTTCTGGCTTTGAAAAGACAGGAAGTAGTTAAACAGAATTACGCTGAATCTATGCTTAATAAATTACTACTATTCAGAAGCGTGAAAGAGTGATACCCAGTTGAGAAACTTAATGAGTGGTGTACTAGTGTTAATAAAAAACATAGCCATATGTATTTTAACAGACCGTTAAAATTAAATGAAAGCTGAAAGTTACTTTTTACAAGAAATTCGTAACAAAACTGCTTCGTACTGAAAATTAATTTGGAAGAACGGACAGGAATTACATATGTGATGCATATGACTAACCCTTTTTAAAAAAAAGAAGAAAAAACGAAAAAAACAAGAAACTAATTTTATATAAGATTTATATGAAAAAAAGCCTTTAACGTGTAGCACGACCGACAAATAGCCGGGCAACAAATCTTTTTCATTTTAACCTTTTAAGTCGGAGGCGTGATAGCGACCTACGTAATTACGTTTTAGATCTTCAATATCATACAAGGAATTCCCGACGCGTTGTCGAATCTTGCATTTTAAAAACTTCGGCATGAACTTTGCGTTTATTCTTTTCGATAAATTGCTTAAAAGAGAATTTTCCTACATCTCAAATTATAGGATTTGCTGGCCTTAGTGTGTGCTTTATCTAAATTATTTTTAAGTTTTTCTCGGATTTTGAGAAGCTTATCCGAATTGGTTGAAAGTTCTAATTGATCATAATTAAGACTATTTAGTTTTTCCAAAAGTTTGTATGACGATGCATGCTGACACATATTCTGTCCAAAAAGTGCGTAGTATGGGGAGCAATTTATAGAACTGTGGTAATCGCTTCTTAAAATTGATAAAATGTTGGGAATATATTTATCCCAATTTGAATGATCTTTATCATTTTCTAGGAAACATCGAATTTTCGTTAAGATTTCCCTGTTTGCGCGCTCAGAAGCATTTGACAGTGGGGCGTAAAATCCTGTTTTTATATGTTCTATTCCATACAAAGAAAAAAAAATTTTCATATCTTTAGATATGAATTGTTTGCCATTGTCACTATGAACAAATTGTGGCACCCCAAATGTTGGAAACAATTCAGATTCGAGAAATAGGGTAATATTAGCTGTTGTTGCTGCTCGCATTGGCTTAAGAAAGATAAATTTCGTCAAATGATCGAGACAAATAAAGATGTAAGAATTTCGTGACTTTGAGCACGTATAAGGTCCTAAAAAGTCACAAAATAGACGTTGAAATGGCCTAAATGTTTGAAATGCATCACCCATTGGTGGTCTATAAATTTGGTTGCTAGCTTTAATTGACTTACACATATCACACCTACTTATATAGTTCCTAATGTCTTTTGACATCGTTGGCCAGAAATATTTTTGCCTTACTCTTGCAAGTGACTTGGAAAACCCACCGTGACAGGTTGGTTAAGGATGATGGTAACCAGAGTTACCAGAGATTTTCCTCCTCATTCTCAAGACCCTGTCTAAACTTTACCCTTTTAAAAACATGGTTGCCTTTCACACATAAATCTGGGAAAGAACCCTCTTGTTCAGAAACAGTTTTCCTAATAATTGAGTATTCCTCGTCATCAAAGTCCGAACAATTTAAATCGATATCAAAGTCCAAGGATCCTAAAGCTAATTCGTCAACGTCAAAACGGGATAAAGCATCGGGTACTATATTAAGTGAACCTTTACGGTGTTCGATTTGAAAATCAAAACGCTGTAGTTTGAGGCTCCATCTTGCCAGCCGGCCAGAAAGATCTTTCTGGTTCATAAGCCATTATAAGCTGGCATGATCTGTGACAATGCGAAAGGGTAACCCAGACATTCCAGCTCCGTCAGAGTATAATTCCGTTGAGCTTTGTTCAGCTTCTGTGATACGAAAGCTACTGGATGCTCTTTACCCTCATCGTCCAGCTGTAGCAAAACACCACCTACCCCGACTTTAGAGGCGTCACACTGAACGACGAATTCTTTAAAAAAAATTTGGCTGCGCTAACACAGGTGCTGAAGAAAGTGCAAGTTTCAAGATTTCAAATGATTTAATAGCATCCTCTGACAATTTAAAAGGTTTGTAGGACTTTTGAAGACAATTGGTCAAGGGACCACTAAGGTTAGCAAAATTTCTAATGAATCCGCGGTACCAATTTGCCATACCAATAAATCTTCTTATCTGGCGTGGTGATTTTGGCAGTGGAAAGCTAGTGATACACTCAACTTTGGAAGGATCTACTTTTAGGCAACCGTACCCAACTATGTATCCTAAGTACCTAATCTCCCGCTGGCAAAACTTACTTTTGCTGATATTGGTTCTAAGTTTAGCAATTCGTAAACAATGAGCTACTTCTGTAAGCAATTTTAAATGTGAGTCGAAATCAGAACTAGAAACGAGTAAATCGTCAAGATAAATGAAAACATTTTCTCTTAACCTTCACGGAATGACTTTGTCCATCAATCTACTCATGGTCTGTGGGCCATCACATAACCCAAATGGCATATATTTATACTGGTAAAGAGGCCTACCAGGTATAGCGAAAGCGGTTTTCTCCTTCAAGGATTCTGACAGGCGAATTTGAAGAAAGGCATCCTTCAGATCAATGCCACTGATGAAGTGGGTATCTTTCAATCGGCTTAAGAGGCCGTTTATATGGGGTAAAGGATAAGAGTCCTTTTTGGTTACAGCATTTAACCGTCGAGAATCTATGCAAAGCCTGACCTTGCCGGTTTTTCTCACAAGAACCGCTGGAGAACACCATGGGGAGTTAGACTCTTCGATAACACCCATAGACAACAATCGGTTTACCTCTTCATAAGCCTCAGCTTGCCTAGGGGGAGACAAAGCGTAATGTTTTGCTTTTATGGGCACAGATTCACCGGTGTCTATATGGTGTTCAAGGAGGTCCGTGCATCCTAAGCCATTTTCTCGAAAGAAGGAAATTGTAGAATAACTTTGTCTAATAATAGTTGTTACTCCGGGTTTAACTTATGAAACTTGTCATCATCTTCATTTGCAACGTTGTCAATTTCAGATATACAAGGTATAATTTCTGGTGCGAGGACAAATGCCTTCCAAAAGTTAACCCCAAGATACACCGCTTTTATCAAATTGGGAACCAAATAGAAAATTATTTCCTTGGACACGTTTTTAAACACAACTGGTAGTGTACAAAAACCGATAATTTCCAGTCTCTTACCACTGGCAGTGGATAACGAAGATTTATAGTTTTTAAATGGAATGTTATTACGAGAAATAAATTCCATGCAATTATGGCCAAGAACCGAAACATTCACTCCAGAGTCTAGTAGACCTAAAAATGATTCGTTAAAAATATTAATTTTGGCAAATGGACGGTCATCATTACCGGATATAATAGTTGATTCGACCATTTTTCGAAAAATTTTTCTGACTTTATATCTCTCCCGACATTTAAAAATTTTATAGTATTTAGCTTTCGGCATACACTGTTCCAAAGAAATAATAGTTTTAGGATTTGGCAATGCTGCAGCAATTGGTTCTAAAGAATATTCAGTTAATGGAATATCAGATGTTGATTGAATGTCTATATTATCTAGTTCGGCGTTCCGTTGGGTTTGAAAATCTGATTTACTTATTGAACTATTTACGCAAAATGAGGTTAAAAAATTTTGCCTTGAGGTGCTATTTTCCTCTGGCTCTAAACAGCAGTTATGTCCTAATTTTAGTTTTTGATTAATGCCGGATTTTGATGGGTTGAACGAGACATCCCGGTGTTCATCTCGTTGCCCTCGAGTTTCCCTGATGGGTTTTCGGGCGATTTGGAGTAACTACACCCTTCAATCCACATTAATAACAAAACACGTTTCGTATTTCATCCGGGCAGTAAATATATGAGTGACCGAAATTTGAACACTTCCAGCACTGAATTTTTGAGTAGTCTGGTTTAATAAATCGTCTAGAAAACTGTATCGCTTCTTCCTGTGGATCATTAAGCTCTTCATCTGAATTATCGTCATCTTCAATTTGTAACTCGTTAATATGTCTAGGAGGTAAATATAAAGGGCGCACTTTACTATCACGTAAAATTTGTTCCCCTTTCCGAGCTATGTCTCGAAAGTCATCAAGAGATTTTGGTTGAGAGTTGAACATCATAAATTTTAGATTATCGTTAACATTTTTTTTTAATTATGTCAATTAAGGAATTTTCAGGTATTGGATTTCTGAGTCGAGAATTCATAGCAATAACAGCTGAGTGGAAATCATTGTATGATTCCTTATAATTTTGTTTTCGTAAAGAAATTTTTAGAATTATGTCATGATCACTTTCAAGATTTCCAAATTCTTTAGTTAAAGCTCTTTTAAGATCAGAGAATTTGGCATTTCTATTTTGTTTAGTAAACCACCAAAACCAGTCTTCAGCTTTGCCACTTAAACGAACATGAAGGTTTGCTAACAGGTGATTTTCGGAACAGTGACTACATTCGCATAGTGTCTCGATTTTAAAAATAAAATCTGAAATTGGACTAATTCCATCGTATGAAATATTCCATTCTTTTAAACGAATGTTATTTTCGTTATTAGTGGAAAAATTGCAATAAGAAGGAATTAATGGTGTTGCGATGTTGTTTGTATGCGTGTTTGAATAAGAAGGCATTTGAAAATTTACGTTCATATTAGAAGGATGCTTTGGTAATGCACCAGTTTGCGCTGTTATTTGTGAATTCGAATTGACAGGAAATTCTAATGGTGATGGATTATTTATTGGATATTGGTGTAAATTAGATGCTAATAAGGGTGTTGTAGTGTTATCTACATGAACACGGGAATTGGATATAGAATCATTACGAAAAGTTCTTTTAAGAGATTCAAATTCTCTGCGAAATTCATCTTGTGTAGTGCGTAAAGTCAGTTGTATAATTTGCATTAAATAATCCATTGAAACATTCTTTTCAGAGTTCAATTGGTTCGAATTTTCCAATACCATTGTAGGGCTGGTTTCTGGTTTCGATTGCTGTGTATGGCAATTATTAGCAGGGGGATTCACTGAAGAAGTTCCTAAAGGCAATGCTTGAGCTAAATTTTGAAATTGTGGTTCAAAGCTGCTTAGATGTTCTGATGAACCAACATTATCGTTGGTTAAAAAGGCATCAGAGGGATGAGAATGGTCCATGGCAATTATTTTTAAATTTTCTGTAATTTCTAATTCAGAACGAAGAATTTTATTTCCCATGGATAATTTTTTCCCAGAATTTAGATTTTCTTGAAGGGTACGTACCACTTTCGGGAGTTGTGTCTCAATGAAGGAGGAGTGTGTAAAACTTTTGGAGGATTTTTAGATTGAAGGGAGGTGTCTAATGTAATTGGAATATTGTTTCGAGAAGGAGTGTAACTACGAGGTCTTCCTCTCTGTGAAAGGGAGGGTTTATTATTGGAACCAGAACTCTGTTTACTAAAACTCCGAGTATTCATATTAATCTGAACTAACTTGGTTAAGAATATATTGAGTTCTAATATAAAAAAATAAAATTTAATATAGATATAAATCACGAAGGTATGTATTATTGATTAAGAATTATTAATAGATTCAGGGAATGCATATAAATTTGAAATCACGACAAATAATGCCGCAAAACAAAATTTTATAAAAGACGCAACGAATTCTGTTTAAATAAAACAAAATAAACGGATCTCTCTTCTATTTGAAAATTAAATATATAAATTGATCACCAATATTTGTCAATCACAACATTTACAATTTGAATTAGAAAAGTATTGAGAATAATGGACTTATTGACAATATTAGATCAGTCTTTTATATGAAAATAAAATATATAAATTGTCAATATTGTTAATATTTGTCGATTACAACATTTACACTATCTTTGCTTAGTCTACTGCAACACAATTATTTAAATTTTGACTTAAATATATTGGGACTCATAGAACAAAACAATTTGAAAATAATGAACTTATTGACAATATTAGATCTATCTTTGATTTAGTCTACTGCAACGCAATTATCTAAATTTGAC
This sequence comes from Cordilura impudica, assembly GCA_963682025.1. Classification (NCBI taxonomy): domain Eukaryota; kingdom Metazoa; phylum Arthropoda; class Insecta; order Diptera; family Scathophagidae; genus Cordilura; species Cordilura impudica. Next base: position 19,266,221 of record OY821522.1, on the reverse strand, counting down.
TTAAATATATTGGGACTAATAGAATAAAATAAAGACTGTATAGGCACTTGAAACGACTTGGACATTAATGCAACTGCAATTAGAAATTTTAAATAATTCTATGAAACAGGACTATTAATGTACAAAAGTAATTTGGTGGTTAAATTTTGTGTTATGAAACCCATACTATAATTTATCTATATTTTTATAAAAGAAACTAGTTTTGTAATATTATGACAAAGACTACTGAGTCAAAGATGTAAAATTTTAATATTGTAAATATTGTTGTCTTTGCTTAACGTTGGGCGCCATCTATGTAGCACGCTTGGTTGAAAACAACCTATCCAAAAAAAAAATAGCATAAAATGGCAGAAACGACCAGCTCAGACGGTCAAGGCATTGTTCAGTACCCCTATGGATACGTGCTAACATATGTTTGTTTTTATTTTATGCTATAGAATTATGTGCCTAAGAGCTATTTTAATTAACATATTACCAAAACTAGGATGAGAGAAGATGTTTCACTCTCTGTGTGCAATTCTCCCTACCCGATCACTACTTTTATGTAGCACGCCAACGGCAATTTGAACACCCTTCAATTTCTGACATTGCCCCTTTAAATGAAGTCGTAGCACTATCTGCTCATGATTTATAATTATTTTGCATTCCCTTTATTTGTTTTTCTTAGCAATTCATTTTAATTTTCAATTTAATGTACATTGTATAATTATAGAAAAAAAAACTGAATTAAAAGAAAAAATACCAAAATGTGATCTTATGATTAGAATATATATATGTCATATATGACAAAACAATTTAGTTGATTTTAGAAAAAAAAATTATGAAATTTGTCTGTTTATCGATTAAAATATCAGTTAATTCACCATAGGCAACGTATGATATATTAACTTCTTTTCAAAAAAAAATTCCTTTTAAAATGTTCAAAATTTACAGTGAATATATATATATCTCCGTCAAGTAAGGTGAAAGTAGAATATTAATTTAAATACCTGGTTTCATTATAGTGAGACATCAAGGTTTGACTTTGATCTTACTAAGGTGATTTACTCGATGTACATTCAATGCTTTGATGACGACGATTGATGCAATGGCCATTCCATAAATCGTAGAAATTCTTTTCTCTCTTTTGGGTTTTAAGGCTGTAGGGAAATTCAAAATAATTAAACAAAGTCCGAACCAAATTAATACCTTACTTTCCATTTCTTTAAATGACTGGTTAGTATAAATTGTGTTAGGGTTATTGAGAGATACGTAAAATTAAGATATTTCTCTTAATAAAAAAAACAATATATAATACATTGATCTAAAACTGTGTTAAAAAAAAAACGTTTCGAATACAGGTTGTTCCGTGATTTGAAGTTGTTGTATATGTGTTCCGCAATTTGTTAGGGCATTCCTATCTTTAACGTGTGGAAGTTTTTTTTTTCTTGTTGACTCTCCTTTTCTCTTGATTGATAATTAGTAGTGCAGTCGCGATTATCAATGAAAAAAAAACTACAAAAAAAGAGCACGTGGAGTAAAAATGGTAATAATTTGTCTTAATGCAAATTTCTGCTTCAGCACCCCAGTAGGAAATAACTGGTTGGTTTTACTGAATCAGGGGACAATTACATAAGGTCAACTTATGTTGAATAATATAAGCAATTTTTGGGTAGCCACAAAACACTTCCACAAGTGGTGGATTGTCTTATAAGCTTAATTTCTGAAGCAGTAAGGGTTTGTGTTTTTCTTTTTTTTCCGCCTTTTTATCCTTCCTTTTTTTTATTAACAAAATTTTATTTTTTTTTTTAAGGCAAATGTAGCACTTATAAGAGAATCTAAATATTTTACATTGTTTTTGCTCACTTTATCTTTCACGTGTGTAAGGAACTTGTATATATGGGCTGGTTTGCTTCTGGCTTTGAAAAGACAGAATTACGCTGAATCTATGCTTAATAAATTACTACTATTCAGAAGCGTGAAATAGTGATACCCAGTTGAGAAACGTAATTAGTGGTGTACTAGTGTTACTAATAAACATAGCCATATGTATTTTAACAGACCGTTAAAATTAAATGAAAGCTGAAAGTTACTTTATACAAGAAATTCGTAACAAGTTAAAAGAGTTTAAAAAAGAGTATAACTTGTTATTAGTGTACTGAAAAACTACTTTAAATCAAACAATTTTAGTAAATATTTCTTTTAAAGAGTCTTGATTTTCATCTTCTAGAAGTTGTTCAGCCTCTTCCTCTAATTCTAATTCTAATGTTGTGCTCGCGAAAGAATCTGTAGTATTTGTTCCTTTTTTCTGCGCTTCTCCAGATAGATCTATTGGTAGCATATTGTTTTGAATTATTTGTTCCGCATGGTGCAACATTTTATGAACTGTGAATGGCATATATCTCTAAGAGTATTTTTCATTATAAAGTATAGCTGTTTTATTGGCGTACTCTCCAAATTTTTTGTGTTTATCTCTCTGCTGCATGCTAGAACTTGTAATATGATTTTGAATCATCTTTTTAGTTCATGATCTACACCTGTGATAGATGGTGCAGTTTCTGGATCGGAAGAAAATCTCCTTGCTGTATTTCCATCATTTGGGTATACTTCTCCTTGTTTTGGTTGGTCGATCATGAGGCCTAGCTGTAGATATGTTTCTTGAATTTGTTCCTTTTGCTTTTTTTTCTTCATTTTCTTTGTTTTTTCTCACTGTTTAGCCTAACGTACCAAATTCCAAATCATAACCCAATTTAAGAATATGCTCCATAAAACATATTCCAGCAACGTATTCTAGCATAAAACGTATTCTGCAAATTCGTAGGCTTCCTTAAAACTATCGTCTTGTGGTGGGGGTTGGTTTAATTGACTTGATGTCTTTTAGCATATAATGCGGCTTGACGTTGACATTGTTTCGGTTAAAGCTTGTGCAACTTTTCCATCAATCATTGTGAGACACATTTTAAAATCCACTTCAATGTCTTGGTCATCAAATTTAAATTTTACTGGTTGAAGTTCTTTAATTTGATCTTTTATATTTGAACTTCTTCAGTTACGACTTCTTTGGTTTCCTTTTTGAATGCAAATTTTATTGGTCTGCAATACTTTGTTGTTGAAGCATAAAACCCGGACCCTAACCCCTTTTAAAAGGTGAAGCATACCTGCTCTTATCTTATAATTTTTTTTCCCATTTTGTCAGGTATTTAAACTATATAACTCAAGTTCCGACTATTAATGTTTTTAAAAAACATGTTAATGTATCTGTCAGGAAAAAAAGATATTACCCATTAATATAATTTAACAATTAAGCGCATTATATCTGAACCCTTTTTCATAAGTATATAATAACTCGTGTCAACTCTACCGTTTCCTTTTGCTGTCAGTATAAAATCCAAATCAACTCACGCAAAAAAAAAATACACCGGCTCGACCAACTTTTGTATTCATAACACACAGACGGACGGACGGACATCGTTAAATCGACTCAGAAAGTGATTTTTAGTCGGTCCGTATAATAAAGGATGGGTATAGGTCCAATAATTTTTGTAGTTACAAAATCAGGGTAAACTCATTATATCCTAACCACATAGTGGAAAACTTTTTTATTCATAAATTTTGCACAAAATATATATCCTTGGGTCAGAAAAATTATTCTGATGCATACAGTCGGAAACTGGCGGGTATACAATGGGGTATAATAGTGTAGGGCAAGGTTCGGACTACAGAAAAGTCCAAGATTTTTTTATTGCTTTTGATGGGCAGGAGTTATTATCTATTAAGGAGGAGATTTTCGGGAAATTTTGGCCTTTTTTTAATTTTATTTTTACAAAATTTTTCGAAATATATTTGATTTTAAAATCTTTTAAAACAAAAAAGTTACAGTCATTTAAAAATTAAAAATTTACAAAGAAATTTACAACGAAATTTTTAATTTTAGCAAAATATAGAGAAAGTTCATTTTCTAAGACCCTGTTCGCTGTGATATAGTTGAAATAGAGTCGCATTTTTTGGCTCCTGAGGTTCACTGGTATTTACTTTCAAATGAATAACATAACTTTAAAATCGGTAAGCATAAAAAATAGTTCTTGCCCGCCTTCTCAAAATATAGTCCACAGTGCGCCGTGCGATAAAGATATTTTCGGCGGTGACTATCTTTCTTTTGGGGATATTTTTAACGCGGTGTACATAAATAATTCTCGCTGAAGCAATATTGAGCGTTTGTGCCATTTGGTTCGAAAAACGAGTAATAAGGCGCGTGAAATTGTTTCAAAATGCCTACTTTCTAATGCGGGTGTTGGTACATTTTAAGAGAAGCGTTCTACAAAAAGCTGGGATCCAATATTATATTAGTTTTTATGTGCATTCAGCGATTACTTACAAATACCGTTAATATTTGGGAAAGTGTGCAAAAGACAAGTCGCCCTTGTCTCCCAAGTCGCCCTTGTCCTCCCGCACCATGCTAACGCTGCTTCTTTTTCAAATGCCTCTTGCATTTTATGTAAAACATCATGTCCACTTTTTACGATCTTGTCGATTGCGGCAAGATATTCTATCAACAGAAAGTTTCATTGTTGTGTCAGTTGTCTTTCAAGGGCACAATAAGATAAAAATAGCAATAGCAGTTATAGCTGTTCCATCTGCAATCTGACAGCTCAATTAGAGAAAATCAAAATTCTAATTCGGGTGCGATTCCGGTTATAGCCTCTCGACTTACCAACTCCATACCTATCAATTCTCTATCCTCTTCGTCAAATAGCAACAATGCCACTGCTCTTTTAATTCGGCAAATATTGAATCCCTCACAAAATAGTACTGTGGTTTTGGGGACAACAATGGTGAATATTATTCACTAGGGTACAACGTATCTAGCTCGGGCCCTTATTGACCCGTCTTCTGAAGTTTCGCTCATTTTTTAGCTTTCGACGCATTCTACGAATACTCAAATTTCAGGCATAAATCAAGCTGTCTCTGCTACTTCTAGAAAACTTTGTTTTCTTCAAATTAGCTCTTGGTTTATCTAAAATGTCAGGCAATTTACTTTTCTCTGTAATTCCTTATCAATTTGCCCAACCTTCGGTTAGCAGCTCCAAACTTTCCTGATAATAGACCTGTCGATCGATGAATGGAAATCTTTTCAGATTTTGAGAACTTGAGGAAAATCCATAAAAGAAAATTTTTTCCACTTCTACATTGTGACACTTTCTTTTAAACTTGAATTTCCTCAACACTTAAATCTAGGCTTATCTCTACCGAATATTCTTAAACAGTATCATCGCCCTGAATCCTCTCTTTTATGATTAGAGAATGTGATTAGAGAATTATATGCTAGCATCGTTAATGAATACTTGAACCTAGACCATAGACCTTCATCTGAAACAACTTTTGGTTATACTTGCTACATCAAGCAGTCGGTAAACCTGAACGACAGACCGCAAAATTAAGGGTCGTTTTCAATGCCTCGAACGGGAATAGTCTAAACGACTGTCTCTATGTTGGACCTACTTTACATTTCTATTAAGTCTAAGATGGTGGTTCCTTAAATTTATTTTTAATTGCGACATTACACAAATGTACCTATCCTATTTCGAGATTCTCCGACGGTGAACGTTAAAGAATATGAGTATCAAACTGTGACCGTTGGCGTAAATTGCGCCCCTTATCTTGCCATACGGACCTTGTTGCAATTAGCAGACTATTCTGAAGCTGAATTTCCTTTAGTATCACAAATTCAACGAAAGTGTATGTAAGTGTATGACGTTTTAACAGGAACTCACGACATTTAAACTACTTTGTTTTCTCGTTATCAGTTTATAGGAGCGTTATCTTCAGCTAAATTTGAGCTTCTAACGAACGGACAACTTTGGACAGATTTCCTTCAGGCCATTTGGTTTAAGCTAAGCTTGTAACTTTTGTGGAGTCTAGTAGTTCGAAAGTTCTATCTACGATGGCAAAGGGTTTGGCTTGATAACATTAATCTGGATGATTCTCTTCCACTTTCTACTGAAAATGGTTGCAAAAATTCGTAACTGCTTATCATGAAGTTAATAATATATGAATTACTCCATGTTCATTCTGATGAATCGAAAAGGCATACGCGGGGGTGATGTATATTCGGATCGAATGTTCCGGTGACATTCATACTTATCTATTATCTTGCAAAACAATAATAGTTCATATAAAGTTAATTTCAATTCCCCGACTTGAACTTTGCGGTGCATTTTTAGTTTCTGAACTATTAAAAACAGTTCTAAGAGAAATAAACATCCAATTTAAACTAGTTTATTTTTGGACTGATTCTATGATAGTTCTAGCATGGTGAAAAAAAGGACCCTTGTTCCTGGGCAACATTTGTTGCATGTAGGGTATATCGAATTCAGGAAAATGTCGGTCAGCATAATTGGAATCACGTAAGATCTGTGGATTATCCTGCTTATTTGGGCGTCGTGGTATTACTACTTCGGAGCTGGCAGATAAAGATCTATGGTGGCATGGACCACAATGACCTCGCCAAAAAGAAACGCAATGCAATATCTCTGATATATCTCGATATTGAGTGTCAGAAAGTTAAAACTCATGCTTCGTTCTATACGAACATAGAAGAAGATTACAGTTTTAATGATATTGTTTATAATTATTCTCGATTATTATTGCGATTTTTCTTATTTGTCATCCATCTTATGTATCAAATCGTAATTTCTACGAAACCACTATTCTTTATAGTTTCGAGATAAAAAGAACTAAATTATGTTTAACTGTGATCTCTCAAGAGTGTCGTTTTGCGGATGAATATAAATCTCTTTTGGAGAAAAACCCTTTAAATTCGAAGTTTTCTTATTCCATAAATCCATTCCTGGACAAAGATGGTTTAATGACACTAAATGGTCGTTTAGTTAAATCGCCGCCTCTTTCGTATAGTGAACAGCATCCAATTATTTTACCTTATGCGAGTAGTTTTACGCTACCTTTAACGGAGTTTCTTGTTTTGATTTCCATTCGTGGTAGAAATCAGCTTATGTTGTGAATCCTTTGCATTGAATCGCTTAAAATCTGAAATTCGGTTGCTGAAAACCTTTTATTCTTACAATCACCAAATTATTTCTATTATTATTTTTAAATAAACTTTAAATTCATTTCCGTTCTCACAACGCAAATGCAATACAGTAAGTTATTTTTTATTTATTATTGTGTTATTTGGCTTTTCTTTTGTGTCTTTTATTTCGAAATAAGCATATACGGCCTAAGATTATTTAATGTAAATAAAACTGCGTTTAAATTACATTTCTTTCCGACGTTTCATCAATTCTTTGTTGACCTTTTCCAGGAAATTCTATTTAATTATAAAAACAGCACGTTAAAGCTGTTTAAACTACACTATATATATAAAACTAGCTGACCCGGCAAACGTTGTTTTGCCATGTAACTTATTTCTAGTCAATATTTTTGTTGTAAATTATGATGATATGTATTTACCATATAGGGAAGGAGCCACGCCCACTGGTTTGATCTCGCCCTTTTTAACATAACTTTTCACACTCATCATTCGTGAAAACACACCTGGTTTCAAGACTGTCGGGTTTACAGTACTCCAGATAATATTTTTTGTATGGGAGGTGCCACGCCCACTAACACAATCCCGCTAATTTTTGGTGCGACTACTCACATTAATGATCAATTAACGTTCAGAAAGTTTCAAGACTCTGGACATCATAGTACTCTAGATATATGGTGATATGTATTTACCGTGTAGGGATGTACCATGCCCACTGGTTTGATCCTACCCATTTTTGACGTAACTGCTCACATTCGTGGACTTACACCTAGTTTCAAGACTTTCGGGTTTGCAGTACTCCAGATAATTTTTTATATGGGAGGTGCCACGCCCACTAACTCAATCCCGCCCATTTTTGGTACGACTACTTACATTAACAACCAATTAACTTACAGAAGGTTTCAAGACTCTGGCCTTCATAGAACTCTAGTTATTTACCATGTGTGCAGGATGACACGCCCACTGGTTTGATCCCGCCCATTTTTTTTTACGAGTACTAACATTGATAACGTATGAACTCACACTAAGTCCCAAGACTTTATCTATTACAGTACTCTAGATATATGACATTAAAAATTCACTTTATATGAGAGCTGCCACGCCCACTTGTCTGATACCGCCCATTTTTGTCCTGATTACTGTACTAGTGCAATGTTTGCAAACTCTTGCTATCACAATAGTCAAAATATATGATGTTATTCAATTTAGGTGGGAGGGGCCACGCCCACTTTAAATACAACAAGTAAGAAAATTATAGTCGGTCTAGATCGACTATATGATACCCTATACCATGCGTTTAGAGACCCTATCTCTCAGACCCAACTAACTGGATATAGAAAATAAGCATAAACCAAATTTGAGTGGGATTTTTCTTAATTTTTTTGGCTGCAGATATGAAAAATTTCATACCGGATGCTATATCTATATGGGGACTAGGCCGAAAAATGGACCGATCCTGACCATGTTTGGTATGGTATCTTGTATTTTGCAAAAATATATACAAACAAAATTTGAGAAGAATCAGTGCAATATTTTTCTTTTTTTATAGATTTAAGTGAAGATCGGGAAGCAGCTCTATATGGGGACTATGACTAAGAGTTGTCCAATAGGGATTATTTTTGGACTACTGATTAATGGATGTAATATATACATACAAACCCAATTTGACTAAGATTTGTATGATAATTTGGATCTTATGGCAATATATGTTGATTTCATAGGGGTCATTTGTATGGGGGCTAGGTCTGAACATGGACCGATTCTCACCAATTTCAATAGGGTTCATCCCATGGCCGATAGAAGATCAAATACCAAATTTCATCAAAATATATTCATAATTGCGACCTGCAGTTTGATTACAAGCTTTACATGGACACACAGACGGACGGACGGACGGACGGACATCGTTAAATCGAATCAGAATTAAAGATGGGTGTAGGTCAAATATTTTTGGTTGTTACAAACAGCAGCACAAAGTCATTATACCCAAACCACATAGTGGTATAGGGTATAAAAAGATATATAGCCGTAAACCAAATCTGGACTATTACCTTTTTAATGAAACCGGTTCGGGTCACATCGGTTGGGTAGTTTCAGAGTCTATAAAGGACAAATATACATACATTGTATTTTATATATGTAGACAATAACTTAAAGTAACATGAGTATTATTTTATCACATTTAAAAATGTGTCGTTAGAGTATATATTTTCAATTATTGTATACCCTATACCACTATGTGGTTTGGGTATAATGACTTTGTGCTGCTGTTTGTAACAACCAAAAATATTTGACCTAAACCCATCTCTTATTATACCGATCGAATCAGAATCACTTTGTTAGTCGATTTAACAATGTCCGTCCGTCCGTCCGTCCGTCCGTCCGTCTGTATGTCCATGTAAACCTTGTAATCCAACTGCAGGTCGTAAATATAAATATATTTTGATGAAATTTGGTGTATAAGCTTTCATCGACCATCGGATGAACGCTATTGAAATTGGATAGAATCGGTCTATGTTCAGACCTAGCCCCCATACAAATGACCCCTATAAAATCGACATAAATTGCCATAAGATCCAAATTATCATATAAATCTTAGTCAAATTGGGTTTGTATGTGTTTATTACATCCATTAATCAGTAGTCCAAAAATGATCCCTATGGGACAACTCTTAGTCATAGGCCCCATATAGAGCTGCTTCCCGATCTTCACTTAAATCTATCAAAAAACAAAAATATTGCACTGATTCATCTTAAATTTTGTTTGTATATATTTTCGCAAAATACAAGAGACTTTACCAACCATGGTCAGGATCGGTCCATTTTTGGACCTAGTCCCCATATGGACATAGCTTCCAATATGAAGTTTTTCATATCTGCAGCCAAAAAAAATAATAAAAATGCCACTCAAATTTGATTTACGCTTATTTTCTATATCCAATTAGTTGGGCCTAAGAGATAGGGTTTCTAAATGCATGGTATAGGGTATCGTATAGTCGGTCTAGACCGACCATAATTTTCTTACTTGTGTGTGCAAAATACAAGAGACTTTACCAACCACGGTCAGGATCGGTCCATTTTTGGACCTAGTCCCCATATGGACATAGTTTCCAATATGAACTTTTTCATATCTGCAGCCAAAAAAATTGATAAAAATGCCACTCAAATTTGATTTATGCTTATTTTCTATATCCAATTAGTTGGGCCTAAGAGATACGGTCTCTAAATGCATGGTATAGGGTATCGTATAGTCGGTCTAGACCGACTATACTTTTCTTACTTGTTTTAAAATTGCATTTCCGGTCTCATAACAAAATGCAATACAACAAGTTATTTATTTAATTGGTTTTAAACAAACTGCATTCCAGCAGATTTATTTTGCCTATATTTTTCTAACGAATTGTTTTCAATAAAGTTGCGAAGGAAATTAATGGGAACGCACATTAATTTGGTTCGTTCCCAATACTGTGATATACGATCTAGATGCATATCATAAAGTTTTTATTGTTTCCAAAATATTTTCTTTGATTTGGAAAAAAAAATCAATAAATAAAATATTATTTCTTATTATGCAGTTGTTTTTTTTTTTAAGCAAACATCTATAATTCATTAACAAGAACGGGCACAACACCCAATTTTTAAAAAAAAATTGTAATCTTTATCTGATTATGAATGGTTCTAGATTCATTTAAAATCTAAACGGTTTCACTTATTTATACGATGATACCAAGTTTGGCAGCAAGTATCTAGTTATTTCTATATGTTTATAGCAAGTTTCTTAAAAATTGGATTCGGTTGCTAAACGAACTTTTCACAAAGTTAGGTAGTCGGCAAAAAGGAAATATTCATCCTTTGCCGTTTTTAACCTTGAACCAGCAACATCATTCAGTGGTCAAATATTATAACTTTTGAAGTTAGGATATCGGAATTTATTTCCCAGGTAATATAAAAATGCGTTTTTTTTTGTTAATTGTTAAAACAATTATTCTTGTTTTATATCAGATCTCACTTCCAATTATTGGAATAAACTCTCCTCCATTGAGAAAGAGCGAAGACTAGATGAAAGAGGATATACAGAATATTCCAATAGTCCCGTTTTATTCGATGCCATTCATATAAATCACCTAATTAAGTGAATAAGTGCACTTGAAACAACGACATACTTACTAGAGTTATGTCAAGAAAAAATTGGATTAAAAACTGAAGGAAATTGCATCTAAATTCTTGCTAAAATCTTTAAATAACTGGTTTAAAAAAAAAATTTGTTATTCGACCATAAATTTGTGAATATGTGGTAAAATTAATCTAAAAAACTTAAATATAATAATGCACTCGGGTATTTATATATTGCACAGTCATTTCGGTGTAGAAAAGGAGTTTCATTAAAAAAAAAATATTCAATGTAAAACAAAAAAAAAAAAAAAAACAAAAAAAGAGAATACAAATAAAAGTAAAAAAAAAAAATATCGTACGAAAAAAACAACAAATATCAAGGGTATTAAATTAGTGGAGTGATATAGTGGTTTTGGAGTCATACACAAAATATTAATAAAGTAATAATTGCAGAAAGATTTGATAAATGAACAAAACTAAAATTTATATATTATTAAATTTCTTGTGCTTAATCGTTAAACCATTGTTAATTAACAAGAAAATATAAACGATGTGTACAACGACAAAAAAAAAAGATAAAGTGGTGAAAGAAGAATGTAAGAAATCAACGAAACCATGTTAAGCCAGATCAATAAAACAACAATCAATGGAAATACTCTGTTCTTATACCTAGCAGTTCATGGAAGATCTTTCGGCGACTTGCAAGTAAGTGGTATTTGTTGTTTTATTTTTATAAGTAAAAACATGCTCTAAGAAAAAAAGGATAGAAGCATCTAGTTAACAAAAGCAAAATAAAAGTTATTAAAATTTTGATAATATTAAAAGTAATTGCATTGAGCATCTTTTGACTTTCATATGTAATTTGATTTAACATGGAAAAACAAAAACCAAAAGTTTCCAAATAAATCTAATTGGTTTTTTAACTTGAATTCGTTAATGAAAAAAAAATAAAAATTTTTCAAATGAATATGTACTTATATTGAAGAGATGTATGAAGTTAAAAATAAAATATAAAAACAATTTGATTGTGGGAAATTTTTTTTGTATTTTTTACACATTATATTTTCTTAATGCTTCGCCAGAAGAGGAAGAAGAATTAATTGAGAGCTTTTTCTAAATTAAATCCCTCCACTAATTGAAACACCAAAAAAGAAAGAAAGAGGCAAAGTGATATTATACTCTAAGTCGGAACTAATCAAATATTTTCATGCGCTATACAGCATCGTTCATAAATATTAATTAAGAATCGCCTTGGTTTCATGAAAATAAATAGCAAAATTAAATTACATTTTAAATCAATACGTTTATTTTTTTCGATGATGCATTTACTAAAATCTTGTGCAAATTATAACTCGATCCTGCGTGCAACTCTATAGCATTTTTTTTATAATTACTTAATTACAAGTCAACCAAATATGTAAATACCTTTTATGCATTGATTCGCTTTTGATATAAACGTATTTTCCAATTGATTTTGATATAAGTTAAAATAATTTGGCATCTATAATTTTGAATAGGGTGCTATTAATCTAGTTTGATAACTTACAATTTCTTTAATAAGTCAAAAAAATGAATAAGACTTGCATTGAATTTAAATAAAACATAAAGGATGTGTGAATAAAAAAATCAACAGACTTTTGCTTTTACGGTTGAGGAATTTATAACCCCAGTTGTGGGTCTCTCTATACAATATTAGGACAATGAGGGACATAGGTCGGTGTGCGTTGTGATCCCAGAGGAATTAATATCATCCTCATCTTAAAATTTCCACATTTAATACCCCCTACTTTTAACTTCCTCCTTCAATATATTTTAATCCATTGGGGCAATAGTATAGTTTACAATACCATATTTCATTTTTTTTAGCAACCACTTAACCAGGGACTCCGTAATAATAAATGTAGATGTGTGGTGGTTTGTATGATAAGGATCAAGAACCTCCCCAACCACTGAAGCTAGCGGACAGACGGGTCCCGCCGACCCTTGATCGTTCAAACAGAGATAAGGAATTTAAATCACATAGAACGACAAGATGTTGTTTCGTGGCTTATATATGTTGCGTAGTTTTCTCAGAATCTCTAAATGCAATTTTCTATCATGATTATTAGACCCCCTTAATTTTCTTATATCACCTTTGTTAGTTGGCCTTTTAGAAATTTAACATGGTATGTATGATCTTATTTCGTACTTTTCATTTGATAAAGCTTCCTCGCAACTTGCACATTACAAAAAATGGCGCCCAACGTGGGGCATGATTATTTCGTTAGGTTATGTTCCCTAGATGGATAATTCAGGAGATCAGTCATGTCTCAATCAAGGGGATGTATTTAAATAAACTATCTTTGATAAGTTATTTATTTATTTTTTCTCCCGTGTAGCAAGTTTACTTGTGTGTTTTTTTATATTTTTTGTATTTTTTAATGAAACTCGTTAATTCGTAATAAATTTTAAAACCCTTCGTGGAATCCGACTGTCTGTGTATGTAGTACGGATAGATTTCGACCTGTTGGCAACTAAGGTTCCTTTGCGATTTCTTGTCTTTCTTAAAGTAATTCTTTTATATCTTTCGAGGATTTTTGATGTTGTTTTTTTAGTAATATTTTTATTTGGATAATTTTCCTTGAAATATTAAAATGTTGCTGTATACGGCGAATTTTAATGCGTCAAATGATAGTTAATAAGGGTATATCATAAAAAACAAAATCAATATATCAGTCAATACAATAGCCCATATTTTTTTTACAGTATTTTATGTGGATTTTGTTGTTCCAAAAGTTAAAATTTTTGGGATTTTATTTTTTTTAGTTATATTTTTTCTCAGCCGTAGAGAAAGGAAGTCTTATATTAAAACAAATAGTATTATCTAAAATTTTTTTTTTGTATTTTCTAAATTGGAAATATTAATTGTTTAGTATCCTTTTAAAGAGATACTCAATCCATCAAATTTAATGAAAGTTATCTATGTATATATATGTTGCATTTGCAAATAATATTTCGTTGAAAATTTTATTTCGCAATTTTATCTGTAATCTAACACAAATAAAGTTTTTTTAAGTAAGTTTTTAGAGTGATTCGGGAATAAATTTAAATTTAAGTGCTCTATATCTATATATGAGCATAATGCGTAGTACAGAGGATATTCCTGCGTTGTCAGAATCATTTTTAGGCCTTGCATGTTGATAATGTGAACAGGAAATGTTAAATCCTGGTGAATGCCTTTCAACTGATTGCAAATATACATTTCATAAAGAATGTATTGTAAAATGGTTAAGTGGTTCAAACGAATGTCTAAATTGTAAAAGATTGTGTCACGAAAGACAATTAGTTCCCTTTGGGTCGAAACCAAAAACCAGACCAAAAAGTACTAATATCCGCGGTAGAGGTCGTGGGTCCGCAGTCAAAACGTATAATATGAGAGGTTCTAATAAGCAGAATGATGCATGTGTGTCTCAGGTTAATCACATTGAGGAATCTGAAAATGTAAGTGTACAGGAACCATTATTAGATTTAAATAATTCAGTAAATGACCACAACAACTCACAAAATGCACACAATACAACGCAAAATACGATCATGCAATCAAATCGAGGAAGACGAGGCAATCGTAATCTTGGGCGTATGTCTCAGATGATTGAATCTACAGTGAATATTTCTCCTTTGCAATTACAATCAGAACAAGAAGTACCACCGCAGGCTATGCGACAGCAACAGCTTGATTTAAATGTTTTTCATGCTCGAGAGCAAAATTTCACTAATTATGCTGGTAATCGATTAAGAATGAATCCGGACAAAATAACGACTATGATTCATAGTTGGAATGTAAGATTTGATGGCTCATCAAATGGCCTACGTTGTGAGGAGTTCTTATGTAGGATCAAATGTCTAGTTGAAGAACCTTCCATGGAAATTTTGATGATAGTGTTGCCAAAAACTTGCATGTTTTATTGACAGGTAAAGCCAAAGACTGGTACTGGCGATACCGTAAAATAGTTACGAGAATTGTATGGGAATCATTCTGTGCAGAGCTGAAAAAAGATTACAAAGATTTCAGGACAACTTTTGATGTACGCGAAGAGCTTCACAATCGAAAGCAAAAACCAGCGGAGTCATTTGAAGCGTTTTATGATGCTATCATTGAAATCATAGGCAGGTTATCTCTTCCTTTAGAGGACGAAGAATTAATCGAAATAGTTACCGGAAATCTTAGACCTGAAATTCGACATGAGCTTTTGTATGTACAGGTTAGGTCTATAGGCCAGCTGAAAAATCTTTGCCAAAGGAGAGAAAAGTTGCTTAGTGAGGAATCATTTCATCGAAACAATTTAAGTCGTTACCCCCTAGGAAGTCACCAACAACGTCGTGCTGCTATGATTAAATCTCAGCCGAATAATGATGAAAATCTTGAGGAAATTGTAGAAGTGGATATTAGAGAAAACATGGACTTGGAAGTAAATGCTATAACTGCTGCTAAAACAATCCAATGTTGGAGTTGTGAAGAAGAATGACATTTCTGTGATATGTGTTTGAAAGATCGTCAAATATTCTGCTATGGATGTGGTCTTAAAGATGTTTATAAACCACATTGTGCGAAATGCGCAAATAATCCCAGAAATTCAAAAAACTATCAGGGTCCTCACAACAATCGATTTCCGAAGTAGCCGATGCTAGTATAGAATCGAAAAATAAGGAAATTTTAAAATATAAGGAAGGTTTACAGGATAAGAATAAAAATATGAAGTATAATATTAGCAACGGAAATGAATTTTTAGGAAACAGAATCAAAAGTCTAGAAAATAACCGAAATATAAATAACGAATTAATACTAAATAATCAAAAATTATATAAAATTCGTCCTTTACATGAAAGAATGAAGGATTATATAAAGGCTAGATTTAGAATTTTGAATGATAGAAAAGTATATAAAAAGTTAGTTAAAAAATATAATAGATCTAGTATACGTATAAGGAATTTTTATAACAAAATTAAGCAGGCGCAACGGTTGGTCATATCGTCCATTATAAATTCTGAATTAGATGGTAGATTATATGCCGAAGTTAGTTTTTTTAATAAAATCGAGTTAGGATTGCTAGATACAGGAGCAAATATAAGTTGTATAGGTAAGGATTTAGCTTTAGAACATCCAGGATGCCGATGGTAAACCACAGAGTGTTATAGGTTTAATTGAAGTGGAGATGTCGTATAAGAACCAGATCAATAAAATGGTGTTATATATTATCCCAACGCTTAATCAACGTCTTATATTAGGATTAGATTTTTGGCGCTCTTTTGGACTAATGAACAAGATTATTTCTGGTGTAACTTTAAATACAAAAGTAGGGACTGTAAAAGAAACTACAGAAAATTACCCTTTAACAATTATCCAACAACAACAGTTAGATATGGTCAAGTCTTTTTATCCAAGTTTTGAGGAGCAAGGGCTAGGTCGAACATCATTGATTAAACACAGTATAGTTGTAGGTAACGCTAAACCTATAAAACAAAGGTTTTATCCTGTATCACCAGCAGTAGAGAAGTTAATGTACACCGAGATTGATAGAATGGTTAATTTAGGAGTTATTGAAAATAGTAACAGCGCATGGAGTTCGCCAATGAGGATGGTCATCAAGCCAGGGAAGGTGGGGTTATGTCTCGATGCCAGGAAAATTAATGAAGTAACCGCAAAAGATGCGTGCCCTCTTCCAAACATATAAGGAATCTTTGCACGTTTGCCCAAGGTTAATATAATCAGTAAAATAGATTTAAAGGACGCGTATTGGCAAATTGCTTTGGACGAAGTGTCTTAGCAAATAACCGCATTTACTATACCGGGGAGACCACTTTACCAATTTACAGTAATGCCTTTTGGTTTGTGCACGGCTCCTCAAACTATGTGCCAACTTATGGACACTATCATTCCACCAGATTTGAAACACTTAGTTTTTGGGTACCTTGATGACACTTGTGTCGTGTCGGACACCTTTGAAAAACACCTCTCTATTCATTTGCGACTCGCTGAACAATTTAAGAAGGCTAATTTAACTTTGAATATAAATAAAAGCAAATTTTGTGTTAAACGTGTACAATATCTAGGAAACATCATTGGTGAAGGGGGAATTTCGACAGGCCCGGCAAAAATGGAATCTACTTTAAACTGGCCAATACCTGAAACATTAAAACAAGTAAGAGGTTTCCTTGGATTCACGGGTTGGTACAGGAGATTTATATCTAATTTTGCTGACGTTACCCATCCAATCACGGAACTTCTTTCGAAAAAGAAAAAGTTTGAATGGACAGATTCTGCAAATGCAGCATTTGAAAGAATTAAAACTGTATTAAATAGTGCACCTGTATTAAAAAATTAAAATTTTTCCAAAAAGTTTTATGTTCATTGCGATGGAAGTGACTTTGGAATAGGAGCTGTGTTAGTTCAGTTAGGCTTTTATGTTCAAAAAACATAATTCAGCTCAAAGAAATTACTCCGTAACTGAAAAAGAGTGCTTAGCGGCTATAGAAGCCATAAAAAGGTTTCGATGCTATCTAGAGCTTCAAGAGTTTGAGGTCACTACCGACCACAGTAGCTTAGTGTGGCTAAGGCGACAGCAGAATCTGAAAGGAAGTCTGGCAAGATGGGTTCTAAAACTGCAATCTTACAAGTTTTCCATTACACATAGAAAGGGTAAGCAAAATATAGTACCCGATGCCTTGAGCCGAATGCATGAATGTGAGATAACTTCGTTAGCTTTAGCAGGTCCGGAAATTTATCTAGAGTCTGTAAATTTTTTAGACGAAAGTTACGTAAATTTAAAAAACGAATTTATGGAAAATGAAAGCCAATATCCTGATATTAAAATTATTGATCGATATATATATATTGGAACAAATTTTAACACAGGTATCGATGATATTGATGAAAATATATGGAAATTATGGGTTCCTGAAAAATTAAGACCGGAAATCCTTAAAAGATTTCTCGACTCAGTAATAGCTGCTCATGGAGGTATCGGCAAAACATTGGATTTAATCCCAAGAAATTTCTTTTGACCAAAACTATGAACAGAGGTTAGGAATTATGTTAGCAATTGTGATATATGCAAACGTACAAAGGCAACCAATAAAACACTTACACCGGAAATGGGAAAAATGGCATCTTCAGAAAGGCCATTCAACGCTTATGCATTGACCTTTAAGGACCATATCCTAGAAGCAAGAAGGGGTTTATTGGATTGTTGATTGTGCTGGATCACTTTTGCAAATACCATTGGCTATGTCCAATAAGGAAATTTACATCTTCAATTGTAACTGAATTTTTAGAAAAGCAAATTTTTCATCACTATGGAGCGCCTGAGATAATTATAAGCGATAATGGTAGCCAATTCAAGTGTAAAGAATTTAATGGATTTATTACAACGTACGATGTGAACCACACTTATACGGCTTTATATTCACCACAAAGTAACGTTTCAGAAAGAGCGTAATTGCATTCATTAGGGCCTATCTGAAAAAAGATCATCGGGAATGGGATGAAAATATTTCGTCAATCAGTTGTGCCCTTCGCAATGCTATACATAGCTCTATTGGTTGGTCACCCTACCATGTGTTATATGGGTTTGATATGATAACGCATGCATCTTCATATAAACTGCTAAAAGATATTAAATCGTTAGGAGAGCCAGATTTAAAAATTCAGCGTGATGACAAACTAACGTTACTTAGAGATCAGGTGTCTTGAAATATAAGAAAGGCATATGAAACAAATGTTAAGCAGTTCAATTTACGAGCGCGACCAATAAGTTACTCAGTCGGTCAGGAGGTTTATAGGCGAAATTTCGCTCAAAGCTATGCCGAGCAAAAGTTTAATGCAAAACTACGCCCTGTGTTTATCAAAACACGAATTCAGAAAAGTTAGGTAATTGTTACTATGTATTAGAAGATATTGAAGGGAAAGGGATATTAAGCTATGATTGATTTTCTGGCTAATCTGTTCAATGAAATTTTCATATTATCCCGTTTTGTAATATATGATCTCGATGCATAGCATAAAGTTTTTATTGTTTCCAAAATGTTTTCTTTGATTTGGAAAAAAAAAATAAATAAATAAAATATTATTTCTTATTATGTAGTTGTTTTTTTTTAAGCAAACATCTATAATTCATTAACAAGAACGGGCACAACACCCAATTTGTACAGAAAATTTGTAATCTTTATCTGATTATGAATAGTTCTAGATTCATTTAAAATCTTAGGTTTCACATTTTTAAGCATTTATACCTAAACACACTTGTTTATACGATGCTACCAAGTTTGGCAGCAAGTATCTAGTTATTTCTATATGTTTATATATATTTCTTTTCACAAAGAAATATTCAATATAAGATATCGGAATTTATTTCCCAGGTAATATAAAAATGGGTTTTTTTTTGTTAATCCCTAACAACTAAATAATAATAATAGAATAATAATACTAGGTACTTCTAAGTATGAAAATACCATAAATTGGGACCTTAAATTGTTATAAAAGTCCAACATTTTTTTACGCAGATGTTCATATCAAAGTAAGTTAATTAACCCACATGTTAGCAAAAATAATTTACGTTGTATTGGTGAAATTTTCTGGTTTCCACTCGGAAAGGTTTTTATTTTCAAGTTGACCAGAAAAATTGGAAAATATTAATAAAGAAGAATTAGCAAGCCATTACGCCCATTTAAGGGTTAATTGAAGAAGACAAAATCCAGATTTAGGTTATATTTCAAAGAAAAGAGGTAATTACACGAATCATAAGTAGTGTTGCTTTTCTTAAAACAATTATTCTTGTTTTATATCAGATCTCACTTCCAATTATTGGAATAAACTCTCCTCCATTGAGAAAGAGCGAAGACTAGATGAAAGAGGATCTACAGAAAATTCCAATAGTCCCGTTCTATTCGATGCCATTCATATAAATCACCTAATTAAGTGAATAAGTGCACTTGAAACAACTACATACTTACTAGAGTTATGTCAAGAATAAATTGGATTAAAAACTGAAGGAAATTGCATCTTGCTAAAATCTTTAAATAATCTTTAAATTTAGTTATTCCACCTTAAATTTGTGAATATGTGCTAACATTAATCAAAAAAACTTAAATATAATAATGCACTCGGGTAGTTATATATATATTGCACAGTGATTTCGGTGTAGAAAAGGAGTTTCATGAAAAAGAAATATTCGATGTAAAAAAAAAGGAACAAAAAAAGAGAATAAAAATAAAAGTAAACAAAAAAATATCGTACGAAAAAAAAACACAAATAACAAAGGTATTAAATTAGTGGAGCGATACAGTGGTTTTGGAGTCATACACAAAATATTAATAAAGTAATAATTGCAGAAAGATTTGATAAATGAACAAAACTAAAATTTACATATTATTAAATTTCTTGTGCTAAATTTGTTTCATCCAAACCACTGTTAATTAACAAGAAAATATAAACGATGTGTACAACGACAAAAAAAGATCAAGTGGTGAAAGAAGAATGTAAGAAATCAACGAAACCATGATAAACCAGATCAATAAAACAACAATCAATGGAAATACTCTGTTCTTATACCTAGTAGTTCATGGAAGATCTTTCGGCGACTTGCAAGTAAGTGATATTTGTTGTTTTATTTTTATAAGTAAAAACATGCTCTAAGAAAAGCATCTAGTTAACAAAAGCAAAATAAAAGTTATTAAAATTTTGATAATATTAAAAGTAATTGCATTGAGCATCTTTTTACATTCATATATAATTTGATTTAACATGGAAAAACAAAAACCAAATGTTTCCAAATAAATCGAATTGTTTTTTTAACTTGAATTCGTTAATGAAATAAAAAAAAAATAAAAATGTTTGAAATGAATATGTACATATATTGAAGAGATGTATGAAGTTAAAAATAAAATATAAAAACAATTTGATTGTGGGAAATTTTTTTTTTGTATTTTTTACACAATATATTTTCTTAATGCTTCGCCAGAAGAGGAAGAAAAATTAATTGAGAGCTTTTTCTAAATTAAATCCCTCCACTAATTGAAACACAAAAAAAAAAAAGAAAGAAAGAGACAAAGTGATATTATACTCCAAGTCGGAACTAATCAAATATTTTCATGCGCTATACAGTATCGTTCATAAATATTAGTTAAGAATCGCGTTGGTTTCATGAAAATAAATAGCAAAATTAAATTACATTTTAAATCATTACGTTTATATTTTCTAAAATCCTGTGCAAATTATAACTCGATCCTGCGTGCAACTCTATAGCATTTTTTTATAATTACTTAATTACAAGTCAACCAAATATGTAAATACCTTTTATACATTGATTCGCTTTTGCTATAAACGTATTTTCCAATTATTTTTGACATAAGTTAAAATAATTTTCTATAATTTTGAATAGGGTGCTATTAATCTAATTTGATAATTTACAATTTCTTTAATAAGTCAAAAAAATGAGTAAGACTTGCATTGAATTTAAATAAAACATATAAGGATGTGTGAATAAAAAAATCAACAGATTTTTCCTTTTACGGTTGAGGAACTTATAACCCCAGTTTTGGGTCTCTCTATACAATATTAGGACAACGAGGGACATAGGTCGGTGTGGGTTGTGATCCCAGAGGAATTAATATCATCCTTTTTTGGCATCCACTTAACCAGGGACTCTGTAATAATAAATGTGGATGTGTGGTTTGTTTGATAAGGGTCAAGACCCTTGATCGTTCAAACAGAGATTAGGAATTTTAATCACATAGAACGATAGGATGTTGTTTCGTGGCTTAGATATGTTGCGTAGTGTTCCCAGAATATCTAAATGCAATTTTCTATCATGATTATTAGACCCCCTTAATTTTCTTATATCACCTTTGTTAGTTGACCTTTTAGGAATTTAACTTAGTATGTATTATCTTATTTCGTACTTTTCATTTGATAAAGCTTCCTCGCAAATTCATGCACATTACAATACCAATAACGGAAACAAAACACACTTATGCTGAATGAACGAAATAAGTTTTAAGTAATAAATAAATAATTGCAATATATAAGATGCTAAAGAAAATAAAGAAGTCAGTGTATTTTTTGGTGACAAAAAGCCTGGTTGAGGGCTTTTTATGTTTTGGAAAGATAAAAAACAAAAATGGCGCAGTCGGTAGGATACTCGGAGTATCCCGTGAAATATTTAATAATAAATAATTAAATTGGAAAGTTACCTTTCGCGAGATACGGGACTCATAGGTCTTTACCCAGATCCTTATAAAATCGTTAAAAATTGTGTGAACTTTGTGAAAGTGATCAGAAAGTGATTCTGATTCGCTCGGTATAATAAAAGATGGGTCTAGGTCAAATATTTTTGGTACTTACAAACAGCAGAACAAAATCATTATACCCAATCCACATAGTGGTATAGGGTATAAACAGCGTAACATGTGAGCCGTAAGACAAAATCGGTGTGACTTATTATTATATTGTTGAAAAAATTATGATATGTAAAATGAAAAATAAAAAATTTAAAATAAAAAATGAAAAAGAAAAATGAAAACTGAAAAATAAAAAATGAAAAATGAAAAAAAAAATAAAAAATGATATATAAAAAATTAAAAAAGTTAACTGAAAAATAAGAATTGAAAAATAAAAAATAATAATTGAAAATTAAAAAATAAAAAATTAAAAATCAAAAATTAGAGATACAAAATTAAAAAAAAAAAAAATGAGAAATAAAAAATGAAAAATGAAGAACGAAAATGAAAAATAAAAAACGAAAAACGAAATATGAAAAAATTAAAAATAAAAAATTAAAAATAAACAACGAAAAATTAATAAATAATAATAAATATTTTTATCTTAGCAGAGCCCCTGCAGTTGATTGCTATAAATGATACATAGATGACACTTTCTGTTTGATTTTAAAAAAGTGCAATAAAAAAATTCTTCAATTGTTAGATGTTTACACATCTCCCCTGTGATCGGGCTTACATGATTTTTTTTTGTTATAAAAGAAATATGAACTATTTTGAATCATAATCTTTTTACAAGTCTATACTAAATCCTTCAACAAGCAAGTGAATACAAAAAACAAAGAAAACTTTTTTAGGAGCAGGGACCACCACAGAGAACATCCTAGCGGAAACAACGAAGTAATTAGATTAGGGACTTTCATAGAAATGGAATAATAAATGGGAAAACCTTTAATATTGAATCAAATTTTGTATTGAATATGCGTACCATAAATCCTAAACTTTTGAGTGATCAGATCCGAACGCAACAGCTCAATTCCCAGGAAAAATTACTATTACTATCAACGAGAAGTAAATACTCTTGCATTTTCTACCAGGAGAATGATAAACTTTCTTTTACTTTTGCTATCAAGCACACAATTAGAACAGCAGCCAATATCCCTTTGTACACTAAATCATACAGATACCCCTACATTTATAAGCATGAAGTAAAAACACAAATTCGAGAAATACTAAGTAACAATATAATTCGACATAGCAATTCCCCATACTCTGTACCCATTTGGAACATAGCCAAAAAAACGGCCTCCAATGGAAAGACCAAATGGAGACTTGTCGTAGATTACCACAAACTCAATGAGGTAATCATCGACGACAAGTATCCTATCCCTAATATTGATGATATTCAAGACAAACTGGGAAGATTACAGTATTTCACCACACTCGACGTTGTAAAAGGATTTCTTCAAATAGAAATCGAGGAAAAATATATTCATAAGTCAGCCATCAGTGTAGAAGGAGGTCATTATGAATTTCTGAGAATGCCGTTTGGACTAAAGACAGCTCCAGCGACTTTCCAGAGATTGCTGAATAATATCCTTAGGGATTGCATTAATAAGATCAATCTAGTTTATTTACAGGACCATATGAACTCAATTAGACTTATTTTTAACCGCCTTAAAGAAGTGCACCTTAAGGTCCAATTGAACAAACCTGAGTTTCTAAAGAAAGAAATGTGATAAAAAGAAAT